>OX381712.1:71803030-72392064 GCA_947462335.1 Harmothoe impar | reverse complement strand
AGAAATAGACCCATGCTAGGAGTGGTATAAAGGAAAGGCTATAATTACTCCTTTTAATACCAGGCCATGTTACGGTGGAGCCCGCTGGAAAACTGCACCTAGACGTTGTCGGCATGTGTACCTCTCAATGTCATGTTAAAAAGGAGCACACTAGATTGATGCTTGTATAAACGTTAATATTAATTAAAGGGCTTCTTGTATTAGCAGAATCTGTCGTGCGGCATTTGCCGCAGAACATTCAATGCGGCAGATGCCACCTGTGTAACAGGGCTGCAGCTTGCTGCAAACTTGCTGCAAACTTGCTGCACAGCTTGCTGAAACTTGCTGCAAACTTGCTTCAAACTTGCTTCAAACTTGCTTCAAACTTGCTTCAAACTTGCTTCAAACTTGCTTCAAACTTGCTGCAAACTTGCTGCAAACTTGCTGCAAACTTACTGCAAACTTGCTGCAAACTTGCCGCAAACTTGCTGCAAACTTGCTGCAAACTTGCTGCAAACTTGCTGCAAACTTGCTGCAAACTTGCTGCAAACTTGCTGCAAACTTGCTGCACAGCTTTTGCTGCACAGCTTTTGCTGCACAGCCTGCTGAAGCAAAAGCTACCAGTGTTAGCTTTCCTGCAGCAGGCCGTGCTGTAGATGCCACGCAGCAAGTGTCGCTAGTGTTACAGGCCCTTTATTCTTTAAGGAGGCATGATGCATTAATGAATCATGCCAGGATCATCATAGTGCATGAATGCAGGCATGACAAATTACTCGCCAGGTCGGCATGATGCAGCAGTGCAGTACCAGCGAGTTACTCACTGAGGGCGCCTTGATGCACCTTTTAATGACATGCCGTCTTTAAAGGGATAAGTCATAGTTCTTGAACTGCTACATTAGGCAAAAAAAAAGAGGTTTGTTTCAGGTAACATTGCATGAAAATGTAGGGTCGGTAGGTCGGATTTTTATTTTTTTTAAACTTTTTTGAAAATACCACCCGGAAAGTACCACCCGGCCTCTCCGAAGACCCGAAAATTGATCGAAGAAGCCTAAAAATAAGGAAATTTCTTCAAAATTGCATAAAAAGACGTAGGGTCGCCCCTCTTTTGATAGGGTCGGTCGGGTGACCTGAGAAAACCTTCTCTTTTTTTTGGCCTTATCGTTAATTGCGACTGATGGCCCACAATCGCCATAGAGTTTGGTTGGTGAACTGACATCATAGTCCTATGACCCACCACGTGTAGATGTTTTGTCATGTGTCTTATTGTATATTACTGTAAAACCTCTCTGATAAGCACACCATTTTAGCCTAAAGTCCCGATTTGGAATGTCAGCATATCAGAGAGGTTTTAAGTTCCCTCCCAGTGTGCCCATGGTATCCATATCCTGCTTGGCTGTATATGTATGTGAGCGGTATGCTCATATATAACAGAATTACATGACCCTGTGCCACATTTGGACCCTGACATCCGTTTACGTAGCGGCACTTCCGGGAAGTGCCCCCGGCATAGAGCTGCTACCCGGAACATGTTGGGGCAATGAAAGCCACAATGTTGGCTGTAAACAACAGTGTTAGTTTTAGTCTATAGTTCTGACAGTATACACTAGAGGACGCCATACAAGCTCAGGTACAGGCTATCAACCCTTTAAGGATAGCACAGTGGCGGATCCAGAATTCTGGCCAACCTTAAATCAATGTCTGTTCAACCCCCTTCCCCCCCCCCCCCCGCAAGAAGATGGCATTTGTTGTCATGATGCAGCCCTGGCGAGTAACTCGCCGGTGCTCCATTCGTGCATCATGCCCATATGGTCGGCATGATGCATGAATGGAGAACTTGCGAGTTACTCACCAGGGCTGCATTCATGCAAGATGATCACCAAGGGTACGATGCATCAAGGCATCATGCCATCCTTAAAGGGTTGACTGGCAGCCATCTTGGAAGGTGTTTACCTTCCTGAAAGTGACATCACACAAACACTGGCCCTCTTTCTAGACATGTCATGAGTGTAGGGTGCAGAGCATGGGCGACCACTGAATATAAGCAGTGGTCTAAACATCAGGGGGGAGATTCATTGGAACAGGGTAAGCCACTGTGGTACACTACACTGAATACCTGTGCCTACTGTGCATGGACCCCTGTACTTTCCTTGCTCCCCACAGTGTTGTAGGTATGCAGGCCATGTGCACAAAGCAGAGGGGGGGGGGGACTTTCCAGTGTAATGCATAATTGTGTATTCTGGATCCCAGTAATATTACTTATTATGCATAATCATGAGATAGTGGCCTTTTAATGCATCCAAATGCATGCATTTTCACCAGAATATGGTGCTCAAAGCAGAGGGGGGACTTTGAGTTGACTACCCTGTTTCTGTAAACAGAAACACGTGACGTCCACCCCAAGGTTTACCTTGGGGTGGACCAAGCATCAAGAAAGGGTGACCTTTTGAAAATAAAGTTGTGTTTACGTTGCTGTCAGTAGAATGCACATAACATTGTTTGTAATAACTATATCTGCAAACATCTCATACTAAGAGATTCGCAGGACAATTATCTTTCAAATAGTTTATATTTGAATGCAGGATTCTGAAGCTAGATTCATGTATTTGTCGGTCACACATCAGAAATATTCAAAAACTTTATCAACAACTTTTCTCAAAAGTCACCCTTTCTTGATTGGGAAGGCACTTCATTTAAACGGATGTCAGCCTTACAACATGCCGTAGGGAGTTTGGGATGGAGACAGTAAGAAGAAAGTAGAGGGATGGAAACGGCAAAGGAGATATAGGCATATATGAAAGGGGAGGGAAGAGGGAATGAATATAGGCAATAAACCTACACAGCTTCTGGTATACCGTGTGATGCATTTTCTAGCTTGAAACCATTCAGGGAACCAGCCCAGCCGCGGACACTTCCTGGAAATGCCGCCACATAAACAGATGTCAGCTCCACAATGTGCTATAATCCTTTAACACTTTAAGTGCTGCAAAGTACTTTAATACCTATGGTCATCATGATGTATAAATGCAGCCCTCTCGAGTAACTTGCCGAGCCTGCATTTATCATCCATTTATCTAAGATGGTTACTGTATTTAACGTAATAAGTGCCCTGGGCACTTGTAAAATTATTTTGTATGACATTTTAGTACTTAAGAGTTTAGTTGTCTCCAAAATTTGAGCCTTTGTTCTAGTCTAAAAATGCCCCAAATGGGGGGGGGGGCGCTTATTACGTCGGATATAGTGTTATTAGCCATGAATACAGCACCAGCAAACTTTTTATCAGTGCTGCATGAATGTATAGTGATGACATAAATGCATGGAACATTAAGTGCACTGATGCTGTTAAAGTGCTAATGTCACTATAATCCTGTTATGCTGCATACCTGTCACACACGTAGCCTGTGTGTAGATTTATACCCGCCACAAGCACTCCATGATTCATGCAGGTCAGTACGTGTCACACCACCAGGGGCACTGTATAGGGCTTAGCTTTCAACACTGGGCAAAACCATGGGTAGTCACTTTAAGGATCATATGGCCATATTTCTTGAGGTGCAGGCATGAGGATTTAGCCAGAATTACCTTCCTGGAAGGCCTGTTGGTCTACAAGAATGGATCTAAGACTCTTAGATTCTTTCTTAGTGAGAGGGGAATTTGCCTCTTTACGACATGAATATAGGGGAGTCGGTCATTGTGGTAATATTTGGTTCTATCATGGTAGGCCATGCATTTCCCATTCAAAACAGTAGACCAACATTCATGGCATTGGTCAGAGGAGCAACGCACAGTAGTGACATCATGGAGCTCCAACTAGTCTAATTTCAAAGCTCTACTTCATGTCTATCATATTATTATTGAGAGACAATGATAGAACCATGTTCACACATGGGTTTGTCATGTTGGATCCCCAGACCAACCCACTTGGCCTTGATGGCTTTGCCATCTTGGCCTTGTGGGTTAGTCAGGGGACCAACACTCCAAACCCATGTATAAACACATATAGGCAATCACAACATAATTATGAACATTCAGTAAAGCAAAGCCTTTATTATTGGCTCACATATTTAGCTGCAGGCCCATCAATTTTTTCCAAGCCTCTGGCCTAAGGGGCTCATGGCAGAAAATATTAGTCTTTCCGCTTGACTGCACCATTTTCTCCTCCTGCTTGTTCCAATAATACTATGTGCAAGACAGTGCTCAGTGCTGAAGTTTGTAGTAAGGACCAAAATAACCATTCAAATGACAAAGATATATGACATGGTAATTTCAACCTAATATATGCCAATGGATGGTAATTTCAATTTCAATGGATGGTAATTTCAATTTCAATGAATGGTAATTTCAATTATCATCAGTTGAGTTGACTAGGATCTCTAGCACTATTACTGAAGTATCATACCTATTTCCATTAACATCTTTCTGTCATAAATTTAGTTACTCCCTTATCACATGACTCACAGTGGCTCATGGGTCTGGAATGTCTCAGTGCAGTTTTACAGCTAGTTAAGCTTTAATATGACAATGACATTAAACAGTGTAATTATAGACCTTCTTTTATACTATACCCGGATTTGTGTCACGTTATCCGAGTCTATTATTAGTTGTTCCAAATCTACTAAACACTAGGTAGCCACATTGCTGATGTGTCAAATGACAACCCCTACCCACACACACAGGGACAGACACACTCCAGAGAGGAGAACAAAAAAAACAAAGACATCACATCAAAAATGAATGATCGACTTCTTTGATTGATTGAATCGGAATCCAATAAGATTAAAAACCCACCACTTCCTATCAGATCAGCCTTGTTTTAATGTTACAGCTCTGGTTTTATGTTAAGGAATCCACCCAAGGAACTGGCAAACAAAGGGCAGGATTCCTCATGGTTTAACCCTTTTTAAAAGTTCCATGATTTCTAAAGGTTCATGTTCATTTGTCATCATTTGAAAAATGTAGTGCTGGCAAATAAGTTGGTTGAAACTTTTGGTCCACCTTTTTTTAAAAGTGATTTTATTAAGGTATACAGTTATTATGTAAATACATAATCTGCTTCTGGGCTTGGCAATGCAGTTTTGATGCCCAGGCCTCATGTCAATTGTATTAACCATATAGGTTCTGTATGTTGGAAGAATCCAGCACTGGCAAGTAACCACAAACCTGAAACCAAAGCCCTTGACAGGGCTCTGCTCACAAACTTAACAATAAAATAATATAGTGAATTTAAGCACTGCACTACCCTTAAAGAGTTATTTAACATTGGCTGTGTGGGAGCGGGAGGTGCAGGTGCATATCTCCCGTCTGATATTAACGACAAAGCCTCTGACTGATATTTGTCCTTGCCTCCTCCTGCCTCGTGTTGGCTAATTCTCAGCGGCAGATGAGAGCGGGACACATTCTGCTGCAGGAAATGAAAGGTCACGGCGGCCATTAGACATTGTCTACAGCGGGAAATGTCACCTGGGCCACACCTACTGCCACGATCCTCCTGCAGCAGATGCTCCTAGCCTACAGTGGGTTGCTATGGGCTACACTGAAAACCTCAGGGTCGTCATATTGACAATACCGAAATTGACAACTTTGGGTAGTCAAGGTGACGACCTTTGGTCGTCATTTTGACGACCTAAAGTCATCAGTATTGACAACTCTCAAGTCCTAGGTTGTTCCAATGGCTACCCCATGCTACCCCATGCTATTGTACACAGAATGTGCAGTGGCACAGAACTGCCACCATGTGGTAACATCTGTGTTAACACTGGGTGGCAGTGCATAACTATTTCAATCACAAGCTATAAACCAGTGACAGGGAGCAGAGTGGTCTCTATACCTTTGGGGCCATCATTCTCATCCATTGGCAACTTATTTATAACAAGTAATGCTACTTAGTTTGATCAAGAGTACACCAAATATGTGAAAGAGATGCCTCTCATTAAGAGGTGAACTAATTAGAGACTATATTCACATGCCATATTACAGAGCACCTGCCATTATTCATTATGACAACCTAGGTCGTCATAATGACTAGGCTCCTGCCTCTGGGTTTCAGTGTATGAGCATCTGTGGCAATCTATTGAAATCTAGGATATCTATGGGAAGCTGTGGAGTTTAGTAGGAAGCGACTCATGAGGGTATATGTGTAGAGAAGCAAATTTATGTGTACGTTATAATTACTTTGTATCCTTGTGTATATATATGCTGTATGTAAAGGATGATATAGTTTTGACCTGTCCCAGGTAGAAGCCTACACAGGATGAGCCTATAGAGATGAGAAATACATCTTCTTAGAGGTCGGGGTCCCCATATATAGTGCTGGAGACTGCAGTGTCTAGTGAGTATATATATATGATGCCGCTTTTGTAGACACGAGGATGCCGGGAAACACAGACTGGCTCTGATTTACCCATTGTGGTGTGTTTATGGCTGTGTCTCATAAACTTAGGCCAATGTCAACGTCTCTGACCGGGTGCCATCTCTGACCGGCCTGAATAAAAAAAGGGTTATTTAGGGCTTCACCATCAGGATCCATCTACTGATATATTAGACTAAGGGAAGCCTTGCCCATACACGCCTGCTTACCAATCTAGAACTTCTATGCAAGAGGCCAAGATGTGGCAGATTATGTCGCGGCATCGGCTCCCGTTGTGTTGACAGAATGCTTCTGGCAATGTCAGTGTTATCACATCAGCAGTTCAGTAGCTGGATCGCTGCTACACAGTGACAATCTTTAAGGGCCAGATATTTCGCTTGGGACTGTCTGGGGACGACATCTCTGCGCTATGCAAATAGAAAATATAGAAAATATCATGTCTATTGCACACTTAGATTAAGATATTTAATTCCTCATCTGTGATTCGCTTCAGTTGTACACCCTCAGAAAAGTGAGAGTCATTGTCGCTAAAACTACCCTCACCTGAGGGTCAGGCACTGCCTGACCCTCAGGTGAGGGTAGTTTAGCGACTGCCTGACCCTCAGGTGAGGGTAGTTTTAGCGACTGCCTGACCCTCAGGTGAGGGTAGTTTTAGCGACAATGACTCTCACTTTTCTGTGTATGTAGACTTGGTAGCCATATGCAAGTAGACGAAATTGAACGTAGTTCTGGGAACTATTTCTTGTGTAGGTTGACAGGCAGTGAGTAAAGCAGATGTGAAAGCAGACAAGTGGTACCATTTTTGTCCCTTCGTCCACAGAAGACCCCACAAGAAGTCACCTAAGCCACAGAAAATGTCTTTGGCACGTCAGATTGCGACACAGCGCCTGCGGAATCCCTTCTGTCATATACTACTCTCGTTCCCAAATCCTTTTGAAGGAAGGCTCTGGTAACTGCCAAATATTGGGATTTTGCTGGGTCTGGGCAACCCCTGCTGGTAGCTTAGAACCAGCGAACAGGAACAGGAAATGGAACCAGAAAGGCTGATGGTAAATCTACCTAAAACTACCATCATACATTCTGGTTCCATTTCCTGTTCCTGTTCCCTGGTTCAAGCCTACCAGTAGGGGTTGCCCAGACCCAGCAAAATCCCAAGTTCAAGGTCATTTGGCTGTCCCCAGAGCCTTCCTTCTGAAGGATTTGGGAACGAGAGTAGTCATATACAACCTAGACTATATATAGTTAAGCCTGTCAGGACCCTATGATGCCACAAGGCTCCATGTTCATTAGTCATCGTGCACGGGAGTAACCTGCCAAGGGTAATCCCCCTAAATAGTTCTGTATGATGCATCCATGCCATATGTTACTCACCAGGGCAGCTGTCAACGATCATGGTTACAAAAGAATTAACCCTATAAGGATGGAATTGTATATTAATGCTTCAAGCCCTTGGTCGTTATGATGCATGAATGCAGTCCTGGTGAGTCACTTGCCAGTGTGGCATTCAAGTATAATGCCAAGACACCCCCGAAGGGTCTGCATGATACACCAGGGAGTTACTCGCTGGGGCTGCATTGGTGCGTCATGACAACAGATGTCATTTTTTAGTGACAATCCGTCCTTAAAGGGTTAAAGCACTATGCTATTTGGAATGGGCTAAGCCAGATCAATGAAATTTCTCTCTAAAAAGTACTGGCCTCGAGAAGCGTATAGAATCTTTGTATGACAGCGGGTGCTGGGGGGGGGGGGGGGGGGTTCTGTGACACATAAAATACCCCAGCATCTCACTAAAAGGATCTTCTTGACCTGATAAAGGCACTACTACATCTTGACAACAAACATCATGAATCTGATATAAGGAGAGTTGGAAATATAAAGAGATTGGGTGGAATTTGGGGCTGTCATGGTCCATAAAGCAAGACACCGGCCCAGCTGCTGTGGATCTCCATCTTATCCTTCTATATAGAAGCTATACAGGCTGCTTTCTGTTGGCGAGGTAGTAGTTTTTCTTCTCACCAAATGGCTGTAATGGTTTTTATGTTATTTCTAGTAGTTGGCTTCTTTTAGGTGCCACAAAATCCTTCACAGAAGCCGTTGTGATACAAACACTCTGTACTACAATGCTCTACTAGTAATAGTAGTGCAATTCGGTAGATGGGTGTAAAACCGCACCAAAGTCTACCAATAAAACCACATTCATAATGGGATTTGAGCATTAGGAAGATGCCTTTCAAAGACTTTGTGCAGGTGATGTACACTGATATTCCTAGGCTCCCTATACGCCCAACCTCTCAGTCACTAGTGCCTAGCCTAGTTAGTCATTTTTTGGCTCCCTATACGACCAAACTAGGTCAGTTATTATTGTCAGGTTGGTCACTACTGACCAACCCACCTTAGTCTTTTTATTTCCAGGGGGAACCACTGAGTGGTCATGACAGGTGGCCCCAACTAGTGGTATACAAATACAACACACCAACGATGAACCTAGGTTAGCCACTACTGACTGACCCCTCGGTCATTTTTGAATATAATTTTGCCATTATGACTAACACTCATATGACCAGCCTAGGATAGTCTGTACTGACTAACCCTTTCAATCTATGGATTTTCAGTGTACTACAATTTGCAGGGGAGTGTCTGAATGTGAGTCTATGAGGGTGTGACATCTGTCTGTCACGTGACTTCTGTACTGGGCGGGGTGGTGATGGGGGGGGGGGGGGGTGCGTGCCATCTCCACATTCCCCATAACCCAATGCCTATAGTCCAGACCAAAGGATTTGCCTACTGTAAACGTATATGTATTTGCGCATGTATATTTTCGCGAATTGACTATAAAGTGCACTTTCACGTGTATCAAAATTCGCGAATTTTTAATCATAGTACACTCTCAGAAGTAACCGTAGCTGCACGGTGAGTTATACTGTAGATTCCACAGTATTTTTGGTTTCAAAACCAAAAAGACCTCCTTCCATATTCTAAATCTACAGTATAACTCGCTGTGCAGCTACAGTTACTTCTCACAGTGTAGTTGTATGACTATACTGGATAAACATTCACTCTGTACATATTTTCGCTTTTCTAAAACCACGAAAATCGCGAAAATAAGTATAGTGCGAAATAACATACGTTTACAGTATGGCCGTGACTATTGACAGTTCGAACTGTCAATAACAGAACAAAATTCCCTTATTGACAGTTCAAACTGTCAATACCCGGATATAATTCCCTTATTGACAGTTTGAACTGTCAATAAAGGAAAAAAGATTCTCTTATTGACACTTCTAAAAAGGAACTGTCAATAAGAGAAAAATATTCCACTATTGACAGTGTGAACTGTCAATAAGGGAATTATATCCTGGTATTGACAGTTTGAACTGTCAATAAGGGAATTTTGTTCTGTTATTGACAGTTCGAACTGTCAATAAGAAGATTGATTTCTACTATTGACAGTTTGCACTGTCAATAGCCGGCCCACCTTGGCTTAGCTATTGACAGTTCAAACTGTCAATAGTGGAAAACTTTCCTCTTATTGACAGTTCACACTGTCAATAGTGGGATATTTTTCTCTTATTGACAGTTCAAACTGTCAATAGTGGTAAATTATAGCGTTACTGACAGTTCCTCAATGAACTGTCAATAGTGGGAATTTCCTCTCTTATTGACAGTTCCTTATCCGTCACAACCCTGAGAGCGATTTTGGTGGAAAAGTCGATTTTGGTGGAAAAGTCGATTTTGGTGGAAAAGTCGATTTTGGTGGAAAAGTCGATTTTGGTGGAAAAGTCGTTTTTTTTTTGAAAAGTCGATTTTGGTGGAAAAGTCGATTTTGGTGGAAAAGCCGATTTTGGTGATAAGTCGATTTTGATGGAAAAGTCGATTTTGGTGGAAAAGTCGATTTTGGTGGAAAAGTCGATTTTGGTGGAAAAGTCGATTTTTGGGGCAAAACCGATTTTTGGGGCAAAACCGATTTTTGGGGCAAAACCGATTTTTGGGGCAAAACCGATTTTGGCTCCTGAACCGATTTTGACAGATTTTGGAGACAAAACAGATTTTGACCGATTTGGAGATAAAACAGACTTTGACCAATTTTGGGTCTAAAACAGATTTTGAGCGATTTTGGGTCTAAAACAGATTTTGGATACAAGACCAATTTTGGGTCTAAAACCGATTGTGGGTCTAAAAGCGTTTTTGGGTCTCAAACCGATTTTGGGTCCAAAACCGATTTTGGGGGCAAAACCGATTTTGGGGGGCAAAACCGATTTTGGTGAAAAAAACGTTTTTTGACTCCAATGTCAGTGGGAAGTGTCAATAAGACAGAAATATTCCACTATTGACAGTTCACATGAGGAACTGTCAATAACAGGAATAATTTCCACTGTTGACAGTGTGAACTGTCAATAAGAGAAATTTTTTCCACTATTGACAGTTCGAACTGTCAATAGCGTTTTTGTTACAGTATCTTACAATACATCCAGGAGTGTCATTAAGGCCATATTGGTACACAGAGTTCCCTCAATGAGCCCCTAAAATATTATCATAATAACATTCCCTCTTTCGCGTCTTCGCCAAATCCTCCGTTATAGACTATAGCCAGGGGGCTGTTTTTCCCCATTGGTTTTGGGGTCCGTATGTGTCATACGGGGGTCCCGGCATCCCATACGGGCAAAAAGTGTTTTTCCTCATCGGATACGGACATTTTTTACCAAAAAGCAGAATCCTGTATCCTATACGGAATCCCGTATACGCATACGGGAAAATAGCGTTTTTCCTCATCGGATACGGGATTTTTTTTCCACATCCTGTCCGTATTAGTCTCCTCAATTCCTGTGCTATCAGAGCAGCATAAATTCAAAAAAATGGCCCCGTATGCAGCATACGGACATAAATTTCTCCTTTAAGGGCCGCACAGTGTAGAATGCGGCCCTTAATGGTTTGGGAATGGACAAGAGAGGTCGGGGGAGGGACATATATTCACCATATCTCATAGTCTATCGAAGACCCTGACTTATTCTCAACTTGTTTACAACATTTCGGCAAAAGGGGGCGGTTCTAACGCTAACCATTGAGCGCCCATAGGACTGCTTACACCCAGGTCCGTGCTCTGGGTACATATACATACCTACAACACTGTGGCATTCGCCACATTGTTACTCTGGCTATGTTCATCCTGTGGGTCTCTAATTTTAACATAACCCTCATGATACCTATATCGAGCCACACACCAGAATTCACCTCGATATCTCAAATATTAAAGCGTTCGGGCCACTTTTAGTAAAAGTGGACGGGTCTTACGCTAACCATTGAACTCCCATAGGACTGCTTACACCCAGGTCCGTGCTCTGGGTACATGTACATACCTACAACACTGTTTGTATGGACTCTCTAGCCTAATCCCGTATGTGTATCTATGTTATGACGTCACAGAGGGAATTCCCTAGGGGTTTCCTGGAATGTAGACTGGTTTTTGTACATTTTTTACAATTAGGGCAGGTGAGTCCCGCATTGGTAACCCATATGCAGCAGAATTTATGCCAATCCCGTATGCACATATGGTCGTGATACGGAGGGGGGGAAAACACTGTTTTTGGGCTTCCCAATACGGGTCCCGTATATGGTCCGTATTTTGTGTCCATATTGGTCCCGTATTGGACCAATGGGGAAAAACGCCCTCCAGTACCAAGAAAGCCTACTGAGTCATCACTGTACAACTGCCATACCAATAGACATATGTTGAAGGTGATGTCACGCGTCATATCAGAATTTGCGCAATATCGGAACTTTTATACCTCATTAAGAACTATTTTAAAATAAGTTAGTGTGCCACACAAACAGTAAGGTAGGATTAAAAAAGTATTTGCAAAGAAATGTTACTGTATTAGTTAGCTCTTTGTTGTGTTACAGACAGCTGAACCCCCATTGTTTTATCACAGCAGAGACATTATTGCCACACCTTATTCACACCTACAGTGAGGCTTCCTACTGAATGTTATTACACCTCCAAGGGGATGAACATCATACTCAAACAACATTGAAAAATATATCTAAATGTTTTATGTGTAGAACAGTTAGGAATTCTGAAACTGCCCAATGTAAGAAGGGAGCAATCCCGGAATTGCCCTGCGCAGTTCCGGAATTGTACATGGGCAATTCAGGAAGTGAGCTGGTTCCTATTCTGCGCCTGACATATGAGATCCATGGTTCAGTTCCCGGAGGAGCCAAGGCACTGTTTATCTACTACTTTCAGTATGATAATATCATGATGCTGTTGATGTGCCAATAAAGACAATTCACAGCAGCTACAAAATGCATCAACTATGCCGCAGGATAATCTCCTGAATTTTAGCCATGATATACTGCTACTGTACCTTCCATACCCCACCATTGGTCTGCAGATTGGTTGGCAGATTGGAAGGCTTTACTTGAGATTCTCAAGTCGCTAGCCATTTAGGAGTTGCACAGTGCATCAGGCAACCCGACCCTAGATTCAAAAAAGGGCCGACCCTAGCATTTTTTTTCCCAATTTTGGAGATTTCTTTTTTTTCTTTTTTAAATTTTTTTGTTACTTTTTTCCTCATTTTTCCTAATTCTTTTAAGAATAACAAGCTCCCAGTAACCTCGGAGGCCTGAATAATTGATTAACATCAGGAAATGGCTTTCTAAGAGGTATATCCAACAACTTCTTGATATTCCTAGTCAATGGAGGAATTGTGTAGTCATTCTGGAGAGTCACGCATTGATTTGTCGATTCGCAACTCATTCTTAGTACTCTCTCTATGTAAAAAAAAAAAAAAAAAGAAATTCGACCTACCTACCCTAGACATTCCGGCCATGTTGCCTGAAACACACCTTTTTTTTGGCCTTATAAACGCCCTTTATTGTCCAGATGTATGGATGCCGTCATGGTGCCAAGGCTGCATTTATGTACCATGCTGAAAAACTATGTAGCTCTAAACAACACGTTAACAGCCCTTAACTTCTCTCACTACAGATTTTAGATTAGGATGTAGTTTGGTATGGGAAAAGCTTTCCTTGTCACATATATCACTACTCGCACTTACCACATAATAGATTAGAACAGTACTAGAATTGTGAGTGGGAAACGCTCGGTGAGAATGCCACTTTAAGTCTCTTCGCCCATAATTCAGCCTATGTAGGGAAATGGTTGTTAGAAAGTGACCCTGGCATGACTAAGGTTGACTACCAATATCTGTAGAAGACCCCAGGACTAGAGGAGTAGGCATGGAACAAGCTTGGTTGGCTTAGCTGCCTCCTGACCTGTGGGCAGTCAGCCTTCTCCCCAGGGGGCGCCACTCTCTGACCCCTCCCTGTATCCATCTGCAGCTAGGTCGGAGGCTGGGCCACATAGTAGGGATGTCATTAGTGTCGAATTTTATAAATTATCAGTTATTCACTATTTTGGTCTCCATATATATAAACAGTTATTAGGTATATAAGATAAATAGATAGTTGTAATATTAAAAACACGTTTGTGCCTTGAAATAACCAAGAAAAGATATGCAAAGAAAATAATTTTGAAATATTTTAAAATTTTGAAATAATTTTAATTTAAAAAAATTAAAATTTTTATATCTTGTTTATAAAAAATATTCAAAATGGCGGCGTATCGATACTCAGAGATTGTCGATTCGATTATCAGATATATAATAGATAGCGATATATCGATACCTGTGATACCAATGACATCCCTACCACATAGTGCTTCAATGCAGCATGCCCTTTGTCTTCATGATGCATGGATGCAGCCATGGTGAGTTTTACTCACCATGGCTGCATCATGTCACTCCTGGTGCTTTTACCTTGTTGGGTCAGCATCCCAGGTCAGCATAATGCGTCAATGCAGTACTACTGAGTGACTTGCCAGAGCTCCACTCATTCTGAGGCAAATAAGGAAATACATGTTAGTCCTACTTCTCCCACTGCAGATTATGCAACCCCATGGGGTCGGCATAAGACATGAAAGACGCACTTGCTTACTACTTATTAGAGCTGCATCCATGCATCAGTCTTTGTGAAAAGATGCAGGACAGTGGCAATGTCCTTCTAAAATGCCACCGGTCCAGCAGTTTAACAAGTGGAGCAGGACTGAATGTCTAGTCACATGTTGGGTTTTTCTGAACTAGAAGAATTCAGTTGGCCTTCTAAAGCTGAAATATGTTTGTCAATATACTGTTTAAAACTACCCTACATCTATCATGATTTGGCCATAAATGGTTACAAATTAAATGTATTTCTAATGGAAAAAAACCTCATCTATACTAGAAATGCAGATATCATCATATATCTGGCTATCCGGCCCTCCAAAATTGTAGCCGGTCCTTCAACATTGACAATTTGTAGAGCCCAATGTCCTGTGGGATGAAAAAGTTTTTTGCAGAGACTGATGCATCAGGATGTGTCTCACAAACTTAGGGCAATGTTTTTGTCTCTGACCAGGTGCCGTCTCTGACCAGGTGCCGTCTCTGACCAGGTGCCGTCTCTGACCAGGTGCCGTCTCTGACCAGGTGCCGTCTCTGACCAGGTGCCGTCTCTGACCAGGTGCCGTCTCTGACCAGGTGCCGTCTCTGACCCTTTGGCAAGATAAGGTCAAACTACCAACAGCGGGAGGCTAATTATAATCATAATTACGATTATATAACAACCGCCATAAAGTTTTTACAAATCCTTATATATATGAGTATAATTTCTTTTAAAACACTTTTTTTCTGACACCCGGTCAGAGACGGCACCTGGTCAGAGACGGCACCTGATCAGAGACGTAAACAATGGCTCAAGTTCGTGAGACACAGCCATCATGACGACAAATGACATAGTGCATTGAACCATCATGTGGTCTTCAAGGATAATAACATTAACATTAAAGCAAAGCTTGTAATGGGACTAGGTGTTTTTTAATCCTATTTTATCCTGACTGCATTTTATCAGAGAAGCCATTTTCATTTCATTTCCAATTTACCTTCTGATGTGGGCTTGTGGTTCTTCTCAGAAGTGCAATGTGTATGGGCCTGGGAGGACAGGTGACTTTTGCAGAGTCAGCATTTCTGTGGCACTGTGTTTACTACATTTGGCCGACATTAGACCCAGATAAGGGAGTGGTCATTTTCTAACAACAGGGAAGGGTAATTGGATTTTCCTACAAGTGCTCCAGACAGGGTCAAATTTATCGCGGCTGACCCCTTTTACCTATATAGTAATGTGCGGGCCCTTTTCGTCAAAAGGGGTGAAATTCTATTCCCCACCCCTCCAATAGGGGCCAACTCTTTCTTGGACACCCTCCATCAAGGGTTTCAACTCTTTTTTTTTCGGTTCATCCCCCCAAATTGGCTAACCCTCTGTTCTCTCTCTCTTCTTATAAATGTCCCCTCCCTACTACTTCGAGAGTGGTGTACAAGAAAGTCTATAATTACTCTGTTTAATGCCATTGCCAGTTGAAATCGCAGGAAAACTGCACCTAGACATTTTAGACCAGTGAGCCACTTTGGGTCAAGTACAGAAGGAGTTAGACTAGAATAGATCTATGTTGGTATAAAAGGAAATAACGATCAGATTATAGTTCTGGAAATGCTAATAGTTGCCTTCAACTGATGACCCACGATTAACATTAGATAATCAATGGATACTTTTTTAAATACAAAAAGAAAAGGATTTTATCGAGGTAATAACAGGATAGTATTCTCAAGACTATACAACTGTAAACCGAACTACGGCCATTCATCACTCTGTCGTTTGCGCCTTCTAAAATACCTGTCTGACTATATTATGAGAAAATGCGTCCAATAGTCTCTTTTGTTTCTGGTAGTAATTACTCAATCTGTTTTTTGCACTGGCTAGTGGATTCAGAAATATAATTAGGACATTCCTTGAGAATTTGTAAATGTCTCGCTAGTCCAGTCTACCTCTGTGCCTCTATTTGCAATACCCCATGATGGTCACATCCAGTTAAAGTGTACATGATTCATCTTAAAACCTGGTGCGTACACAGAGAAAAGTAAAGGAGGAAGCTGTGTCTCCCACGTGGCTCTGGTAAAGTAGAGAGTCAAACTGCTAATGACTCTGCTTATGTGAAGGGTCAACTTGAGTTGACTCTGTACTATCAGTGTCAACTCAAGTTTACCCGTGATGCAGAGTCAATAGCGGTTTGACACTTGATTTTTACCGGAGCCATGTGGGAGACACAGTTGACACCTTTACTTTTTATGTGTGAAGTGTTGGGCAGGCTCACAATGCCGTCTATAGGCTACACCAATAAAGAGTGCGTACATCACACGTGTATGCGCGGTATGCTCATATATAACAGAATTACATGACCCTGTGCCACATTTGGACCCTGACATCCGTTTACATAGCGGCACTTCCGGGAAGTGCCCCCGGCATAGAGCTGCTACCCGGAACATGGTAAGGCAATGAAAGCCTTTATGTATCATGTCGCAATTGTTGTATCCTGGCATTGGCTGTCAACGGATCACCTGTAAATATGTGCTGGGTATGTGCAGGCATTGATTACTTTTAAGTAATCCTATTGGTCAACGAGCTGGTTGCTGGTGATCACTTATGGTATGACTGAAACCAGCAGTGATCTGGTTGATGGTATTTTGTTCTCCAAAGCACTTTTGCTGGGAACTGGCACATAAGATGGCAATAGTTTTCAGTCCCTCCTCAGTCTAGTTTTATCCTTGCTTATCTGAGATCCTTTCTCCTCCCCCCCCCCCCAGGTGACTGTCTTAGGTCAGGGGCTCTAGATGGGGGGGGGGGGGGGGGGGGTCCCATATGTCCCCTGTCGATTATAAGAAATGCCCATGTCCCATGTCACTAAGCAAAAACCTGTGTCACTTATGTCACTAATTCAATTATTGGGTAAACTATGGAGATAGAGACACCTAAACCTACTTAAATTTTAGTTATCCTACTTTTTGATGAAGTAAAAATGAGCAAGTTATAGGCCTATATGTGAATAGGAATCGTAATGCACATTGTAACAATCCCAGATTTCAATTGAAATTATTTCCTTGTCACAAAGCTTGATGTCATGTCACTAGCCTTCATGTCACATGTCGATTTTAAGGTTTGGCCATGTCATATGTCGCTTAGGTTGCCATGTCAAATGTCGATTTTAAGAAACAGCCATGTCAAATGTCCATTTTAAGAAATGCCCATGTCGCCATGTCGAATTTGGTGGTACACACCCATAGGTCAGCCAGAGAGTCACATAGACTCCCTAAGGCGACCTGGGTTTCCCTAAAGCAGAGAGTCATTCTGGGGGCAACCTGGACTCCCTTTAATGTACCACTGGCCTGATCTGGTGAGACACAGTCTGAAGAGCATCGCTGTGTTGAAGTAGCTTCCGTACAACAACCAATGCACTTCTATCTCCTACATCCTACCCTTCCCTACAGCGGCTACAGGCTGCTTTCTGACGGCAATGCAGTAGTATTTCTTCTTCCTATTGGATGTAACGTTTTTTATCATTTCATTTTGAGTCCTAGGCTATTTTATGTGTGCCACAGAATCCTTTTTACAGAAGCTGTTGTGATGCAAACACTTTGTACTGCCAATGCAATTTTGGCAATGGTGTGATCTTGCATGCATCGAACTACTAAACCACTTCATAGTCTACAAAAAGAAACATATTATAATGAGATTTGGGCATTAGGGAGATGCCTTGTTAAAGAAGAAAGACTCTTTGTTGGTGGGGTTTAACCAGTCTAGGTTCTAGTGTATGTGAGTTGGCACCTCTATAGGCTTTGTGTAGGTAGTGTAGGGGAGTGGCTCTGACTGTGGGTTATGGTGTGGGGTGACATCTGTCTGTCACGTGACTTCTATAGTGCATCTCCCCATGGCCCAAACCCTCTGTCTACAGTCAAGACCAGGGGATTTGGCAAGATCCCATACACGTTTCTTTATGCTCTGGGGCCTAGTCAGTAGTTGCTATCCCAGGTTGGTGATTGATGGAAATACTACTTGGTCAGTATTTACCAACTTGTATGTATTAAATGAACATAGGTTTATTGTATAGGGATCCAGAAAATGACCTACCGCTTTGGGAAGCTTTTGCAATGTGCCCCTTGATAAGTGCTGCAACTGGTGAGAATGTTACAAAGCTCTCTTTATGACCTCCTATGGATAACTTTCTCCTTGGCTGCTTTACCAAATCCTCCATTATAGCCACTAGCAAGACTAGTCATCACTGTTCTACTGTGTGCCATACCAATCTAGATACATGTGAGGTCCGATAGTCAGAAGCAAATCTATGGTGTCATAGTATACCATACTGGCTGATGGTGCCAGAGATCCGGGTCCCATTCACACAGGCACCAAGACACTGTCCGCCTACACTTTCACTAGGCCAAAAAAAAAGAAGGTGTGTTTCAGGTTACCTGACCCTACCCAGGAAAACAGGGCCGACCCTAGAAATTTTTATCCAATTTTGAAAAAATAGTTATACATTAGGAGTAGTATAGTATGTATCGGAACGGGACTATAGTTAAGTACTGTTTATTACTCAATCGACATGCAGCCAATCAGAGGCCTCCATTTGGTCACGTGACCGGAAGTGACCTACTTAGGGGATTAGTGGTGACGTCACGTGACCTAGTTAGCCAATCAGAGGCCTCCATTTGGTCACGTGACCGGAAGTGACCTACTTAGGGGATTAGCGGTGCATTCTGGGTAACCCTGCAGCCAATCAGAGGCCTCCATTGGGTGACCGGAAGTGACCTACTTAGGGGATGGTGCATTCTGGGTAACCTACTGACCTACTTAGGGGACCGGAAGTGACGTCATATGACCTAATTTAGGATCACGTGATCGGAAGTGACCTGATGAGTCACGTGACCGGAAGTGACGTCACACGACTTAATGGCCAACCGGAAGCGACCTGATTGATCACGTGACCGGAAGAAGAAGAAGTTTTTTTTTTGTTTAGGATCCCGTGACTGGAAGCGACGTCGTCACATGAGTGACGCTTTAAGAGACTGCGCGACTTACTAGTAAAAGAAGCCGTATGATAATAAAAACACAACAATATTTTCTTTTAATTTTTTTTTATTTATTTTTTTTTCAATCTTGATAAACACTCTATTTTTGAAAAGATGCACACGCTTATTTTTTTTTTTTTTTTTTTTTTTTTTTCATATCTCTAAAGGACTCGTTGTCACACCGTCAGAATGCACGCGACGCTTATAATACAAGTAGCGCACGCCGTCTTTCTCTATGGTGTAGGTGACCATTTTGTTTCGCACCACTTTGAAATTTCTATTTACAGCAATGAGAGTTTTTCGTTGGCGAAGAACATCCAAGAAGGCGTCTGGTTCCTGGGGGTTTTGTTTCTTCTGTACGCCTTTTGCACTCCATTTTTTGGATTTTCTTTCACCGGTGTCGCTGACTCGATCGTAGCAAATGTAAGTCTTAGGGTTGAGACTTAGGATCCCGTCACCTTCCCACTCCGCTTTCATGAGCCCCGAAGTTCTCAGATCGTGAAGGTACCGTCTCTCACAACATCCGCCGGGCGGCGCACACCATTCTCGCACTCTTTCCGTTTTTGTCTTCACGAAAAGCTCTAAGTGCTCGTCGCACACCGCTGTCGGAAGCCACTTTCGTTTCTCTCTGAAGTACGTCTCTCTCAGGCGAGGTTTCACTAGGTCATCCAACGTGGCACCGCTGAGAGCCATGTAAAGACTGTCGGTGTCCATTTGACAAAGGGCATAATCGCGCCGATCGACGAATCTATCCAAGAAGTCGTATGTGAACTCTAACATTTTCAACTTCGCGTACTGGTATACCATGAACCCTATCTGAATAGGGAGGTTGTTCTTGACCGTTTTCGGTTGTAGTTCGACTTCAAACAGATCGGAAGTCAACTCGGACGCCTTTTTGAAGCGCCACGAATTGGCCAATAGTTCGAACTTCCGACTGTCAGTGTATCTCACCGCCGTGTGTTTTTCTTTGTTGCAGATTGTTTTACCGTACGTAGCGTTTCCCATTAACTTGTAACAGTCTGACAGAATTTTCTCGTTCTCGTTCACGTCGCCACGTCTTCGCGCCGCCGTCACTTCGTCCGCGAAACCGGCAAAGGAGCGTTTAGGTAGGTATTCTACCACCAGCTGCACTTTGGTGACTATCAAACCGTGCTCTAAATACCACTTGAGAAGCGGCGTTCCCAAGAGAATATTTTTTCCGTGGTAACTCCCTATCAGACATCTCTGAGGCGTGCTCAACAGCTTTTCTTCCTGCGCAAAGTCTGACATGTGAGGGCCTATGTCCGATTTTGAAACGGTCGCGTTCTTGAAAACGGGGGTCATTTCTTCGAAGTACTCTCGTAGGTGAGGCGGCGTAGTGATGTCCACTTGAACTAAACCGAACATTTTCTCCTCTTTCACAGCGGAAAGGATGTCGCTCTCGCTCATCGCGTTTCGAGACACTTTCAAAGCGTCAACCTTCCAGCGTTGTTGGGAGGCCTTGACCCGCTCATCTCGACGCTTCATCTCTCGCCATTCGCACTCCCACACGACGACCAGCTTGTAACCTAACGCTTTCAAGTAAGCGCTTACTCTGGTCGTTCTGTCGCGTCTCTCCTCTCTCAGTGAAGCGCACTGATATCGGTGCGACGGTATGCACTCGTGAGCGTGGAACCAACACCCGTGAAACTGGAAAACCGTATTAGAGGCCGCGTGAAATCCGTCCACGCGAATTCTCCGACAGCCTACCGCCATCTCGCCGCCGTTCAGAGCGTGGCGCAGTTTCACGTCGCGGTCGTGCTCTACGAAGCGTAACCACTCCAAAGCGCTGTGAGAGTTTCTTTGCCTGATTTCGGGCTTGAACTCGGTCTCGGGCCGTCTCACCGCGTAATAGCCCGTGCAGTGCGCTTCGCTCATGCAGCGCAAGTACAGTGAGTTAGCGTCTAGTCCTAGGATGTGTTGGCACGGTCTCGCTTCTTCGCCGTACTTGTGCTCCCTTATCCGCGTGGTGCCCTTCTCGTGAAATCTATGGAAGATGATGGAAGGACCGCCGACTAGATTCTCTTTGATCAGAGCGTGGAGGACGGCGTCGAACTGGGGAAACGTTGTGAACGCGTCTTCTAGGTTTTGGAAGAGGAAGCGTAAAGTCAAACCGGCGAGAGAAACTCCGTCTTTCAACATGTCGATGCCGCGATCTTGGAAAAATTTAGCGTGATTTTTCAGAGCTTCTATGAAAGGTTTCACGTCTTTGTTGTTGTAGTGGATCAAGTAGTCTTCCATAGTTTGCATCTTCTCGTCGGACCAAACTTTCTGACATGCGGCGTAGTCGGATTCGGACATTTTGACGCCCGTCAGCTCGCTGTCGAAAGCCGATCTCGGCGGCAGCGTTCTGTTTGCCAGTTTCCTGGTAGACGTCATCCATTCGTAAGGAAAGTGACCTTTCTCTTCGTTCCTGGTGAAAGCTCGCAAATAGGTCGCGTAGTTGTAACCGGGTGCCAAATAGTTGACTACGTCCAAGAAAACCGTGTGCTGTGTGTAAACCGCCAAGTATTGATTGCTTCTCTTTATGACGCTGAATTCTTGGTTTCTTCGGTCTCCGGAGGCGAAGAACGAGTGAAGGCGTATTTTGATCAGGTTCAAGTCGTAACGCCCCGAGTTGAAGCCCACCACTGGAGCTTGACGGATGTATCTCAGAAGACGCTTCTTCAGTTGAACTAACGGGTGTCTGGTCTGAGCCGCAGCGAAGCCGCCTGGAGAAGGGGTGGTGAACGTCGCCTCCTCCAGCAGGAGAGCTTCACCTATCGCCGCATCTAACTTCGCTAACGTCGGTCGGTAAAGTTCTAGCACAGCTTCCCCGATCGCTTTGGCGTTCTCGTTTATGTGATTTAAAACTCGGTCCAACAAGGGGTCGGAATCTGCGTCGGACGCTCTGACGAAGCAGACGGGCCCCTCCCACCCCGGAAAGTCGGATGCGACGCTAGCCGACAAAGGGACGTGATCCCACAGCAGGGACACGTGCTCCGTCGACGGTTCTTTGCACGGTCTGAAGAAAGCCTCGAAATCGAAGGCGATCTTGTAAGGGTAGATTCCGGAATGTCCGTCGGGGGGAAAAATAGAGAAGTCTGCTAGCGCTTCGAAAATCGTTCTCGAATTTTGGTAGATGCCACCTACGTAGCGCAACTTGACTTGTCGGCAAGAGGAAAGCTGGTTCCTGTGTCTCTTCAGCAAGAACTCAGTGGTGAACGCCGCCTTACACTTGCAACATTCGTATATGCCCGCGTACGCGTTGAAGTCCGTGACGAGAGAGACGTGCAAACCGCCTTTCGCCGTCAGGTGTAGGTTGACTTTACCTCGGGCGGCCACAGTTCTGGAAGGCGGTCTGATCAGAGTAACGCGTCTTCTCAACTTCCGCCCCGGCACTTGACGCGACGCGGTGTAAACCGCTATTTGTACGTCAAACAAGTTCTCTAACGCGGGTAAGTCGCGGATGTTCAGACCCGGAAAGGATTCAGGTGTGGCAGCGGGACAGAACTGACGTAACAAATCTGAAGCGCGCTTGCTGGTGTTGTATAAGTGAAAGGAAATGCAGCGGAAGATGCAGAGGTTGTCCTTGTTGGGAAAATCTAACACGCCGCTTCTCTTTCCAACTCGACCGGCCTGAGTGATCCTACCGCCTATGGGGAATTCCCCCGGTCCCATGTAAACGCAGATGTTCAAATTGGTAGGAAAAAGAACGTGCCACTTGGTGTCAGCGTCGCAAAGTTTCCGTACCTCCTCGCAAGCGACGGTGTTTTGCATCTTTGAGAGGAGCTCTTCCAAAGTTTCTGAATTAGTTACAGTAGGGAGCGGTTGTATGAGAGTTGCGTTGTTCTGGGAGGCGTGGAAGTAGCGCAGTTTGCTCTTGTCTTCTCTGTGTTGTAACAGTAAGCCTACCGAGAAACCCACTTTGTATCTGAATCTTTGTGTCAAGTGAATGCGACGCATAGTATCTACAGCGTCACTCAACTCGCCGGTTGGTAGCCTGAAGTTTGTTACACTCACGCGAGTCCCGTGCATCCTGACGCCCGTTTGTATCGCAGGCCAATTCGCCGTGAACGTTTCCTCCCCGTTCGGTACAGCACATATGCGCGGAGGGACGGTCACCCCGTCCAGAGATTCGCGTCGACAAGCGCTCTTTCGGCAATCCCCTTCGCCGCATAGAGGGCAAAACTTAGCTACTACTCTACAATTTTCTACGTGTCTCTCGTGGTTGTACGCTCTTTTAAACATTTTGAAACACTTTTCGCATACGTACTGTGTCATGTTTTTTTTCACTCGGTTACCAACTACTTAGCCGTCTAACTATCTATCTATCTATCTAGCCATCTATCAATCCGTCGTCTATGTAACTATCTTTCTGTCTGCTGTCTGTGTATCCGTCTGTCTGTCTGTCTGTCTGTCTCATACAGCGTACGTCAAACGCTGTGTGTGTGTGTGTGTGTGCGCGCGTGAGCGTTGAGCGTCTCTCATTCCGAATCTATGCCGAGATATTTCAGAATGATCTCTGTTTTGTCATCCAACTCTTTGAGCGCTCTGGCGGACAGCGTCACCCCCTGCTGTGTGGGTTTTTTGTCAGGACCTTCGTACTTGCGCACGTGGACGAGGTTCTTACCGCTGTAGTAGCTCACAGCTGCGTACACTTCGCCCGCCTCATCCAGCACTGCGAACCAGGGGGTGTGATTAGGTTTTCCTTGCGCGGCCGCTGTGTCGCGTATGCGCACCACTGCGCGGATATCGGCGATGCGTGCTATGAGCTCGCGCAGCGCGTCGGCCGTGAAGTGCACTCGCTTGCTTCTGGTCAGAGACGCCTCTTTCACCTGGCCGTCTTTTGTGTAGCGCGGCCTCCTAGACAGTCTAGCCACGTCCTCCCAGATCTCCAGCGTCAAAGCTCCGTCTAAGCAGAACTCTAACCCGAGTGTTTTCTCTGCTTCTTCTCGTCCATCTCCTTCTTTTTCTTGTATTTTTCTCTTCTTAGTGGGCCTTGTTGTTCTGGAACTCACCTTAGAACGTTTCACACCCGCAGGATGAGTAACACCATCAGCGTGAGCTGAATCAGCAGCAGAACCGATAGCAGGAGCAGCGTCAGCGCTGGTGGTATCGGAGGTCTCGTTGTTGGAACAGCGCAGCCACACGCCGTCCGTGCTGTGTGTAGCGGTAGAAGATGAAGCGCCGCCGCCGCCCTCGTAAGGTGGCGGTGAGGGCAGTCGCCACGGACCGGACGGGGGGGCGCTAGCAGTGGAGGAAGTGAGGTCGAAAGGTCGAAGAGGGAAGCCGAAAAACGTACCGCTCACCCCTTGCCCTTCGGGTTCTTCGTACGCCTCGTCGTCAGCGTCGTTCTCTGTCTCACCCTGTTGCTGCTCCTCCTCCTCCTCTTCTTCTCGGTTCAGGGGCTGAGTGTCCGAATAGCTGTAACTCTCAGCGCGAGCGGCGTCGAGGGCGTCCGTCGATGTAGTGGTGGAGGAGAGGGGCTGTGCAACGTGCGGCAGGTCATCAAAGTCATCAACAGTAGTGGGGAGGTAAAAACCCGGTTGCCAGTACTGCGCTGTGCCAGGAGCGTTGTCGTCAGTAGTAGTAGCAGTAGCAGCAGGTGCAGCAGAAGCAGCCGCAGCAGGCGCAGCCGCAGCAGACGCAACAGTAGCAGGCGCAGCAGCAGCCTCAGCAGGCGCAGCCGTAGCAAGCGCAGCAGTAGCAGGCGCAGCAGCAGCAGCAGCAGCAGCAGCAGCGGCAGGCGGGACGGCGGTAGCAGCGGCAGCGCGCTTAGCAGCAACGTGTACCGTCGCGAGTGTAACAACGTCGCTAGCACGACGACTGCTACCAGTAGTACTACTAGTACTACTACCACTACTACTACTACTGCTACTACTAGTGCTACTGCTACTACTACTACTACTACTACTGCCGCGAGCGCTCACTACAGCAGGAGGGTGATAAGACCAACCGGCTGCGGCGGTAGTCTCATGTTCAGTAGCAAGAGCAGGCACTGACGCTAAACGAACGCTGTTCCGCGTAGTCTTCTTGTTCTTGAACGCCGCTAGCTGTTGTCTTTTGCTCATGGTGGTGACTGTAGAGAGCAGCAAAAAAGAATGAGTGAGTGAATGGAGGTTTCCAAGCCCCTTATATACGCCTTCTCGCTTCTAGAGCTAAGCTACTTACCGACCCTGTTCAGCTGCCGCCGGCTGGCCGGCGGCCATTCACAAAGAGAAACAAAAAGACATAAGGCATGACGTTTTCAGCTGGATCCCTTTCCCCCCCCCTCTTTTGAGAGATCGACTGTGATGATGAGCTAAGCCGCTTACCACCCTGTTCAGCAATTCAACGCGCATTAGCTGTATAAAGGGTTAAGCGGTTGCTGCCTGCCGTCGACTGACCGGCGGCGGCCATTCACAAAGACATAAGGTATGACGTTTTCAGCTGGATCCCTTTTTGAGGGATCCACTGTGGTGAGCTAAGCCGCTTACCACCCTGTTCAGCCATTCAGCGCGCGTTAGCTGTATAAAGGATTAACGGTAACGGTGATGAGCTTACAGTGTGTATACAAAAAAAAACTACAGGAGGCGTGTGGCGTGAAGCAGGACCCCCCTAAGACGCACGTGTCTGTCTGTGAGTAGAGGCGTGTGCATGTGGTGAGCGACTTAAGTGTAAGACAAAAATCGCCACCTCCTGCCGTGGTGAGTAGACCGGGCCGGCCAGGCGGGCGGGCGGCCGGCTAGTTCAATAGGGAGGGGTGACAGCTGCCTAAGGCTGTGCATGAAAAAAAATCCGATTTTCACCTGACCTCTGACGTTTGTTACAATGAATGTCAGAGGGAGGGAGACGTCCTCGGGTAGGGGGTAGGAGGTATTAAGGCTATGAGTGAGGAAAAAACACCGTTTTCAGCTGGTCTCCACGGATAGCGATGCCACACCCCCTCGTCATCTAAGCTCTTAAGGAGCGGAGCGGCTGAAAAAGCGTCATGCGGACAGGGCGCTAGACAGCTGGAGCGCTGTTGGAAATGGGATTAAACTCCCTCTGTATAAAAAGCTCTCATTTCTGTTGGAAAAAAAACATATCGCCTCTGACCCCAGTAACGGCTACTACCACCACCACCGCCACCACCACCACCGCCGCCACCGCCGCCGCCGCCGCCGCCGCCGCTGCCGCCGCCGCCAAGACGAGACGAGATGGCTCAAGCTATTCCACTTTCAAGCTCGCCTTCACCGCCCGGTGCGCCTGAAAAAAAGTTAATGCGGCTTGACGACGTGAGACGCGGCGCGAGGCAGCAGACCGATGATGGGGAGACCCGACAGGTAGGACAGCGGCGGTTAGCCTATAGCGACGCCTTGCTTCGTCAACTAGGTAAAGAGTTGAGCGGCTGTTGGAGAGAGTTGGGCAGTAGCTTAAAAGTCAGCGCCGCCCGTATGGATGCTCTAGTAGAGCGCAGTGTCAAGACACCGGAGGAGCTGTGTACGGCGATGTTCCGAGTGTGGTGGGGTGAAACCCCGCATCGTCATAGATGGGGCGAGCTCGGTCGCGTCTTCACCCGCATTAGACGCATGGAACTGTTGGCTCAGTGGATGGCCCTTCTCCACAGACAGGGGTTGGATTTCGAAAACCCCGACTCGCGCGCGATGCATAAGCACTTGGGCACCCTCGGCAGACGTCTGGGTAGCAGGTGGAAAGAGGTGGGGGACCATTTAAAATTGTTGCCTGAGAGGTTAGATAAGATCGCTGAAGAATGCGAATACGGAGGAAGTCCCGCTGAGTGGGCCTTCCGAGTGTTGAAAATGTGGCAAGATGAAGCTGACGGCGCCGGCGGTACGCCTTTTGAACTCCTTCGAGTGTTGACTGAGGACATGGGAAAGTTTGGCCTCGGCATCGCGATATTACTTGACTTTATCAAGCAAGAAACAACGAGAACGACGGACATGTGAATTGTTGTGTTTTATTTTCATACGTCTTCTTTATTAGTAAGTAAAAAAAAAAAAAAAAAAAAAAAATATATATCATAACAATTAAGACGCGCGATCTCTTAAAGTGTCACTTCCTCCAGTCGCAGCTGATCGCCTCATCGCAGCACGTGATAAACAAAAAAAAAACACGAAGAGACACGCTTCTTCCTCTCGAGAGGAAGAAGCGTGTCTCTCGATTGAAAATCTTTTTCTTTCTTAAAAGAGACAAACACACCCCTTAGAGTGCCCCCCCCCCTAGAGTGCCCCCCTCCCCCCCCTCCCCCCCTCCCCCACTCGCCCCATGCATCCTAAAAGCGCCCCCCTCCCCATGCATGTTAAAAGGGCCCCCCTCCCCCCCTCCCCTCCCCTCCTTCCCCTCCTTCCCCCTTATACACTCTAAAGAACGCTTCTAACTAGTTCAATAAGTCACTTCCAGTCGCTCGTAAAACAATAAAAAATGAAAAAAAAACTTATATCGTGGTGTTTTTTATTAGTTTACCAAAAAAAATAAGAGACTCGCCTCCTCCTCCAAAAAAAAAAGATATCACATTTTAAAGCCCGTGACCCCTTAAAGACGCTCATCTCTTCATTAAGTCGCGTGACGTCACTTCTTCTTCTTCTTCTTCTTCTTCTTCTTCTTCTTCCGGTCACGTGATCAATCAGGTCACTTCCGGTCACGTGATCCTCAATGAGGTCACTTCCGGTTGGCCATTAGGTCATGTGACGTCACTTCCGGTCCCCTAAGTAGGTCAGTAGGTTACCCAGAATGCACCATCCCCTAAGTAGGTCACTTCCGGTCACCCAATGGAGGCCTCTGATTGGCTGCAGGGTTACCCAGAATGCACCGCTAATCCCCTAAGTAGGTCACTTCCGGTCACGTGACCCAATGGCGGCCTCTGATTGGCTAACTAGGTCACGTGACGTCACCACTAATCCCCTAAGTAGGTCACTTCCGGTCACGTGACTAAATGGAGGCCTCTGATTGGCTGCATGTCGATTGAGTAATAAACAGTACTTAACTATAGTCCCGTTCCGATACATACTATACTACTATTAGGTCATTTTAGGGCAATTTAAGAGTTGTTCTGATAATTCACGAGTCGAGGCGGTCGTCGGCGAGTCGGCATTGAAGTTCGCGAGTCAATTTCTAGGTACTTTTCAGGCCAAATTTTAAAAAAAACAATTAAAAAAAAAAAAAAAATCCGACCTACCTACCCTAGATTTTCAGACCATGTAACCTGAAACACACCTTTTTTTTTTGGCCCTATCAAAACATTATGGTGGTGACAACAAAGACCAGTCACATCGGATACAAGATGCTTCCTGAAGGACCAGCAATGCCAGAGGACAATCCCCTGAATCTTAGCTGTCTAAAATAGTGCTTTATTTCCCCCCTATCCCACTACAGATTGTAGATTGGTGGGTAGTTTGGTATGGGAAAGGCTTTCTATGGCATATCTGAGGACACTACTGTAGGCAGTTAGCCTTTGTGGCCATGACCTCCATCACTCCCCCTACCACAAGGACAAAGGGATGTAATGCTGATAGAAAAGACCTCTGATAATTGCGGTAAAACCTCTAAAACTTTCTGCAATAATATCAATCGGGAGCAACAATAAATAATAGTACAGTAATGATGGTCAATCAAAATGAAGGGATTCTGGGCCCTATTCAGCTTATACACTCTAGGAACAGTGTGTTGCGGGAACATGCATAAGGAGTTCAACACACAAATTTGCAATACACTTTTGAGTTGAACACACTTTTGGCAAAGGGTGTGTAGTGTGTAGTGTGTTCCACCAAAATGTGTGTTAAAAGTGGCTGCAAAAAAGCGTGTTGATAAATGTGTAAACGTAACACACTGCTCTTAGAGTGTAGAGGGAAATGGGAACTTCCAAATCCACCCACCCTGACCCCTCCATGAAGGTTGACAAACAATATTTGCAGTAGACTGCAAGACTGGCGTATTAGGGAGTGGTCATCTTTTTACTACAGGGGTGGGGTGGGGTTGGTAGATTTTGGAGGGGGCAAACAAATTTTGACCCCCTTGATGGGGGAATCCAAAAAGAATTTTAACCCCTCTTCACCTCTTTTTGGTGAAAAACGTAGTGTGGTACTATAGCTAAAAGGGGTCGGTTGCAATCACCTTTGTGGGGGGGGGGATTATTAGAAAATGATCACTCCCTTAGGCATGGAATGAGCTCGGTGATCCAAGATGGCCGCCCCTGCCTCCTGACCTGTGGTCAGTGTGCCTTCTCCCCAGGGGGCGCCTCTCTCTGACCCCTCCCTGCAGCTATACCCAGCCCTGCAGTTACTAGTCCTCCAAGGGCTGCATGGTGTTTTAATGCACCATGCCCTTTGTGTTCATTATGCATGAATGCAGTCGGCCTGGTGAGACAACCAACTTTATATTCATGCAGACTTATTGGGTTAACATGTAGTACGAGCGAAATACGTGCCAGGGCTGCATTCATGCAACTTGAGGATCTAAAGCTCTCTCAGTCTTTTTATGGCTCCCTATAAGACCAATATATGATAGTCAATACTGCCACGTAAGTCAAATTGACTCACCCACCTTAGTCTTTCCTTTTTATGCATAATATGATTAGGGATAGTCATTTTGAAATTAGGCATTAGTTTTACCTTAGCCATTGTTGAATACTAATTCGTCATTTTGACTGAGGAAGGATGAATACCCCTTTGAAGAGCCTTGGATACACTGTAAAAAGTCGGTTGCCATATTTGAAGGTATACAGTAAGTTTTACTGTAGGTGTACAGTTTATTGTAGGTAAACAGTAGAATCTACTGTAAATCTACAGTAGACTCTACTGTGTACCTACAGTAACTATTTACAGTGTAGCCACTACTGACTAACCTTTTAAACTTTGAGATTTTCAGTGTACCCACAGGGTTGTCCCTATCAGTCGCTGCTGCCCCCATGGGACCTACACTGGGCTCCTGTGCTCCCTGTGCACGCACACACTGGCCTGATAAGCCACTACCACAGGCGGCCAGAGTCTTCTGACCCTACCCAATGGGGCGTGGGATGGGGCTCCCTTCAAGGGCCGCATGGTGCTTAAATGTGCTATGCCCTTTTTTCACATGATGCTTGAATGCAGTCCTGGTCGGTCACTCACTGGGACTGAATTCATGCATCATGTCAACCCTTCGGGAGTGTATACATCAACCCCCGTAGGGGCAGCATGATGCCTAAATACAGCCCCGGTGGGTCTACTCACAAGGGCTGGATTCATGCATCATGCTGACCCTTCGAGAGTGTATCAACCCCATAGGATTGGCATGATGCATGAATGCAGCCCTGGTCTCTGTCGTTGAGTGAGTGAGTGAGTGAGTAACGGTTGTTTAATGCCATTTCGACAGCTACGGTCATATTAATGGCGAGAAAGCTGCATTTTACATCAGTTTTACAGGTATATACATGTGTCTGTGTCCGCATATATATATATGGGCACCAGACAAACAAAAGAGCAGACAGAAAAGAGGAGAAAAAAGACCCTTTTAAGATGGGCTAGGGAAGCCCCTTTGTCGTTGAAGGCAACCTAACGGCAAAGGGTATAATGCATTAAAGCACTCTGCTGCCCATAAAGGTTTAGACGGCCAGGGAATTCTGCCACCACTGCCCAATGGGGCGCGCAATTGTGGATCTATATTTATGAAGCAGTCCATCTCTGGTAGTGGTGCCCTTTTCCTGGGAGACAACAAACAACTTCTCTACTGAGAGGTGGCTGCAGTGTCTCTACTCCTTTTTGTTATACTTGTATACTTCTTTTCATAATAGTCACCCAGACATGAGTTGTGTATCTGGATAACTACTGGCTAACCCACCTTCTTGGGGTCCTTATTGGCTTAGGTTTTTATTGGCATGTGTCATAGCTGATTCTATTGTCAGTCGAACCTTAGAATGGGACCTTTATATTCTGATGAGAATGGTGCAAAGTTCCCCCTACACATACAGTGTTGCTATATAATTGGCATGGGTTCTTAAATTCAAGAATAGGAATAACCCAGCCTCTTCCTTCCAATTTCCCCCAGTCTTATAAACCACTATCAAATGTCACAATGGACTGAGATTATCATCTAAAAACTCCGATATGATCAAAACATCCAGTAAATATCATTATAAATGTTTACACTGATAAATATTTCCTTACTTCTTTGATCAAGATATATTCTAGACTAGACAATAAAATATGGGCCTTATTAGATAAAATATAGCAACATCTCCTGATTTAAGTGCTGTAAATAAACTAAATATGATTACATTTAGGCGTAACATTAAGTTGTCCAAAATCTCCTAACCTCATCAGAAATTAATGCATTTATACGACGCCCCCGGCCATGCCAGATTCATGGATACAGCGCCCTCTCACACTAGCTACAAGAAGCTTCCTTCTGCAGCATACAATCTACATTATTTTATACAAAGTGTTTAGTATATAAATTGCCGCTATCAGTAAATCATGAAGGGGACTCCTTCCCACTGTCTAGCCATGAAATATTCATGTATGGTATTATCTCCCTTCTACAGTAATAAACTACACACATATATGAATTATATTCTCATTGCATTGGCCTTCATCTAGATCTCAGACTTGTGGGCTCCCATAGAAAGTGAGACTTGACTTTGCTTAAGAAAAATACTGTAATCATCAAGCATGAGTAACAAAGGTAGTGCTGCTGGGCAGGGAAAAACTAATTGAGGTTTATACAAATATTACATACAGTACACAATGTATGTAATAAGCGTCCATACTAAGTATGGACGCTTATTAATTACTAAAATATATAATTAATAGCCCACATCCCATTTTGTAATAACGCTAAGGGCTTTTTACACTCTAAGAACAGTGTGTTGCAGGAATATAGGCCTACACAGGGAGTTATACACACATTTGCAACACACCTTTATGATCAACACACTTTTGGCAAAGGGTGTGTAGTGTCTAGTGTGTTACACCAAAGAGTGTGTTAAAGGTGGCTGCAGAAAAGCGCGTTGATAAGTGTGTAAACGCAACTCATTGATTTTACAGTGTAGTGCACACCCAATTACATTGCATTGTGATATTGAGACACTGTTCAGACACAATGTTGCTTTTTTGTATTTCTCTATTCAGACAAGGACAAATGAGTTTCCATTTCTCCCATACCAAGCCGAGCATCATAAATACTGTAAACAATTACAAAATTTGAAACTAAAACGGAGGAATTTGAAAAGAGTACTTTTTAGATAAAAAAATGTCCAGTGTCCTCAAGCAGTCAAGGCTGTTTTTAAAGGCTATAGTGATGTTTTAATTCATTAAAAGGTTTCTTTACAGTGACCTGTTCAGCAGGTTCCTTTTCAGGGAGCTGATTGGCTGGTTCTCTACTGCACTGTGATTGGCCAGTTTATTCAGGACGCCGATTGACTGGTTGCTATAATGTACTTTGATTGGCGGTCAATTTACAGTGACCGAAATGGCTAATGTGTATACTGCCCTGTGATTGGTCAGTTTATTTACAGGGAACTGATTGGCTGGTTTCTACACCACGATTGATGGCATAATTATGTGTTACCCAACTTTGATCTGGTTGGCTGTTACCTATACTGTGTAATGATTGGCTGTTACTAAGACTGTGTTCTGATTGGCTGTTACTCTTACTGTGTTCTGATTGGCTGTTACATATAATACTGTGTTATGATTGGCTATAAGATGATGTGTTACCCATACTGTGTTCTGATTGGCTGTTACTAATACTGTGTTCTGATTGGCTGTTACCTATACTGTGTTCTGATTGGCTGTTACTAATACTGTGTTCTGATTGGCTGCAGGCCTTCATCACGTGTCCGCTGGGGCTGAACATGATAGGCTACGTGATGATGTGCCAGCTAATACTGTGTTCTGATTGGCTGTTACCTATACTGTTTAATGATTGGCTGTTACTTATACTGTATTCTAATCGCCTGTTACCTATACTGTGTTCTGATTGGCTGTTACTAATACTGTGTTCTAATTGGCTGTTACTAATACTGTGTTCTGATTGGCTGTTACTAATACTGTGTTCTGATTGGCTGGTTACTAATACTGTGTTCTGATTGGCTGTTACTAATACTGTGTTCTGATTGGCTGTTACTAATACTGTGTTCTGATTGGCTGGTTACTAATACTGTGTTCTGATTGGCTGTTACTAATACTGTGTTCTGATTGGCTGTTACTAATACTGTGTTCTGATTGGCTGGTTACTAATACTGTGTTCTGATTGGCTGCAGGCCTTCATCACGTGTCCGCTGGGGCTGCACATGATTGGCTACGTGATGATGTGTTACGGAGCGTGTGACGCCTTGTCCTCCTTCATCTTCGGCCATCTTCAGCGATGTGTGAGCCGCACCGCCATACTGCTAGTCGGTGAGTTTATCAAAACTTTTAACCATTTTACCCATCATCAGGTGACATACCGTGAATTCTTGCATAGAAGTGGCGGTTTGTACGAGAGTCAGACTCAGCTCTCTATTTAAACCAAACATGCCAATACAGGGTGCGGTTATATGAGGCTTAAATTCAGGGTGCGGCTTGTAAATGAGTTAGGCTTAAATGCGAGAATTTATGGTAGTGTTTCAATGTGTTATGGCCGTCATAATGCATGAATGCAGCACTGCCCAGGTAACTCGCATTTACACATTATGAAGTATGTGTCTACAGCGATGTGTGAGCTGCACCGCCATACTGCTAGTCGGTGAGTTGGACACACTTTTAACTATTTAATCCATTATGCTTGAAGGACGGCATGTTGCCTGAATGCACCATGCCCTTGGTTGTCAAGATGCATGAATGCAGCCCTAGCACCCAAAGGGTCGGCACCCAAAGGGTTGGCACCAATGCAGCCCCGGCAAGTTACTCACTGAGGCTGCATTGGTGCATCATGGTGACAAATGTAATCTTTTAGCGACATCCGTCCTTAAAGGGTTAAATGGGCTAGGAGCTAATGTAATTCATAATGCACCTATGAATGTATTTGTACCATTTTAAATGCTTCTGATTCACATATATATATATATATATATATATATATATATATATATATATATATATATATATATATATATATATATATATATATATATATATATATAAACCCATGGCCAGAATAGGTCAGAAGACCTAAGTCTATTACAAAATAGAACCTGTAACCTTTACCTTAGGCTTTTATACTTACCAGAAGGATTCACAAAGTTACTCACATATTTAAGTAGACAATATTATGACAAGTGTATTGTGATGTATAAATGCAGCCCTATGCAGCAAGTTACTTGTTGGGGCTGCATTTTAAAATCAGTAATACTGTGATCATCTACTAGTATAAGTAGTAGAAGTACTATAGTGCTGTATACAGACAGCCTTTAGAAGCCTCTATATTGGCTGAGAAGGCTGCCTCTTACTAGGCACTTTTTCTTGAAGATCCTGTGTCTTAGTAATAAAACCCAGATCCCTGATGGGAAGACCATAAAAAGAGCAATGGTAATCATAGTCACTGTTCAGTAATAAAACTCCTCTACTCTCTACCCCCACCCTCCACCACACTACCCTCCTCCACTGTGCCACACTGATAATCTAAATGCTCCAGGCTTTAGTTTAGGCAAAACGAAATATGACTAATGCCTTACTCAAAGAGACCTACTCACATGCTCATATGAATGGAAAGACTAAGGTGGGTGGTCACCACTGACTGTACCTACACACAGAAAACTAAAGGAGTCAACTGTGTCACCCACGTGACTCTGGTAAAATAGAGAGTCAAACTCCTCATGACTCTGCTCATATGAAGGGTCATTGTTTAGCTGACACTGGTAGTATAGAGTCAATTTGAGTTGACACTGATCGTACAGAGTCAACTAAAGTTGACCCTTCATATAAGTAGGGTCATGAGCAGTTTGCCTCTCTATTTTACCAGAGCCACGTGGGAGACACAGTTGACACCTTTACTTTTCTGTGTGTAACCAGGGTTGGTCGTATAGCGCTCTAACTGGTGTGGACTTGTTCCCGCAACCACTGTGTGTACACTGAGACAAAGCAATTTTTTCTGCTTCCGGTTCTGCTCTCGCCATTTAGCTTATTCCTTGAAAGCTATGGTGTGTAGGTTTTTGGTCACTGCCTCATGAAAAATTCCGAACTCAGAACTAACATGGCCGCCAATACGGAGAAAACCGAATTATCACTATAGGATGCCCAAAAATGACTATCTAGGTTAGGTAATACTGACTGAGTTGCCAGTGCTGACTAAGATCAGAGTATCAGTGCACCCCCTGCCCCATCCTCCACACTCCCACTATCTTAGGCCACTCTGAGAAAATACATTGTTTCTCATCATAAACTATGAAAAATATTACAGGGCTTGGGAAATTTAGGCTCTCTGTGAACTAAAAACACATTTTGATAATTAAGAGTTTGGGGATTTGCAAAAGTTGTAAATATAGATAATACTCATAGCCTATTGCATTAGGCCCCCTACCTATACTCCAAGGTTTCATTTGATACCGAATATTGTTCATCTTTAAGTTTGTATGAAAAAGTGTGAAAAGAAAGAAAAAAAGACCCTGTATGAAATGTTATCGATACATGAGTTGATAAGAAACAAATAACTTTTCGGAGTAGCCTGCCTTGATAGTAATTGCATTCTTCTATAAGATGTGCTCGGGTATTTTCTAAGAAGGCTATTGATGATATTCTGCTGGCGCAAGCCTTTTTATATAGGCCAAAGCTTGCTCGTTTTGTTTAATATCGGTGAAGGAGATCCTATCAAACCATGAAACCTGGAACTTTGATAAGATTTGTGAGAAATTCTTAAAAAGAGAAATGATATTCAGTTGCCGATTTGGTGATAAAACTGCTCTACCCCCTCCCTCCCCCTCTACACCAGTCTCCCAGTACCCCACCCTAACTGCTGATGATGCACAATCTTGTATGGTAAGCATCATACAAGGATTCAGCACTGGCAAAATGCTGCCAAGGGCTGCATTCATGCATCATGACGACAAAAGGCTTGCTGCATTAAAACATCAGAACCACCCCATGCTGGACTCTATTTCTTTTCAGATTCTGACAATCTTGAACTCTTGATGCCTTGGGGGAGTGGCGAGTATTGCCAGACTCCATAGTAGATCCAGTAGTAAAATAAAACCACTATTGCAGTCTTACAGGCACAATGAAAGTGCAGTATTGCCAGCACTGCCCGACACTGGATAGAGAGAGTTTCTTTTAGCTATATTGCCAGCGTCACGCTGACGCTCACTTTTTCCTCAGTGTAGGATATTTTTACCGTCATACTTCTCAGATAAGCCAACCTATGGAGGTTGACTTATCAAACAGATTTTATGCAAGCTGGCCCCAGCTCGACCTCTGTTCTTGAGCTTCATGGCTGGGCTGGCACGAAAGCTTCTTGATGCAAGTAGTTCCGGCAAGTTGGGTGCTGTGCTATCATAGATGTAGCTGGTTACTGCGGAAGGATCCTCCCCCAACATATGGGGGAAGTGATGCGGTTATGTCCCCTCAGATACCAGTGATGTGGCTCAAACACGTTGGTCAGAGGAGCTGTGGCCAGCTTGAAGGTTTTACGGTATAAATGTAGGTGGTTACTGCAGAAGAATCCTCCCCAACATATGGGGGAAGTGATGCGGTTATGGCCCCTCAGATACCAGTGATGTGTCTGAATGCATCTGAGGAGGAGCTGGAGCCAGTTTGTGGCAGATATGATGAGTGACTTGCTGAGTGAGTTTTGCAAGCCAAGGACAGGGTAATTGTCCAAGGCGCAAGGCTTTTAACACTCATGCAGCTAGTCATGCGTATCAAATCTGACTTAGACCCACAGTAGGAGAATATGCTCAGTGGACCGCATCAACATACAACATCAACATTGTATGTAGAATATAGTCAGTCCATTTCTTTGTTCTCTCAGTCAACTGTGGTGTAATAACATAAAAATGAACAAGCAAAGATACAACTGGATGTACTACGACGCGTTTGGGTTGCCGTATTGCACGGTGTGCACGACTGCGCAACAGGAGTGCACACCGTGCGATGCGGCAATCCAAACAAGTCGTCGTGCATCCAGTTGTATCTTTACGAGTTCTTTTTTTGTTTTATTATACCTAGCATATGGCATTTAATGCAAATACATTAAGCTTTCTCACAGAGTAAAGCAAGTTCAGCAGGAATTGAAGTTGTAGTCGCAATCTGTTGGCGCACATCACTTTTCTGTATCGCACATGTGTGATACAGAAGTCTGTATCGCACACATTGGCTGTCCGCGCATTGTAGGTTGTAGGAATAGTAATGTTATATGTTAGGTATAATAAGAGGTTTTACGGTATGGGTAGGATCAGCTGTCCCGGCACCCTACTGGGGTCAGGAAGGGTAATGCGGCCCGCGACTACCGCGTCTGAATCTCAATTGTTATTGATTTTTCCATCAGACTCGGCTCAGAGAGAGGCGCCACACTCCTTAAATAATGCTGTTCTGGGCCATGATGAAGTGTTGGGAAATGTGGAGTAGAATTGGACACTGACATGTGAGAAATGTGTGCCGTGTGTGTTCAGTATAGATTGGAAGAAGAAGACATAATGCATGATTTAACCCTTGGCTGAAATATAGTGCTATGTCCATTATTGTCATGATGCATGAATGCAGACTTGGCAAGTATCTAGCCAGAGCTGCATTGATGCCTCGTTCTGACCCTTGAGGAATGTTTCAATTGCATAGGGTAGGCACGATGATTGAATGCAGAACTGGTGAGTTACATGGCTGCATATAAATGTTATGATGACAAAGGGCTTAAATCATTAATATACTCTGCAATCCTTGAAGGGTTAAATAATGCTTTTCTGGGGCATGATGAAGTGTAGAGAAATGTGGAGTAGAATTGGACACTGACATGGGAGAGATGTGTGCCATGTGTGCTCAGTATAGACAGGCAGAAGAAGATATCATGTATGATTTAACCCTTCAGGGTCTGCACAATGCGGTGTCCCTTATCGTCATGATGCATGAATGCAGACTTGGCAAGTGTCTAGCCAGAGCTGCATTCCTGGTTCTGACCCTTGAGGAATGTTTCAATCGCATAAGATAGGCATGACGATTGAATGCAGCATTGGTAAGCTATATGCCAGGGCTGCATACAAGCATTATGTTGACAAAGGGCCTAATACGTTAAAGTACTCTGCAATTCTTGAAGGGTTGAATAATGCTGTTCTGGGCCATGATGAAGTGCAGGGAAATGTGGAATAGAATTGGACACTGACATGTGAGAGATATGTGTCACATGGGTTCTGTATAACAGAGAGAAGAAGACTTAGAGCATGGTTTTACCATCCTTTAACCTTTAAGGACAGAGTCTAAGTGGCAGAATTACATTCCTACCTCATGCTGATACTCCGGGAATGTTTCAACCCATAAGGTCGGCATAATGACGACAAAATGCTTAATGCAAAGGGTTAAAACTTATTTTGGTCCATGACCAAGTGTAAAGAAATGTGGAGTAGAAGCGGACACTGACATGCCAATTGTGTGCCATATGTATTTGGTATAGACATGGAAAAGTTGACTTAATATAGTATGACATCCTTAAGGACCTTAATATGGTATTTTTTTAGAATTAATGTTCCCAATCATATGACTGTACGCCTCAAAAAAGCTAAGCAATATCTGCTATATCGACCATTTCACTGAGAGTTGACTATATATATATGTACAGGCTGTTCTTTCCCCCAGTCTACTGTGCTATAACTGTGATTAAAGCTCCATGATTTAATACCTCATCAGTATCTTCACTCAGTCTGACTCAGCCCCGGCCCGCAGACACTAAGAAGCATCACGTCTCCGCAGTCAATCCGCGACAAAAAGAAATACAGAAAGCCGGAGTGAGGCCGGGTAATTTGTAAGACTGCGGCCCTTTGCTCAGACTGTCACGTCGTTTACACAAAATTCAGAGACGATTTTCCAATCCAATCAGACCACCCACTCTGTGGGAACAAATTATTCAAATCTTTGCCTGCCTGCTTTTCTAAGAAGTCTCTGATTGCCATTAGGGCTCTGGGTAATTATAATCTGTGTGCAAACCTGATAAAGTCTGCCTCTGAGGGACTGAGGGAAATATTCTGTGGGATGCTTTGTGGGCTGCTGTGTAAGCTTATTTGTATGCTGCTGTGTGTGTTGATATATGTACTACTGTGTGTGCTGCTGTGCACATATTGTGTGCTGCTGTGTGTTCTGCTGTGTGTGCTGCTGTGTGTGCTGCTGTGTGAGCTGCTGTGTGTGCTGCTGTGTGTGCTGCTGTGTGCTGCTGTGTGTTTCTGTGTGATGTGTGTGCTGCTGTGTGTGCTACTGTGTGTGCTGCTGTGTGTTGCTGTGTGTTTCTGTGTGCTGTGTGTGCTGCTATGTGTGCTGCTGTGTTTGCTGTTGTGTGTGCTGCTGTGTGTGCTGCTGTGTGTGCTGCTGTGTGTGCTGCTGTGTGAGCTGCTGTGTGTGTGCTGCTGTGTATGCTGCTGTGTGAGCTGCTGTGTGCTGCTGTGTGTGCTGCTGTGTGTGCTGCTGTGTGCTGCTGTGTGTACTGCGGTGTGTGCTGCTGTGTGAGCTCGGTGTGCTGCTGTGTGTGTGGCTGTGTGTGCCGCTGTGTGTGCTGCTGTGTGCTGCTGTGTGCTGCTGTGTATGCTGCTGTGTGTACTGCTGTATGTGCTGCCGTGTGTGCTGCCGTGTTTGCTGCTGTGTGTACTGCTGTGTGCTGCTGTGTGTGCTGCTGTGTGAGCTTCTGTGTTCTGCTGTGTGCGCTGCTGTGTGCTGCTGTGTGCTGCTGTGTGTGCTGCTGTGTGTGCTGCTGTGTTTGCTGCTGTGTGTGCTGCTGTGTGTGCTGCTGTGTGCTGCTGTGTGTGCTGCTGTGTATGACACTGTGAGTGTTGCTGTGTGTGCTACTGTGTGTGCTGCTGTGTGTGCTGTTGTGTGTGTGTTCTACATATTTCTTCATCTGCTGTACCCTTTTCCCTCTACATGATCTGCTCCGCACAGATTATAACAAATAGCCATCAGCCACCCCTCAAAGAAAGACCGAGAATAATCAGGCAAACAAAATCGCTCATGGAGGCGATCGTTCTTGATCAGTAATACCCCGTGGCAGGCAGCTTCCAACCCCGCGCGGTCTCTAAGTGGAAAGGAACCTAAATGATGTGAATCTCGCTACCCTGGTGTCTCCATGCCTCCAGGATTACTTGAGGTGCTAGCTTCCTTTATCCCTTTAAGGATGGCATAGTACCTTGATGCATCATGCCCTTTATCGTCATGATACATGAATGCAGCCCTGGTGAGTAACTTAAGCCAGGGCTGCATTCATGCATCATGCCGACCCTAAGGCGTTCAGACACTCCTGAAGCGTCAGCATGATGCACCAATGCCCCCTCGCAGAGTTTCTCGTCTGGGTTGCATTGGTGCATCCTGACAACAAATGCCATATTTTAGGGACATGCCATCCTTGGATGGCTAAGTGGAAAGGAACCTAAAAGATGTCTATCTCACCGCTCTGAAGCCTCCAGGATTGCTTTAGGTGTCAGTTTCTTTAAGGCGGGTGTCAATGTGGCTTTGGTACTTAATCGAGTCTCTGTCAGATGGTGGGAGTATAAGGGTGCATGGAAAGAGCAAATGACACTGTGAGGGTTGGTTAGCCCTTTAAGGACGGCATGTTGCTAAAAGATGACATTTGTTGTTCATAATGCCCCAATGCAGCCCCAGTGAGTAACTCAACGGGGCTGTATTGATGTATCATGCCGATCCTTTGGGAGCGCTCAAAGGTCAGCATGATGCTTGGATGCAGCACTGGCGACTTACTAGACAGGGCTGTATTCATGCATCATGATGACCAACACTCTAAAAACAGTGTGTTACATTTACACGCTTATCAAAATGCTTTTCTGCAGCCACTTTTAACACACATTTTGGTGTAACACACTACCCACTCTACACTCTTTACCAGAAGTGTGTTGATCTCAAAAGTGTGTTGCAAATATGTGTGTATGACTGTAAATGCATGTTCCCGCAACACACAGTTCTTAGAGTGAAGGCTATGATGTATTAAGGCATCAGACCCTCCGTAAAGGGTTAGTTGATTTCCTGTCTCCTACATGACCCATATGGTACCCCTTGCAATTGGTGGCAATGAATAGGTTTTCTAGCCAGAAAGAACCTTAGATATAATGGTATTCTTGGGCCTATTTAATTAAATTAATCCCAATATATGCATTAATTTAACACCAGCTAGAGCAAATCTAACAATAGTGACTTACTGCAGGGGATTACTAAGTAAATTGGACCATATAGTCGGTCCTGTATATTATTTTGATTACGTCTCCATCTTCGTTGGACTACCCTAAAGCCTGAAGGCTACTATGGCAACCAATTGTGGGCATTCGCTTGCTACGACCTGTTTGATTGTCTGGCGTGAATCCTTTTTTCCCTCTTTGGCCCAGTGGTAGCATAGATGAACGAAAAGGGGTAAGGGTTTACAGGAATAATTCATGGACGGTTTAGAGGAGGATGGGCACAAAGTATTGTCAATCCTAAGTCCAGGTCGCCTAAGGGAGCCTATAGGTGACTCCCTGATCGATTTAAGGCAGTCACCTTGGGAGGTCATATGACCCAGAGAGCTATATGACTCAGCCAGAGAGTCATCTAGGATCCCTTAGGCAACCTCGGCTCCCCTAGAGAGGGGAGTCACTCTGGAGGCAACCTGGACTCCCTTTTGATGCTGTTTCGTATCTCTGTGAAGGTTCATCCGCTTGTTTTTTCCGCGTCACTCCCCACTTTTTGTAAGCCGTTGATGCCAATTTGTTATCTTGAAATACAGTGCTGGTGAGTACCCGCTTGGGCATCATGCCGACTCTGTAGAAGTGTATCAATCAAATTGGTTTGGCACAATACGTGAATGCAGCCTTGGCGAGTAACACATTAGGGCTGCATTTGTGCATCATGATGACAAAAGGGCAAAGTCCCTGGGTCTGCCTCTTGAGAAATGCAGAAAAGGCGGGGAGAAAAGTAAAGTGCACTGCATTAACGTTGGCATTCAAGCACATTTTTAGTGCTTAAATTCAGTCTTTAGGCGGCTTTAAGTTCAACGAATGCCATCTAAATGTCCAAAAAATGCCAACATCCTTGCAGTTGAAGGAGCGTACCATAGATATTTAAATAAACGTACATGGTCTGGGCTTATACATTTTGAGGGCATCAATCATCCTGTGCCTATACGAGACCTGTGCTTATTCAAGATACAAAATAGCCAAAATATCCATTTCAACCTTGTGCTTACTCAAGACCTGCACTTATTCAGACGGCTGTGCTTATTTCAGCCACCATGGTAGGATGCCTCAGCAAGAGGAGGACAATATAAAGGCAGGTTATATAGGAGTCTGCAGAGGTGGAGAGGGAGAGGAGAGGGGGGAGAGGATAAAGGATTTATTGGGCCTGTAAAATAGGCAGTCTGAGCCAATCTCCTCCCATATCTCCACACAATACCATCATATCAGATTTCTACTTAGACTATGCTTGGAGAGCGCGCCCTGCGCATGTGCAGCGAGCGATCCGTCAGAACGAGGCTACTAAACGGCGCCACTGTTCATTCTCCAAGCATGAAAACAGACCCAGTACCAGAATCTGTCTACACCATTACGTAACACATACAGGGTTGTATTTAGGAGGTGTGCTTGGAAGTTTAGCTTTAGTTTATGAGTCGGCCACACGGCCTTGAAGTCTTTTATAGTACTTCACATCAGGCTATTACAAAAAGCTGCACGATAAGGCGCGGGTGGTGTGGGTGGTTATTGTGGCTACCGTAAAACCTCACTTATTGCTGCTGCCAGTAGGCAAGTCAGATATGCCTCTACATATAGGTAAAAATCGACATGGGCGACAGGGTGACACAGCCCTTTTAAAAATTGACACCATAGCTGTATTCATGCATCATGACTACAGAGGGCATAGCACATTAAAGCGCTATGTACAGTCTTTAAAGGTTAAGGGAATTTCCTTTGCAAGTGACCTACTCTAATACCTCGCTTATAGGCTGCTAGTATGCAAGTCAGATTGCTAGTGCTGCTTATAGGATTTACCTAAAATTAGGGTGTGGCTTATAGATACACAAGTTTTAAGATGTATACTACAGTGGTCATAATGAGATGCTATTGCAGCTTATAGGATCATGACAAATTAAGGTGCTACGAATATGCGAGTTATTCTTATACATGAGGTTTTACGGTAGTAGCACATCCCATTCAGTCCCTAGATGAGGCAATAGTCTTCAGGACAAGGACGCTATTCTTAGCTTTATAACATGCTTGGCCCTTTTTCATTATGATGCTTGAATTCAACCCTGGCAAGGGTTCTCACCGAGGCTCCATTCATGCATCATGACTACAAAATAATGGCATAGTTCATTAATGCACTATGCACGGCCCTTAAAAGGTTATGGTAATTCCCCAGGAAAATGATGTTATTTCATTGAATGATGGTAGACCCTATCCTAGGCAAGATGGATGCCAGCACCAAAAAAGGACCTGGATGAATAGTCTACTGATTCAGTCCCTAAAGAGTTAAAGCTTACTGTAAATGTAGATATTTCTACACTGAAAATCCATAGATTGAAAGGGTTAGTCAGTACAGACTATCCTAGGTTTGTCATATGAGTGTTAGTCATAATGGCAAAGTTATATTCAAAAATGACCGAGGGGTCAGTCAGTAGTGGATAACCTAGGTTCATCATTGGTGTGTTTTATTTGTATACCACTAGTTGGGGCCACCTGTCATGACCACTCAGTGGCTCCCCCTGGAAATAAAAAGACTAAGGTGGGTTGGTCAGTACTGACCAACCTGACAATAAAAACTGACCTAGGTTGGTCGTATAGGGAGTCAAAAAATGACTAACTAGGCTTGGCACTAGTGACTGAGAGGTTGGGCGTATAGGGAGCCAAGGAATATCAGTGTACATGTATAGATTTTTATGAATGTGCATTTAAATTTGCGTGTTTTGGAACATGGTGGTTGTACAACTTTACTGGATAAATATTCATGCTGTACGTGTTATCGCGAATTATAATTTTCGCAAAATTTGTGAAAATATGTACAGTGGGAAATGGAATATTTTTACAGTAGACAAGGATGAGACACACTGTAATGTTCAGTGGTTAACCATTTAAGGATTGCATGAATGCAGCCCTGGTGAGTAACTCGTCAGTGCTACAATCAAGCATCATGCTGACCCTATGGGGTTTAGACACTCCTGAAGGGTCGGCATGATGCACCAATGCAGCTCCTGCGAGTTACTCGCCGGGGCTGCTTTTGGTGCATCATGCCGACCATTGTCATCTTTTTACGACATCTGTCCTTAAATGGTTAACTGTATGGCAGGATTATGGATTATGGGTAGTAAATGCCCGTAACAGTCCCGGAGTCTGGGCCCACACCACGCTGCAGTAGTTAGACTGTCCTGTTTATGCACGCAGGCGCTTAGTCATTCAAATGGCATCCCTAAAAGCATTACCAAATGCAATCTAGGCTTGCCCAGATCTTGACTCTGGTCTCTATTGACCAGGGCTGACAGTGAGTATATAGATGGGTTAAGTCCACAAATTTATTTATTTTGATTTATGATATATGCTTAAAATCATACTCATCTGTGATCATTCTAAAAAAATACCATCTAGAGTCATTGTTAGGGTGTTTTGTAAAAGTGGGCTTGATCTGGGTCTCACTTGGCAGCCCAGTGTGAAGGTATGATGGATCACTTATGGGAGCACATGTGGGAACTAGATGACACCTACCTGTCCCTTGGTATATATAGAATATATATACCGGTATATGTAAAGGTTAACCTACAAGGACCATAGTGTGTGTCAAAATAACCAGCACAACTTGGCTGGTGCCCTCATATGACTCTACCATTGTTATTACCACATGACTCAGGTCCGAGGAGGTTAACTGAACTTAAACCTAGGTTATGTGAGGGTATTCGAGGTGTGAAATGCTTTGTCTTAGCCCTCCACCATGGTTTAAATATTCATATCAGTAATGTCTCTATTGCCAGCTATGAGTATTTCTTTTGAAGGGTTTGAATCATTTATTGACCAAGAAGTATATACAGTGTGTCTGTTGTTGTCCAGCGTTGATCTACATCAATATTGACAACATAATGAACCGAACCATATTTCACTGTAAGAAATGGCAGCACCTTTAGACTCATGTCTCCATATTTTCTATTGCATACTGGGAACTGGACATATACATAGATTAAGTTTTTATGTCAATAAAGATAAGGAAAGCGGTCAGCATGGCTGATAGTTGTGTGCCTCCCCTCGAACTAGCTAAACAATGTGGTTTCTCAGTATTACTTGTTCTATAGAGAGCAAGATGGACGGAAACTGGACATACACAGGACTGCACAAGTTATGAACAAGTATTAACGGCAGTCTACTGGCCTGCATGTACCTGTTGGTGTATCCATGTTAATAATGTCTCTATATCTCTGGTTCAAGCATATCCCATGAAGCCGCAGGGTATCAACGTAGTTCGCATTTGTGTTCATTATCTTATTCAAAGCCATTTATTGAAAGATAACTTTTTCTTAGACTGTTGAATATGCCCACATTGTATTCCATGGGGGGCATTGAATTAGGTGCTTTCAGTAAATATTGTATTTTTTTCCAAGAAATAATTTCTGTATGTCTCCAATTCCAGCTGCGAGTATTAATGTAGGTGTGTTGGTCGGCATGTACCTGTTGGTGTACCATAGTTGACAAGCACTTGACATTTCATTACAGTAAAATCATCCAGACAAACTCATGAACAATGCTATAATATAAGCAAATACAGTTTAAGTTCATACATCCAATTGTATGTACTATACTAGTCTTTATGTCAATATTATATGATACATGCATCCTTTTTGCTTCAGTACAAATGAAAACATCACATGACTCGCTCTGTAATACTTTGTAATAAATGGTGCTCGCTTAGAGCCCACTGAAACGAAAATAGTTGACGTAATAAGCCCCCTTTTTTCAGTTTCTTTTTCCAAGCCAAGTGTGAAGGTAGAGGGGTGTGTAGAAGCCTTGAAGAGGCCATTGAGGTGGGCCAGTAGTCTGGATAAGACAGCCATGTGGAAGGACTGCTAATCAAAATGGATATTTGGCTGACTTTCCATCAAAATATTTTTTTGAGCGCCCATGGAGCTTCTTACATCGAATACATATATAGTGAATAATGTCTGTCTTTTATATTTCCAGCTGCAAGTATTAACGGGAGTCTGCTGGCCGGCATGTACCTGTTGGAGCCGGTGCATCACTACACCCCGCTCGTCTTCCTACTAGCTGGCGGCTGGGGCGTTGCCGACGGCATCTGGCAGACGCAAAACTGCAGTAAGTATTTTCCTCTTGTTGAATGTGATTTGATTCAATCAATAACACTTTAAAGCCCTTCTTATTATGAATATTTTGTTGGGCTTGAATACATTGTGGTTGAATCCAGTAGAGTATAGTAGGCGTTTTTCTACCTCCTTTTGTTTGTTTACAATTTACAGGTTCCTGTAGTAGGGGCACCATCAATATTGGGTAGTGTTCCACATTAGAGTATTTTAGTGTAAAACCTCTTTAAATGGTATTTGCATAAATTCTTAAACTAGGGTGTCTGCTTATAGGTGGAGCTGGTTTAAAGTGTCATGTAGCAAATATCTACAGTTGTGTCTCGTTACCCTGGCTTTGTTACCGGGTACAGCAACGAGTGATTCAGGTATTACCATGCGGATCTTGCTGGTGACCTTTAGAAGGGAAGACACTCGTCCCCAGTGATGCAAGTGCATGTGATAGGTTGAGAGCTAGTGTTTCAGTAGTACGAAGCTCTTAGGGAACAGGGTAGAAACATATGGAAAGCAGAATGAAAGTTGCTTAGTTCAAATTGTAGTTCACTTTCAACACTGCATAGATGTTGGTATTTAAGTCAAGATGACATTGCTTTAAGTCATACTTTAGAATCTTTAATATCAATAAATGCCACTTAAGGCCACTTAAATGCCATAATGGCCTTTCTGTGAAATTTATATGGATATATGCATTAATGCACCATGTCCTTGTTTGTCATGATGCATGGATGCAGCCCTCGCAAGTAACTCACCAGGGCTGCATTCAAGCATCATGCCAACCTTAAACCCACAGTTCTTACTGCACGTCCAGTGACAGTCAGAGTGCAGTCGGGACAGGTACTCAGCTCTATATATAGGGGCACCCAGATATGATGGGAAGGGTGGTTTTAAATCATATCTTATTACAATTAATCAGAGATGCCAATTTATTTCTGATGTGGCCTTTTTATTGTTCTGCAGTGCAGTGTGTATGGGTCCACATGTGGTGCAGTGTGTAAGCGTCCACATGTGGGCGGCTGACTACTGTTGAGTCAGCACTTCTGTGTTTATAACATTAGCAAATAGACCCAATATAGGTATTTAAAATTAGTAAGACTGTAATAAGTAGGGATAAGTAGTATAAGTACCAGTAGTGTATTTAGACTGCCTCTACAAGCCTCTATCTGGCTCAGCAGGCTGGTTCTTACAAGCGAGCAACTCTTTCTTGTTGTTGAAGATCCTGTCTTAAAAAAAATTATTGCGCTGCTTAAAGGGGCCGATCTCTGAGAGTGAAGGAGAGTGGATCATGTAGTTCATGTAGTAGTAGTGGTCTGCATGGATCACTAGCCACCCCTGTGGTTATAATTACCTTGAACCAGTTGACCCAGCCTGGTCAGGTGAAATTGGTAGGGGGACCATGAATCAGGCTTGGCTTGGTATGAAACATTCTATTAAACCAGGATAAAGCTATCATGACCTCCTTAAATTAATCATTGAACTAGGCTTATAGGGATACACAATGCAGAAAGGAATCCTTGCATATTTAAGTGTTTATTTTTAACCGAATCCATGGGACGTGGTCTATTCAAGGGGTAGTATACCGTTTTCTGTGGACACACAAGTGGTAGTCTAGACAGTTAGTACACTGGTGGGTATCAATAGTATTGTATACTACCACTGGCATAGTCTAACTGCTGGTCACTCCAGTGCAACTTATGTAGAGTAGGGAATTGCTGGAAGGGAACAACCAGCATCCTATTTCTTGGTTGCCTGAGCCATTATTTTTGGGGTACTTTGCTAGGGAATATGATCCTACAGGGCTAGAACATGCCTGGCTCTCAGGGATTGTGCTTTGGCGATTCTAAATTTAACTGAGGTGTTATATAAACTCAACAACCCTGCCAGAGGATTTTACGATTTGGTTTAAGAAGTCTTAGCCTTTAAAGTCCCACTTTGAGCACCTTTTTAATTTTATTAAATACTACTTAAAGCATATTAAATGTCAAAAATGTTCTTTCCATGACATTCACATGGAATTTACTAAACTTAAAAGCCTCTTAAAGAGTGACTTTAAGCAATAAAGGGTATGCTTGAATGCCAACATTCATGCAGTGACATTAATTAAAGCACAATGTTGCCATATTAGGGCTTAGCTAAATAGACTACATTATCATTCAGATCAGGTCTCTGAGTTTCCTTAGCCATGTGTCCAACATAAAATTCACAAACATCATCTCATTATTATTTTAAATCTTTTTGGTCCGCATAAATTCTACAGCACTTTTACTCTTTTTCATTTCAGGTCTGGCTGGTCTGCTGTTCCCAAAACAAAAGGAGGCCGCCTTTGCCACCCTGCGGATGTACGAGTCCATTGGCTTTACCATCGCCTTTGCATACGCTCAGTTCATCTGCATGGACATTAAGATCTTCATAACAGGCGGGCTCCTCGTGCTGGCCATTATCTGCTACTTCTTCATGGGAGTCGTGCGGAGACGCCAGCTTGTCAGCAAGCCTAAACTGCCTGCGTATGTGTAAGCCTAAACACAGTACAAAGCCTAATCTGTGAGGGTATCTGTAGGCTGAAGAGGTGGTGGGACTTAATTGTCAGCCTATGTGTAGGCCAAACAGTCAGCAAGCCTAAACTGCCATATAATGTGTAGGCTGGACAATCATCAAGCATAAATTGTCAGTTTTTGTGTAGGTCAAACAATCAGCAAGCCTAAACTGCCAGCCTATGCATAGACTGAAGAGTTAGCAAGCCTAAACTCCTGGTTTATGTGTAAGCCTGAACTCAATTCCAGGCCCAAACTGCCAACCCATACATATGTAGGCAAAATAGTCAATAAGCCTAACCTGCCAGCCTACAGGTAGGCTAAACAGTTGGTAAGCCTAATCTGCGAGCCTATGGATAGCCAGAAAAATCGGCGAGACTAAACTGTCAATTTATATATAGCCCAGAAAGGCTACAAGCTTAAAGGGCAGAGTTGCCAACTATAATGCTCTGGTTGAATAGACAATACTGCAGCCTATATGTGTAGGCTGAAAATACCTAACTGTAAGCCTATGTGTAGGCTGAAAAACTAACAGGCAATGTTTAGGCTGAAAGGATACACCTAACAATACCATGGATACTGAATAAGTCTATGTATGATTCTGTACCAAACCCTGAACTCATCGTCTGACACCTTAAATTCTCACGAAGAAGGGGCGGCTAGTACCCGAGCCAGATCACCAGTGCAGCTTACAGGAGTCAGGGTGCGGCTTAAACCATAGTTCTTGCTACTGTATGGTACAGTACCAAAGTCACCATGATCACATCCCCAATGCGGCTCATATGATCGGCCGAAAGTCACGATGCGGCTTATACGCAGGCTTATATGCAAGGATTTACGGTATGATAAGAGCGGGCTGGAGGCGCCACACACAGTAAAGACTGCTATAATAGCCGTTTGCAAGTGGGCTGAGGATCCCTAGTTTCCAGACCTTTGTGCAACCTGGAAGTGCCAAGCTAGCAGCCCATCGGTAAATGGCGCGGCCAAAGCTGTCAGTGTCATGGTTGTGTTGGACAAATCTGACAGCTATCTAGAAGTACCCAGCTGTCAGTGTCACAGAGGTGTCATACTGTCATTCCAGCAGAAGTACCAAGCTGTCATCTGTCAAACCATTGTGACAGCTATTAAGTACCAAGCTGTCACTGTCACAGAAGTGTCATACAGTTATTCCAGGAGGAAGTGCTAAGCTGTGACGAATGGAAGCACCAAGCTGACAGTATCACGAAGATCTCATACTGTCATTCCGGCAGAACATACCAAAATATCAGACAATTGTGACGAGAGGAAGGACCAAGCTGTCAGTGTCACAGTCCTGTCAGATACTTGTGACAGTAGCTTCAGTGATCGCAGCCTGTTTACTTCATAACAACCTCCGAGGAGATCTTTAACTGTGAGCAGGTTGGGAACAACTTGTATGGAGCTGGATAATTGACGGCGCAGGATCATTAGAGGCCAGATGATCGAAGCCTCATTATAGAAGTACAATTGGTACAGAAACAAAATATGGTTGATGTCTGCTATGTAACAGGGATTGTATTTGTGCCCTACCCACAGGCTTCGGAAAGTTGATCTCTATGTATCCTGTACAGAGTCATGGTAATAGGGGAAGACCAGCCTATAAACCATGAACTTCAAGGAATATTATTCTACCATTTTCCTAAGAGCGTGAATCCACTGAGGCAAAATCCGTCGGATTGGATGCACCTCACAATGTTAAACCTATGGACGAATCTCGTCCGATCCAACGGATTTACCTCAGTGGATTCACCCCTTTAAGGAGAAGACCGCTAGTTTCCTCAGCCTATAGAGGACAAACAGGGACTGGTGGATACACAGTGGAATTAGCAGACTAGCTACAGGGCTACTTGTGGGAATCAAACAAGCTATGTAAATGTTTATATATTGAGGATAAATTCAGACACAAGAATGGCACAATTTTATACCATTCAGCCATCAGAATCATGTATGGTTACAAAGGAAACTAAAGTACTGGATGAGTACTCTTAACACCAATTTATTGGCCCTGCCAACAATCTTATCACTGAGAAGCAAGAAAACCTATTCATGTGCTGAACACCCACTGACTGTCAATATGAGGAGCTCACTGCTGGAAACCTCAGGCTTTCTGCATACCAATGATTGCAGATAATAGTATATAATATATACAGTATATATATAGTATATAATATATACATTATGTGAAAATACCTGTTTTATACAGGAATGCTACAAAGATGTCTGACAACATGTCAGGTTGGTTGAACGCAAACGACTTGTTTTATAGGAAAGACCGTTGAACAAATACTTGCCACTTTGAGGAGGAACTAGCTGATCGAAGGATTTTTAGAAAATGGATTAAAAAGGTGTCTGATATTAACCACTTTGGTGTAAGCTATGTTGATCAGGACTGTTGAGGTGTTTGGAGTTCATTTGGATTTATTATACCAAGTCTACTTAAACACCGGATAAGGCTACAAACATTGGATACAAGTATACGTAAGCTACCGACTGGGCATTCTTGTTGATGTTCTATTGTAAGGTCATTTACCCCCACCCAGATGATACAAACATGCCTCAATTACATTCTGAAGTACATAAGTTGAACCCATTAAGCAGACTATATATGTTACATATATGTATATATATTTAAATATATGCATTTAATATATATGTCTGAATTTATGGCTGAGCTGACTGAATATATAACCCAGGCATTCATCTTGTACAGAAATAAAATTATGGGATCATCATTCATGATATTCCTTTTGGCAATTAAAATACAATCATTTATGGCTGAGTTCATGATAAGATCCAAGATAAATTTGCCCTTACTCAAAAAAGTGTGACATGTATTGTGTATTGTGTTATAATAAGAGTACAGGGATACAGTGTTATGTGGATAATAAGATACGGACTGGTACTTACTTATATACAAGATCTCAGTCCTATCTTAAGGGAAAATTACAAAAAAATAAACAATTATATAGATATATTTTTGCTTTTATATAATTTAAACAGGATTCTGTAAATATATGAACAGTAAGGACAGTGTTGTAATTCAGACAATACACTACCACGGGGAAAATACTATTCCAATATCTATTCATCTACGACCGAGTCTGAGATACCGACAAGGGCATTACATGTTATAGTCATTATAATATATGCATGTACTAGCTTTTATTCTGTACATTTAGTACTGTTTCGTAAAGTGGTGGGAAGTGCTTGGTTATCGCTGCCTTGGTGTGGCCTTACATTCACTATAGACCAATTCAGCAAGAAAGGGCAACTTTTTTGAAAAGTTGTTGAGAAAGTTTTTTTAACATTTCTAGAGTGTGACAGACAAATACATAAATATAACCTCAAAATGCTGTATTCTAATATACACCATTTGAAAGATAATTGTCATATAAATCTCCTGATATGAGATGTTGGCAAACATCGCCAGTACAGACAATGTTATGAGAATTCTGCTGACACCACAGAAAACACAACTTTATTATGAAAATGTCACCCTTTCTTGCTTCATTGGTCTATAGCTTTGCCTCTGTTATCTGCCTTTCTTTCCTCATATCTTGATAATTGCTGAATTGTGATTATTTTTGTCAAATGATAAGTCTGGTAAAATGAAGTGAAATGAGCTAGGTTTGTACAGTCATTGTTATGAACTATTTACATTATTGCATGAATGTTTGCATTTAAGCAAATTAATGATTCCTAAAGTTACTCTTTAAAAGCCTTTAAAGTTAGTATATCCGATGATTGGGCTCAAAAATAAATTTTCTTAAAATTGGGTCAGGATGTCCACAAATAACATATTTCCCTTTTTAGCTATTCCATTTACCCTTATTCCCTACCATTTTGCTAAAATTTGATTTTATTGCCCAACATATGGTCATTTTGGAATAAAATCATGCACGGCCTTATTGTCCCCATTAAAAATACTCTGAAAATGCCATGGTTGGATCCATTGGGACCCTCTTTCTGGGTTGTCACTGCCCATGGATACCATTTTAACGCCCCCTAACCCATTAATAATACACTTTTACAATATTTGGAGCAACTGTATTAGGAATTTAAAATTTGGTAAAAATCGGATATACCCACTTTAAGTTCAATAAATGCCATGTAAATGGCACGGAAAGGTCATGCTGGTATTTGAGCGGCTTTAAGTGGCATTCTACTGTAATTAAATTGGTTTAAAGCGTTACTTTAAGCATATTTGATTTGCATAAATGTAGACATTCATACAATGCATGCTATGTCACATGTTTATTAAGTATCCTTCAGCCTCCCTTATGGATACTAACTTTCACATATATTTTGCTATAGGATTTAAAGAGGTATTACATTCCTTTGATATAATATGGAGATGTAGTATTAGCCAGTAAATGAACGCATAGAAAATCAAAAGGTAAACTGTAAAGTATGTTGAAAGTACTTAACTGCTGACAATATCCGGGAGGGTAACAGCAAACATTTTCAGAAATAGTAAACTTCAAAACTTAAAAAAAGTGACTTTAAACATCATTAATTCACCTAAATGCAAACATTCATGCATGCAGGGCTACCACCGAATATCTTCTTAAGAATAGAGCTGTATCATACTTCTGATGACTGTGCAATTTTGAGAACCAATATTAATTTCATCAGATTGAAAACCTTGCAGTACATTGTGATAGGATGCTTGGCTTGTCACCATCTAGGCTCTTTGCTTTTTGATATTTGACATCTGGCAGATTGAACTCTTTGTCTGTGATTTCTGGCAGATATGATGGGTTTTGTATGTCCCATACTTTGATATTATGTCTACATTTATTGTCAATGTGTGTATGTATATAAGAAGAAGGTGTCTCTCTTAGATTTCTGTTATTTTGTTTGTAAGCCAATGCTAATCTTGGTATCATTAAATATAATCAAGACAGATTGGAACAAGATATAATAGGTTTTCTAGACTGAACAGAAACCATATAACTCTGTTCCTCTATTACTATGGAGTGGGACAGCTAGACATGTGCTCCATTAAGATAGCAGATTTGTGTATATTTCCAGTTGCTGTCTTTTGTGTATGCAGGGGTCTGTCAAATAATGATGAAACAGATCCCTGCTCTACATTGCATAAATGTGTGCATTTAAACAAATCAAAGATGCTTAAAGTCGGAATTTAGGCACATTCAGATACAGTAAATACCACTGAAAGCTGCTTAAATGCCATAATTACCATTCCCTGACATTTACATCGTATTTACTGACTTTAAAGCTGCTTAAAAAGTGAATTTAAGCATTTCTAATTTGCTTTTATATGAGCATTTTTTCAGTGGTAGGTGTAATTATGAGTGGTGTAAACACAAAATGCACCTGTAAGTATTATATATACATAGACACTTGCCTCCTATTGAAGTTCATGATTTACACATTTCTGTGGTACTATATTAATATAATGAATACAAACTACATTTTCTGTACATAATTACCAGTGTACCATGTTTTATTTTTGCAAAACATGTGCATGTTCCTATGTGAACTAGTGTTTAGTCACTTTGACTATTTATCACATACCATCCATCGGGGGACTCGGTTCTCCTATTCATCGATACTTGTCGTTGTAAATATAGTCTTGAGATAATTGATAAACTATATCTAACCAACACCAAAAGTAGACTCTGCTTACTCCAGCCATACTTGTATCTAGTTGTCCTGTAGGGCCAAGGGAAATGATATGTTTCAGGTTTACATTGAGATATTTTAGGTTGGGATGCAGGGAGGTGTTTTATATATATACAAAATTATTCTTTAGAAATTGACAGCAAGTCACTGTTAAGGGTGAATTACACTGTGGGCATTCTGCTCATATATTGAAAAATATTGTAGAAAACTACCTTGATATATGGAAATTCACGTCTTTAATATAGGGCAGTGTCGTTCACATTAGACAAAATATACTCAATGTGAAAATAAATAAAGTAGCAAACATTGGGGTAAACCTGTACTATCTATGCTTGGCCTAGTATAGGTGTTTATATTGTTGTAAATAGTAAGTTGGACACCGTGTCACATTGGCGGTCGCTGATATCTATACGAAGTTGTACATTTATTTTGGCGCGTAGCCTGAGGACATAAAATTGACGCGACCATGTAGTATATTATATGAGGTTCTACATGTATAACAAGAGAAAATGTAAAAAAATTATTCATTACATTCAACAAAAACAGTGCTGTTTCCAGGTGGTTTTGAGGAAATAGTTTTCCATTTATATCCTGACGCGTCATATTGCATGCTCGGTATGACACTGGATGTCTTATATAGTGTACATATAGTGATTGCTATACAATCTGGGGGTGACATAATGCCTGCCATTGCTCCCTTCTAGCCTATTGCCTATCATTGCATAAATGTTGGTATTTAAGCAAAGATGAATTCCAGTAAATGACACTTAAAGACACAATTATCCATTTTAAAGCCCAACCAAACCTAGGCTGGCACATTTATGGCTGTGTCTCACAACCTTGGGCGAATCGTTAGTCTCTGACTGGGTGACATCTCTGACCGGGTGCCATCTCTGACCGGGTGCCAGCTCTGACCGGGTGCCAGCTCTGACCAGGTGCCAGCTCTGACCGGGTGCCAGCTCTGACTGGGTGCCAGCTCTGACCGGGTGCCAGCTCTGACCCGCCTGAATAAAAAAGGGTTATTTAGGGCAGATATAGATAGAATTTTGCTGAAAAGGTTATTGGATGTTATAACCCTTTAAACTAGTAATTAGTTGCCCATTTAAATCGTCATCTGCCCTAAATAACCCGTTTTTATTCAGGCCGGTCAGAGCTGGCACCCGGTCAGAGCTGGCACCAGGTCAGAGCTGGCACCTGGTCAGAGACGAAAACATTGGCCCAAGGTCGTGAGACACAGTGTTATATGTCATAATGGCCTTTCGGTGACATGTACATGGCATTTACTGAACTTAAAGCCGCTGAAAGAGTGACTTTAAGCAGGACAAAGGTTTGCTTAAATGCTAACATTTATGCAGTAAATATTATATAGCCGTCTTACTACAGAGGTGCAGATAGAAACCACATACTTTAACCATACAAGGTGCAGATGTAAATGTTTATGCCATATTTTGTTGTTCCATGTATGTGACATATATAATACAGTTTACATTCTGGAGAGCGTGACAAAAGACACGACACAATAATAATTATGTGCATGTCTATTAGGTACTGATGATGTAACAGAAGAAATGAATAAAAGCTTTAAAAAATACCGGCGGGTCTGTTGATGTGTTTGTTAAAGTTAGTATATCCAATGCGTAGGACAAAAAGACAATTTCCCTAAAAATGTTTAAAAATAGTATATTTTGCTTCCTATTTGTTCCGTCTCCCCTAAATTCCTCCAATTTTGCTCTAAATAGATTTTCTTGCACAATATATATGGTCATTTTGGAATAAAAGTATGCACCCTTCTTTGAGAATACACTAGAAAACCCCATGGTTGGGAGATATTGGACCCCTATGTGACCTACTAACACCCATTGATGACATTTACTTGCCCTCTATTCTCTAAATGTTATTCTTTTACAGTGTTTGGAATACATTTAAGTAAAATTTAGAAAAATCGGAGATACCCACTTTAAAGATCTGTTGCTACACGGATGTCATCTGCTACCCAAATAAGCCACCGCATCTGCCTCAGACTTAAAATTGAATTTGATTCCAACTGCAAGTTATTTTGGTGACAGGTGATCTCAGAATCTTTTATGGCAGATGACGTCTGTGTAATACAAGTTCTCGCTGCATGAGACTTGGTTTTTAAGTTAAATATTCTTCGTTCATAGTTCACATTATTAAACAGAAATACCGGTAGCTGCTTCTGTTTCCAAAATCAAAGTTAATGTCCTGTCAATTCCATGCAACAGTGACATTTGCATCAAATTTACTGGGCTCTAAATCACAGAAAGTGCCACTTTAAGCAGAATTTTGAAATATCAGGTTTCTTACATGGTTTTGGTGAAGTTTCATTTGGATACGAAAAACATTTTGCCCTGCCTATTTGTAGATTTCCAGCTCCCTCTCTCCTCAAGTGGAGGGGGGGCAAATAGTTTTGTCTGAATATTTCCCCATTCCTCAAATTCCGCTCACCCTTATACATGTAACGAGACATAGAGAGGGAAAATGTCCGTTGTAATACAAAGCGATCCCTTTGCATGGGATGTATCGACGGTATGGATTGCATGAATATCAATACTGCACTCGCACCGTTCTAGGACAGTATTGACCCCAACACTACCTCTATCAGAACGAGGCCAACAAAAAGGACGTTTCAGGATTCTTTCCGCATTCTCAGCAATTTTTGCTATCCACAGTCCGCAGTAGCTGCATACAACGCAATTTGTACCAATTGTTATGGAGAACTCATTTTAACCCATCAAATGCTGCATTTGGCTGTGTCTCACCAGATCAGGCCAATGATAAAGTCTTTGACCAGATGCCATCTTTAACCGGGGGCCATCTTTGACCAGCCGCCATGAGAAAAAATATAAAAAGAGGATTTTATTCTTTGATATGTAAGGAATAAAATAAACACAATGGTGGTGGTTATACACAGTTATATCGTCACCTACCCTAATTAAAACAATTTCTGTAAGGAGGTCAGAGATGGCAACTAGTCAAAGGTGGCACCCCGTCAAAGACGTTCACGTTGGCCCTATCTGTTGAGACACAGCCATATTCTCATGTTAAGGTATGTTACCTACTCCATGTTAATCCACCCTTTTCCCATTACACTGACTGGAACTGGGTCAGACCCACCCTCAATAATGCTATGCTAATTGGTTGTGTTATCAGGGTTGTCTATCTAGGCATTTCCAGAAAGATAACCATGATATGGGCTCCTCACGTCCCACCAACGGCATCTTGGTATCACTTTCTTCTAGTGGCGCTTCGTCAATACAGCTGATTGAGGAAGAAAATTGCAAGCATCTGGACAATGATAATGTGAATAATAAGAATCTATAGCCTAAAAAACAATTTTAAATTCCAATTTTTACCTATCGATTCTTTAATCATTAGTTAGCTCGTTAGCTGATGCCCCCATTAAGGTTTCTCATAGTCTCGATTTATAAAACATTCCACATGAGACAGCATGGACAGCCTTTGTTTCACCCCATAATGGCCTCCCATAGCATATATAGGTCTCTGCTTTACCCAAAAATGGCCTCCCATATTCAGTCTCTGTTTTATCCTACAACGGCCTCCCATATTCTATTTTTGACTCTGCTTTACCCCACAACGGCCTCCCATACCCAGTTGCTATTTTACCCCATAACGACCTGCCATATCTACCTCATATCCAGTCTTTTTTCCTACCCCATAACGGCCTCCCATGGCCACTTCTTATATTGGCTCGAGATGAGCAGCTCTGATATGAGCAACCGCCAGAGAACCCGTCCCCGTGAGCGGCTCGTGTACTCCATAGGGTACTGCCTACTTGATCTGCTCCCGGCAAGCACACAAAATGACCACATACCTTACTGTTGTGTTTGAGCGCCCCGGCACTTATAACTTTGGAGGGGTGTTTACCCCCGGCGCTAATACAAGACAGGTGCTTATTCAAGGTCCAGTTTTAGTGCTTAAGAGCAATTTCAAGACCCTCATACCCCGGCGCCTTTACAAGACCGACGCTTATTTAATACCCGGCGCTTAAATGCTTTAGTGCATAATGAGTTTTGTCCTTTGTCCCTATGATGCATGATGCATTCAAGTATCATGTCGAACATAATGGGGCTGATACACTCATGAAGGGTTGATGTTGACAAACCCAGCCAACATAGACCTAAAAACCCACAGAGGATTTATGTTTAGGTTTTAGGCCACTCCAAATAATATCCTTGTTTCTCGTCACCAAGCCATGAGAAATATGACGAGGGCCTTCTTTTTGCTGAGGCCTTAAAAGGTAGGGAAATCTAGGCTTTCGCCAAACTGAATTCACATTTAAGTAAAAGAAAGAGAAACAATCTATGCAAGTTGTGAATATGTATGTTTTCTCTACATCATCGCATTTGCAGCATTCTAAGCTTCAATATTTATATAAAATCTATTCATAATTGTCCAACATCACTATGTGCGATGATGAGAAACAAGGATATTATTTGGAGTCGCCTAAGGTACCGTACTGTCACGATAAAGCGCCAGTTTCAAAAGAGCGCCGGTCTTGTATAAGCACCGGGGGTACAGGGGTGTTAAAATATTCCTTAAGCACTGAAATAGGATCTCAAATAAGCGCCTATCTTGGCTTTAATGGCCCCTCCAAATTGAAGAGCGCCCGGCGCTAAATCGCGACGGTACGGGTCGTGTGTTTACTATAGACTGACTGCTGACTCATCCCTGCCCTTTGCAACTTCTCAACTGAAGACTCAGCCCAACTGATGGCTGTGTCTCACCAAATTTCAACGTATTTGACTGGGTGCCATCCTTGACCGGGTGCCATCTTTGACTGGGTGCCATCTTTGACTGGATGCCATCTTTGACCGGGTGCCATCCTTGACTGGGTGCCATCTTTGACCGGGTACAATAAAAAAATATTTAAAAAAAATCAATTTCTATGTACTGGTAAGGGGTAATATTTTTGAAATGGGAGTGGTTATATCTCCACAAATATCTTTACCATTTTCTATCAGGCGACCAATGATGGCACCCGGTCAAAGACGTTCACATCTAAGAGTCTGAGAGTCCAGCATTGCCTGACTCTCCTTCCAGAGTCCAGCATTGATGAACTCTCCATTCAGAATCCAGTATTGCCCATCTCCTCTCCCAGCGGCCAGCATTTGCTGACTTTCGTCTGAGAGCCTGACATTGCCTGACTCGCCTACCAGAATCAAGCATTACCTGACTCTCAGAGCCCAGCAGTGCAATGCTAAACTCTCCCACTCTCATCACATGTGAGAGTCAAGCATTGTCTGACTCCCTTCCAGAGCCCAGCTCTCCTGCAACAGATAAGCATTGCCTGGCTCTCTGCCTGGAGTCTAGCATTAGCTGACTCTCCTTCTAGAATCCAGCATTGCCCATCTCTTCTCCCAGAGCCCATGCCTGCGCTGCAATGCTCTCTCACTCCCCAAAGTGAGGGCTTAAATAAAGGCAGGCAGTGAACTAGGGACTACATTCAGCCGAAGCACACCCGCCGTGGAAGGACACCCATCTGGCGCCAGTGAGTCGGCCCGGCCGGGCGGGCGGCGTGGGCGCGTACTAATCTAATCATCACACACTGGACCTACAAACCAAGCACCGTGCTCTCCAAGCACACTCTGCTGAACCATCAACGGCAGCTTTTATGGTGGGACGCCGCCTGTGCTTGGGGAGTGTAGCCGGGTTGTGGGGTCAGTAATGGGACGATGGAGCTCAGCAATGGTGGACATGATAGACCCGTCCCCATGGTGCACCGCCATATTGACCTGTCCTCCCCAGGCAGGGGGGGGGGGGCACTTGCATTTTGTGTAGGTGTCTGGCTACCATTTGACCGCCCACCACACTGATATTCCTAGGCTCCCTATATGACCAATCTCTCAGTCACTAGTGCCTAACCTAGTTAGTCATTTTTTGGCTCCCTATACGACCAACCTAGGTCAGTTATTATTGTCAGGTTGGTCACTACTGACCAACCCACCTTAGTCTTTTTATTTCCAGGGGGAGCCACTGAGTGGTCATGACAGGTGGCCCCAACTAGTGGTTTACAAATACAACACACCAATGATGAACCTAGGTTAGCCACTACTGACTGACCCCTTGGTCATTTTTGAATATAACTTTTTCATTGTGACTAACACACATATGACCAACCTAGGATAGTCTGTATTGACTAACCCTTTCAACCTATGGATTTTCAGTGTAGGAGCCACACAGGGGGTCTCAGAATTGCTGATATTGTCCTATAGTGTACTTGTATAAGCTGCACCCTATATATAGGCAAGTTTGCTATCCAATTAAAGACTTGTGTGCATCAGCGGCTTTTGCATGATAATTTACATAAAACCTCTCTGATAAGCCAACCTCCCTCATAAGCCAACGCCCAAGTCTGAGAAAATGTCATAAGCATAATCTTGGTCATTTAAACAGCTTTAAATTACAATGACTGGCTAACACCCACTTAAAGAAGACATTTGAGACCAATCAGGCCAACCTATATCAACTTTAAGAAATAGGTCTTGATCCATGTCGCAAAGGTTAAAAAGGCTCTTGTAGAGTTGTCAATTTTACCTGTCGGGGCCCTTGAAACGCCCTGAGCAAGAGATAGGGCTGTCCTGTATCCAGCCATACATCTCTGTCAATATGAAACAGAGTGCCCCCCCCCCCTCCCTTCACAGATTGAGCTGTCGCTGACCGGGTGTGACACGGCTTAAACGGTTGTGGGTGCAGAAAGAGCAGCTCATACAAAGCACCATGGTGGTGCTGGTCATATTTCCCCAGTGTCAGCAAAATAGCCCCTTAACCCTTCAAGGACTGCATAATGCATGCATCATGCCTACAGTTTATATGAAAACCTGCCGGACACCGGCTATAGCCGGCTAAAAGCCTGTTGGTCCTGCGGAAAGTCTATGTCCCAATGGCTGGCTATGATCCCTGTCTACATGCCAGTTTTTACGGCTTGTGAATCAGACCATAATTAAGGTAACTAGAAAGTTACACAAAAATATACAAATTGTAATTATCAAAATGATTTGAATATACCTGTAACTTCTATTTATCATCACTTCCTATGTAAATTCTAGCTTTATACTACATTTCTAAATAAAATTATTTCCTGTGAGTGTGCCTGTAAACATTTAGCCAGGCCTGCAGAATAACAAATCTGGAGAACAGAATGTCCTGCAAGACGAAAAACTTTTCGTATAGACTGTAGCCTATGGTCATCTTGATGCATGAATTTAGCCCTGGTAAGTAGCTCACCAGTGCTGCATTCCAGCATCATGCCAACACTATGGGGCTGAGATACTCCCGAACTGTTCGTGTGATGCATAGATACAGCCCAAGAGAGTTACTCCCCGGGGCGGCATTGGTGGATCATGCATGCCGACACATGTCAGCTTTTAGTGACATGCCGTCCTTAAAGGGTTTAAAGGCTGCATATTGGCTCAAGCCTATGGGGTTATTTGACACATAAAGCACCTATTCGGCATTAGCGAGATACAGTGGCTCCACCTTTTGGACCACTGGTAACAATCATAACCCTTTGCTCTGCAAGGACCAGCTCAGCCAAACCTCATGGCCGAGATTAGGGTACAGGCACGGTGCAGGTATTGTGAATAGGTTGTACCTGGACACTTCTAATGTCACCTGTGTCCAGTATAGTGTAGTGGTTAGCACTGTGGACTCATAATGGTGGGAGCCCAAGTTCAAATCCCTACCAGGCCAAATAACAGTATGTTCTTTAAATACATATTTCTACATTTTCTTTAGTATTGTTAATAATGTATTCTGTTTCCAAAATAGCTTTACTTGTGAATTTGATTACCAGGCATTGCCTGGAAGAGAATTGAACTCAGGTACTCTGCATCATGAGTCCACAGTGCTAACCACTACACTCTACTGGACACAGGTGACATTAGGAGTGTCCAGGTACATACTATTCACAATACCTGCACCCTGCCTGTACCCTAATCTCGGCCACGAGATTTGGCTAAGCTGATTGCTGTGAGTACTGGGAATAGATCTAGTACCAGTGGGAATGGTGCTATCCACTGATCATCTTGCTAAGGCCCTATACGTACCTGGTGGTATATATAAGTACTGTTTATCCTACAAGATGGGCTACACATAAGATTGTAAAAGAGCAGCCTAAAAACAATTTAATTGTTTATTCAAACTAGGACGGTCGGCCAGGCACTCTTACAAAACACAGGTTATAGCCCAGAGACGGACGTGAACGCTGGAAACACAGACCTTACGAGGTGTTGGCTCTGCTCTTGCAACTTAGCTTGTTCCTTGAATGCTATGGTGTGTGGGTGTCTGGTCACTGCCTAAATAGATATTGAGCTCAGAACTAACATGGCCGCGCAAATTTGGGGCCCTTGATTGGGTGTCCTCATGTCACATGTCGATTTTAAGAGCTGCCCATGTAGCCAAATCGATTTTAAGAAATGCCCAATGTCCCATGTCACTAAGCTCCAAAGGGTCCATGTCGCCATGTCCAATTTGAGGGTCTAGGGTCATATACAGAGAAACCAGAATTATCGCTATAGAAAGCTGGAAGGAAGCCAGGCTTTAGTATAACAAGCCCCAGGCCTACTTCTTACATAGACCTCCCTCACTGGGTTAAGCCCCAATTACAGCCTCACACCTCACACAGTCACGTGGGTGTGGGGTCACAACGAGGCTGCCACCACCAGGGAATCCCCCCCCTTCCCCACCGATATGGGATCCCCATATTTCTGTTATGATGTTGGTACTTATGATGTCGGGAAACATGCTTCGTTCTCTGTGATTGGTCGATGGCGGCCATCTTGAAGTCAGGGTATTTCATCCCCCAAGCTGGCCCTAGTTTGTCCTCAATAGGTAGGTTAAAGAAGGTTGTATGATGACGTCACACAGGGGCTTCCCCAAGTAACCCTGCACTGCACCCTCCTGGTAGGACTGAAACGAACTAAGGGGCCGGTGTCACTTACCCATATCCCTATTCCGCATTAGCGAGATACAGTGGCTCCACCTTTTGGACCACTGGTTACAATCATAACCCTTTGCTCTGCAAGGACCAGCTCAGCCAAATCTCGTGGCCGAGATTAGGGTACAGGCAGGGTGCAGGTATTGTGAATAGGTTGTACCTGGACACTCCTAATGTCACCTGTGTCCAGTATAGTGTAGTGGTTAGCACTGTGGACTCATAATGCTGGGAGCCCAAGTTCAAATCCCTACCCGGCCAAATAACACTATGTCCTTTAAATACATATTTCTAAATTTTCTTTAGTATTGTGAATAATGTATTCTGTTTCCAAAATTGCTATACTTATGAATTTGATTACCAGGCATTGCCTGGAAGAGATTTGAACTCAGGTACTCTGCATCATGAGTCCACAGTGCTAACCACTACACTATACTGGACACAGGTGGCATTAGGAGTGTCCAGGTACAACCTATTCACAATACCTGCACCCTTCTTGTACCCTAATCTCGGCCACGAGATTTGGCTGAGCTGGTTGCTGGAGGTTAGACTGGTTACACTGGTACCAATCAACATGGCGCTGTCCACAGGACATCTAGCTAATGCGGAATAGGGCTATACCGGGATCGGACTTGTTCCCGCAACCACTCTGTTCACATTGACACCAGCAATCTTGTGAGACCTTGGTTCTGCTCTCGTATTGTAGCCTGTTCCCCGGGAGTTATGGTGTGTGACTGACTGGTCACTGCCTAAGTCTCATGATACATTGCGAGCTCAGAACTAAAATGGCTGCCCATACGGAGAATCCAGAGTCATCCCTATATAACACAGTGTAGGGGAGTTGGGTCGTCTTATTAGGGACCAGTCATTTATTGCCATCAGGAGGGGCTTGTAAAATACAGGTCTGAGGTAGTCAAAGCTAAAAATTGGCTGGCAGACAGTTAGCAATAAATGGTTTTTTAACGAGGGGGGCGGGGGTAGTATTGGTGGATTGGGGAGGGGGGGGGGGCTTATTTTAGCAAAACAGCATGTATGGCTTAAAGCAGTAGGCCACAATTAATTTAAATTGGGGGAGAGGAAAAATGTCGCTGCGCTTTGCACAAAGATCCATCAACCCCTCTGTTGTTTAAAAATGAACACTCCCTAAGCCCCAGCTTACACAGGAGAGAGCTGGGTGACATGGCTTGTAGTGGATTAATGCTACTGTGGGCAGTGAGGGGGGGGGGGGGGGAGGATCCATCAGGTGATTGTAGATTATAATTACTACAAGACAGCTAACTAATGTACCACAGGGGCTTATTGGTGGAGCCCTTAGGATAAAAGTCTGACTCATGATAGGCATACAGATATTTTAAGATGTTTACAGTTTAATTGAAGGAGCCCAGTGCATAAAGTTTACGACATATATTAAGGCCACTCACAAAAATAAATTCTCATCACCGTGTGCATCATAAAAATCAAGTTTGAGGAAAACTTTCTATGGTATAGAAATAACTTACATTTTCTCAACTCTTCATCATCAAGATCATTTAATTCTTCGCCATTGGTCATGAACAACATGTATTCTATGAATTAAAGCCGCTGGTAAAAAAACAACTTCCCTAGTCATATTTCTTTAGTTTATGCCATTGTCTCTTGTTTCATAATATGGTACGTCCAGCTACATGCCTGATACCCATTAAAGATGGTATATAAGCTAATAGACTTCCTTTAGCTGATATGCAGTGCTCAATGTTAAATATATTTGTCTATAAATGCATGATTTGAGATAGAAAACAATATTGCTTGTTCACCCCACTGACTCAGTGTCCCCCCTATGTGAGCATACCGGGAACTAAGCTAATAGGGAAAGCACTGAGCCATGCAGTACAAACACATAGGGAGTTTTAATATTGCACTGCATGTGCTCATCTTATAGACTAAGATACTGCCAATAATTTTTAAAGTTAGGGAAGACGTACAGGATAGGATATACAATAGGAAAGTGATAAGGGTGCAATCTATGACTGGATGTCGTCTATGACCGGGTGTTGTCTATGACTGGCTATCTAAAAAAGCGTTTTTTTAGTGTTTTTATATACTGTGATATGTTAGGGGATAAAAAATATTATGGCGGCTGTTATACTCCCAATGCAGTTTGTGGGGTTGTTTGAATGTTAAGCTTTGCCTTTTCCTTGCTAGCCGGTCATAGACGGCACCCATTCATAGACGGCACCCGGTCATAGACGAAAACATTGGCCCAAGTTTGTGCGACACAGCCTCAAAGTGTTAAAGTGTCGCTACCCATTGTCCGTTGTCACCAATATCCGTCAGGGCCCTACTTATAAATAAGACACACCACCACCCGGGCGCTAAACACAGGACAGTGCGGCCGGGCTGTGACATTAGGCTCATTCTGCTGAACCGCTCAGGCCGATTAGCCTGCTTTAGGCACAGGTAGCCTGACATTTAACTTTTAACCCTTTAAGGGCAGCATGGTGCTTTAACTCTTTAAGGATAGCATTGTGCTTTAGTGCTTCATGCCTTGGTCATCATGATGCATAAATGCAGCCCAAGCGAATAACTCGCCAGTGCTGCATTCATGCATTATGACGACCCTCTGGGGTTGAGACACTCCTGTAGGGTCGGCATGATACATCGATGCAGCACCGGCGAGTTACTCGCCAGGGCTGCATTGGTGCATTATGACGACCCTCTGGGGTTGAGACACTCCTGTAGGATCGGCATGATGCACCAATGCAGCCCCAGCGAGTTACTCGCTAGGGCTGCATTGGTGCATTATGACAACCCTCTGGGGTTAAGACACTCCTGTAGGGTCGTCATGATACATTGATGCAGGACCGGCGAGTTACTTGCCAGGGCTGCATTGGTGCATCATGACGACCCTCTGGGGTTGAGACACTCCTGTAGGGTCGGCATGATACACCAATGCAGCACCGGCGAGTTACTTGCCAGGGCTGCATTGGTGCATCATGACGACAAATGTCGTCTTTTGGTGACATCTGTCCTTAAAGGGTTAATGTGCTATGCTCTTTGTCGCCATGATGCATGTGTCTCCTCCCCAGGGCTGCATTCATGCCCCATGCCAAACCTTCATGGTCGTATCAACCCTGCTGATTTGCTTGCCAGGGCTGCATTCATGCAACACTAAACACTAAGCTGCCCTTGTTGAGTTATTACTTTAAGGGTGGCATCCCAGCCAGCATTGGTCCCTGGGGCCCATATGTGTTTTACTTGGGCCAACTGGGCTTGCCCATATCTGGGTTATGGTCCTTTTTGTCCAGGGCTACCAGTGGGAGCCCAGATGGGCCAGCGCAGGAAAACCTTTTTTCCCATAAACACATTGTAAATATTTTAAAACATGCGGACATCTGATTTCCCTCCACAAATCACCGTTTATTGTACATTTTTATAGTTTATATTTAATCTGGGCTTAAGCTGGGCACTTTGAATCCGGGCTGCCCCATCAGGAATCCCACTGGTAGCCCTGGACAAAACGGACCATAACCCAGATATGGGCAAATCAGCTTGCCCACGTAAAAACACATATGGGTCCCACTAAGCAATGCTGGCTGGGATGTCACCAACAGGTGACATTTATCGTCATAATGCACCAATACAGCCCCAGTAAGTAACTCTCCAGTGCTGCATGGTTGCATCATGATGACCTTTTGGAAGTGTATCAACCCTGTAGGGTCAGCATGATGCTTTAATGAAGCACTAACAACCATGGCATGGTGTATTAATGCATCATGTTGTCCTTAAAGGGTTAAGACAGAAGGTGTGGTGGCCCTGGGATCTCCACTCGTCCTCCGCTCAGTCTCAAATAGGTCAATTAGCCACCAGATTCTTCACTTGTTTTATTTACGTGACCCTTTAAGGACGGAATGATGCCTTCATGCATCCTGCCCTTGGTTGTCAAGAAGCATGCATGCAGCCCTGGCACGTAACTAGCCAGTCCTGCATTCAAGCATCATAACGACCCTATGGGGTTGTGACACTCCTAAAGGGACAGTTTCATGCACCAATGCAGCAATGGCGAGTTACTTGCCATGTCAGCATTGGTGCACCATGACGACAAATGTCATCTTTTTGCGACATGCCGTCCTGGAAGGGTTGAGGTGCCATCTGGGGTTCGTCCGGGACAGAAGGAGCTACCCACATTGTTCTTTTACAGCGAGTGTGACTATTCCTTCGAAGGAGAAACCCAATTTGAGACAAGTCACCTTTTTTCTAATGTAATTAATAGTCAGTATTAAAATTAATTTCATTGTTAGTTTTTTTTAAGAACATGGACACTCTGGCCTCAGTGGAGGCATGCTCTTTGGGATGAAACCCACTTCTGGTGCTGCGATAGTTAAAAAGGTGAACCTCAATCTTGACAATCTCATTTGTGATTGCCTGTCAGAAAATGACACCTAATATTAGGGACTTGTCATGTGCCACATGCTAAAGGAGTGTTCATTTATTAATTAAAAGGGGGTTTGGGTGGTGTTTTTGGGGGGGTGTTTTTTTTGGGGAGGGGTTAAGAATTTTGGCCCTTCATGAGGAGCCATGTAAAAAATTCTGACCCCTCTTGGGGGGGGTAAAAAAAATACCCCTTTTTAGCAAAGAATGCTGCATGCTACTATAATTAAATAATGAGTGGCAAAACTAATTTCCACACACGATTTTACAACCCCCTTTCATTATTAAATGAACACTCGCTATTCATGTTGGATATAGTAATAACATTGAATATGCATGTGAGTCATTTAAAAACAAAACTTCAATTCAATAAATTTAATGAGTTAAAGGAAAGGTGCCCACTAAAGAGGTTAAATGTTAAGGACCACCATTGACGTTCCTTTGACAAATATCACTGCAATTAACATACATTGATTCAATTTAGTTATCCAGTCCATACGTTTTTCTAACCACACCTTTCCAGTTGAAAGGTTAGAAACACCTCATCAACAAATATTGATGTAATGCCCTGGCAATTGCATTTTATTGGACAATTCGAAAACTATTGCGGAAATCAAAAATAGATGTCCGCTTTCCATCCACAAATTTCACTGCAGTTAACATACACAAACTTAGGGAGAGTTCATTTATTAATTACAGGGGGGGTGGTGAGATTTAGCGCGGAGGGGCCCCTAGAGAGCGCATGGAACGTTTCGTCCCCCCCTCTCGCCAAAGGCGCCGAAAAAATTTCGCCCCCCCCTTTGAACTATAGTAACGCGCCGGGTTTTTTGCTAAAAAGGGGCTTAATTTTTTACCCCCCCCCCCTCAAGAGGGGTCAGAATTGTTTACGCCCTCCCCCCTCAGGAGGGGTCAGAAACTTTTACGCCCCCCCCCCCCCCCCGAACCCACCACCCCCCCCCTGTAAATAATAAATGAACACTCCCTTAGTCGTGAAATCCTTAATTATTTCAGTAATGAGTAAGTCGTCAGTAGCGTAGAAAAGCTATCCATTAGCACGTTAATATTAGGGAGATGGGTTTATTACATTAAATATGTTAGAAGATGAAAACATGAACACGGTCAGGGAATAATATTAGGGAAGAATAGTCACCTAAGAATATCGAATTTTGACTCGGCCTCTTTTTTGGAGTGTTATGTTATTGTGGCGGTAGCGGGGCTACGCCCCGCAAGTTTCGGAACTTGCGGGGTGGTAGTTCCGCGGGGTGCCGCGGGGCGCCGCGCCGCCTTATATAAGGCGGCGCGACGCCCCGTGAGCGCCAGTATCCCATACTCGAGCTTAAGAGACGGACGTGTCTCGGGGTACTCTGCAGCACTGGTATCTCCATACTAGGACTGTAGCTAACTGATGTCACATATCAGTTACTGTTTACTATTTAAGGTATCACTATACCTGGGGGGTTTCTAGTACTACTGTTTACTGCTGGTATCACATACCAGCCTTAGTTAATAAGGTATCGCTATACCGGAGGGGTTTCTAGTACTACTGGTATCATTATACTAGTTGGCATCCTTATGCCACTGTGTTTATTGTTATAGCCATAGCCCTTGTTAGTGGTATTCTATGCGGTATCCTTATACTGAAGCCTATAACTGTTTAGCTCTTGCTGTTAATGATACAACTAAAGCCTCATGCTAGTATGCCTCATGCAATTCCTGAATGTAACTAGATGCTAAGTCACCCCTTAATAGAAACCGATTGTTACACTATAACCAGCCTGTCTTTGCGTTCTCTCTGGTCATAAGTCCCCCCCATACATCCATATCCCCGTTACATTATATTAATCGTCCATTAAAGGTCCACTGCACCTGGCCACTTCCAGTTTTGGCAGGTGTCCTTTCAAAACCACATTATCATCCTCCAGTTCTAGGACAAGCAACTTACCGTAAAACACTATATTGTCTTTATTTAGCCAAATCCTCTTCAGACACACATTTGACTTATGCGGGGGGGGGGGGGGGTCAGAAAAAATATATATTGAAAATGAGCTCGGGAAAGACAGAAAGAAGGAAGTATTGATGATTACAATCATGCATTTATATGCATTTTCTTGAATATTAGATGTAATCTTAACGTAGTATAGTTCAGGATGTCGCCTACCTTATGGCATTGACTAAAATTTCTGTTTCAAAATTTCGATGGGAAGGGGGCTCAGATGCTCATGATATTCCAAATGTAGGGAGTCAGCGTTTAGGCAGGCCTCTGTCAATTGTAAAAATAATTTGCTCCAAGCTAATTCTTTTGTACGTAAACTCACTTTCAGCTTGTATTAAACCTGGGCTCAACCAGGGTGCCATGGTCACGCAAAATTGGTGCGATCATTTTAATGTTTTGTTCTTGAATGTTTCACCTCATTTCGCTTCATTTCGCAGCAGTGTCGCCCTAAGTATTGCCAGGAGAAGGGTGACAATCACGGCGACACTGCGGCGAAATGAGGCGAAATACACAAGAACAAAACACTATAAGGATCACACCCTTTCACAGGTGATGGTGTCGCCCTAGTGGAGCCCAGGCTTTTGTGGAGTCAACTTATAAGTGGAGTTTTACGGTATTTCAATTTAAAGGGTCAACAAAGCACAATCTCAGTGCACGCATTACACCCAGATGCTCCAGGTCTGGTGCATCAATATCGATTCTCACTGGTAACCATGGCAACCGGTAACAACAAACTGATGAAATCTATAAACATTCCCAGGTACTTCAATCATCTCTTTACTCAAATTGTCTGAATTATAATTTTGGATGCGTAGATCGACCAATATGGCAAGAAGGTTGTTCTCTTCGGCTATTTACCCAAATGGCCATAATGTTCTTAGTAAGTGTACCTAATGCCTTCATGTGAAAACATTGTATTGTCAATTTAATACTGCATGTACTTTTGAAGTATGCTGATGCCATATTTAAGTCCTGACAAGTCAAATTATAGAAAATGAAAAAGTTTTCTTGCTGTATCGGCTGATTTTATTACTTATTTTGCAGATTCGAGGCATATCTCGAGATATTACCAATTTTCCTCAATTACTTTTTTTTTTAAAACACACTTGGCACTTATTTCCCATTGTCCTACATTTTCTTAATCAGCCCAGCCTTCAGTCCGTTCATAGGATAAATTTTGATCTTTATTTGCTTGGTAATTCATCGAATCATAAGCGCTGCCTATTCTTCATAGTTAGTAAATTATTTTCGTTGAAGTTTATTTCGGATTTCAAGAAATGCTAAAATCTTTAAATATTATGGTGAACTTTCAAAGTGGGACCATTGAAGACATGCAGTTGTTGGTTGGTAGACTTAGACTGAGATCCACATGGCCTAAGGACGGTCTTTCTAATCTGATCAGTGTGAAGAACACGCCGGTAAAGAACTCACTAAAGAACACACTGCTCCGATCTCATCATTCTAATTACAACACAGCCCTGTACCCAGCCACAGCCAGGTGAGGGTCCACAGGCTGCTGCAGACATTTTAAAGCTGGGCCATCAGGGAATAGGTTCAGCACTTTACATACAAGGACTAAAATAACAGTTCCACCAGAGGGAAGCAGTGTTTGGACAGGGGACCATGAACACTGCCCAGCTACAACATATTCACCCTATCTTGTGCCTGTAAGAGCTGAGCTCCCAGCCCTTATGAGCCCTCTTGTGAATGAAAACTGAACTATATCCAAAAGTGCTTTTGGCCTCACTTCAACCATGACGGTCAAGCTTTAAGGTAGGCAAAGGGTTTTGATGTACCATTGAATATGTATCCATTAGCATTCATTGTACAAGAAAAATTAAATACAAAAATGTGAGAGCAATTAATGGCCAGCATAAAAAGATATGCTATTTATTCTATTAGAATATCTTATTCACTTATTCACTGGGCGTCAAACAGCTGAAATCTTTCGTATAGTGGACACACAGCTAATGCTGTGTTGATGAGTAATTTCTTGGCACTGTGCCAGTGTATATCATACATATAATACCCGAAATCTGGTTGCCCTCTGTGGCAGGTTTTATGATAGTTATATTGCGACTACTTGGTAGGAGTCAGAAGGATAGCGCCAGTGCAGTCTAGGCTATCCACAATTAGATGGTAGCCCGGTAGATGAAAAGTAATCATTAGTTCAAGCAGCAGCCACCAGGGGGCTTGGTGCCTCGCGTCTAATCCAATAAAGCTAAACAAACACGGTTAGAGTTTAGCTTCAGCGTAATTGGGAATCATTTAATCCGACCCAGACAGTGGTTATTTAACCATTTGAGAATGTTGATTTAAAGCATGACAGTATTTTTGGTATCATGTTGCAAGAATGCAGCCCATTGGTGCATCATGACAATGAAACAACATGAAGCTTTAGGGCATCATGCAGTCCCTAACCCTTTAAGGATGGCATAATGTATTAATACATCATGTCCTTGGTCGGCAGGATGCATAAATGAAGCCCTGGTGAGTAACTCACCCGTGCTGCATTCAAGCATCATGCTGACCTTATGAGGTTGAGACACTCCTAAAGGGATGTGCCAATACAGCACTTGTGAGTTACTCGCCAGGGCTGCATTAATGCATCATGACGACCAGGTCATTTTTTAGCGACATCCATCCTTAAAGGGTTAAAGAGATAAAGTGGTCTAGTTAACCCTTTAAGGACGGCAGAGTGCTTTAATGCATCATGCCAATGGTTGTCATGATGCTTGAATGCAGCCCTGGCGAGTAACTCGCCAGGGCTGCATTCAAGCATCGTGTCAACCCTAAAGGGTTGAGACACCCTGGAAGTGTCAGCATGATGCACCAATACAGCACCAGTGATTTATTCGCTGGCGCTGCATTGGTGCATCATGCAACAAATGTCATCTTTATTTGACATACCGTCCTTAAAGGGTTAATGCTTTTTTTGACTTTTCACTTTGGTCTAGTTAATGCCTTTTTGACCTTCAGCTTTACAGTCAAAAGGTTAGAACGCAGTAAAAGCACAGATTGAGGTAATTCCTTGGCAATAACAGTTTATTAGGTAACTAAAAATCATGGAAATCAAATGTAGATTTTATAATGTAAAAAATGTTGAACAGTCTTAATTATATCACTCTCATTAGATTGGGACCAATATTGACTTTGCTGAATCGTAATATTTAAACTCTGTCAATACCTTAAAATCTTTGTATATGCATCACAGTCGAGGTTGTCTAAGATTTTTTTTTAAGCAGGTTGGTGAACAGAAATGTCAGTAGAATCTATCATGAATCTCAGTTTTAGTCTTTTAATGAGAGCAGCAGGACTCAGGCCTTTGCCTTCAAGATGACCCACTGCAGTGCCAGCATGGAACTGACTCCCATTATGTGGGCGCGTCATGTTGATCCTTCGAAAGTGCATCAATCTCATTGTCAACGTGATGCCTTCATGCACTGCTAATGAGTAAAGCAGGGTATACACACAGACGTTTTGCGCTGATCCGCTGCATCCCGACCCAACTGACCCAGTTGTCTGTAGTTGAGTTGGGTCGGGGCGGGAGGTTTGAGAGGGTATACACTGCACTATTCTGCTGCAGTTTGGTCAGACTCCCGACCATCTAGGTATCATTATGTGACTCTTAGGTACTCTCTGATTGGCTGTAACTGTCCCGACTCTCCCCAACTGAGTCGGGAGTGAGTAGACACGGGCATTTTTGCCCGACCAGCCCCATCTGTACGCCCCACTGTGCTCCAGTTGGGCCCAGATTTCAAACATTGTCAGAAAACTCCCGTCTGGTCCCGATCCGCCCCAACTCAGTCAGGGAAGGGTATACATGGGCCGACTAGACCCGCCTGGAGGGTCGAGATGGGGCGAGATGGGGCGGGTCGGGACGTTAGGTGGCAGTGTATACCCTACTTTACTCACCAGGGCTGCCTTCATGCATCATGAAGTACAACCATGGCAGAGTGCATTTAAACACTATACTGGCCTTTAGCATCTTGAAAATTCAACTCAGGCTTATAGCCATGTCTCAGTAATATCATTCAATGACCTCTCAGCATCCCTATGTGGCTGATCATTCTTTCCGACTGCCTTTTCCGAAACCAAAACTTCATTATTCGAAACTGGCAGGCTTGAAGCAGACGCTCCCTCTTTGAGGAATAGCCGCCCATCTGGTTCGTCTAAGGCGGCTGGAGGTTCCTCTGTTTCTGCCATCTTCCTGAGCTGCTCCTTCATGAGCTGCTCCTCCATGTCCTGTGTTAGAGCTGTGGGTGTGGCTTCTGTCGCTTTCTGTCCCATGGATAGTGGGGGCGCTACTGCCTCATCAGTTGTTTGGATTTTCTCTGGTTCTTGAACCTTCTCTGTTTTTGAGATTTTTTCTGATTCTGGGACGTTCTCCTGATATGGGACTTTCTCTGGTGCTTTGACCCTCTCTGATTCTTGGACGTTCTCCGGATTTGGGACCTTCTCGGCTTCTTGGGCTTTATTTGCTTCTAGGACCCTCTCTGCTTCAGGGGCTTTCTCTGATTCCTCCACTTTCTCTTCTTCTGGGACTTTCTCTGCTTGTTGTATTGTCTTTGGTTCTGGTACCTTCTTTACTTCTGGGACCCTCTCTGGATTTGAGACTTTCTCTTCTTCTGGGACCTTCTCTGTTTCTGGGGCTTTCTCTATTGCTGGGACTTTCTCTGCTTCTTGGACCCTCTCTGATCCTTGTACCTTCTCTGGCTCTGGGACTTTCTCTGTTTCTGGCACCTTCCCTATTGAAGAAGTATTACTGGCTTCTCCCTTACTTAGCTGGGCAGGGCGTGAAGCTAGTGGGGTGCTTCTGGCATCTACCTGTTCTTCAGAAGGTTGAGCTGCATTTGCAGTAGGCGACACCGGACTAGGTTCTGTTTGACTCTTGGCAGCTGATGTGGTGTTGGCAGTTGGGAAATATGGAGGGACAGAAGACACAGAGGGGGAAAGGGGTTCTTCCTCTTCTTTGATGCTGGTTAGCGATGTAGAAATGTAGTAGTCATCAAAATCGTCGTCATCAAACTGAGGTGCGTAATCCGGCTGTTGTGGTAGCTGTTGCAGCTGTTGTTGCTGTTGCTGCTGTTCTTGTTGCTCCTGTTGTTGTTGCTGTTGCTGCAGTTGCTGCTCTGGCTCCTGTTGTTGTTGCTGCTGTTGTTGCTGTTTGGGTTTCTGTAATGGTTCCCCTTTACCTACAACTCCTGAATCCTCCGGTTGTGGTCCATCTGTGGTGATACCAGGATCTGGCGTTTGACCAGCAGGCGTTGTGGCTGTTGTCTCTTTCTCACCCTTCCAAACTTTATCCTGCTTTGTGATGGATGGCTGTTTCTCTTCTGTTGGTTTTGGTTCCTCTTCCTGTAGTGCAACTTCTGTTGGCTTCCTATCAGACCCCATGCCATAGCTCACCACTGGTTCTACTGTGTCTGGGGTAGGTGGAGTGGTGATGATTGTGGGAATCTCTGTCAGACCCTCATCTAAATCATCATCAGTATAATGCTGAACAGAACTGGTTTCTGATTCTACATCATCTTCCTCCTGGTCATCACTGGCACTGTCAAAATCTTCTTTTTTAACACCCTGTGGTTCTGCAGCTGAGACATTGGGAGTCTGGGGCTGTGAGGCAGTAGGGGTGGGAGTCTCTGAGGGTATCGTGGAGGCGATAGGTGTCTGGGAGGGTATCGTAGAGGTGGTGGGGGTTTTGGAAGGTACTGTGGAGGTGATGGGAGTCTGGGAGGGTATCGTAGAGGCAGAAGGAGTCTGGGAGGGTACCGTTGAGTTATCAGGAGTCTGGGAAGGTATCGCGGAGGTGGTCGGAGTTTGGGAGGGTTCGACAGAAGTGGTGGGAGCCTGGGAGGGAGCAGCTGAAGTGGCAGGAGTCTGGGAGGGTACCGGAGAGGCGGCAGGAGCTTGTGGATGTACATGTGTAGATGGTGCCTTGACAGGTGTACTGGTGTACAGTGGGGGGTCTAGCTCTACTGTTTCCGGTTCTGTTACTGGGATGAACTCAACCGGCTTCAACACTGCCGCTACTTCTGATACTTCTTCTGGTTGATTGGCCTTTTCCTGAAAGACATTTGGTGTCGTCTTATCTTCATCTATTAGTGGCACTGCTGTCTCTTCACTTTTTGACTTTTCAGCTTTTGATGCGCCTGGCTCCACATCTGGCACTGCCTTCACTACTTCTGGTTTCGACTCATCCTGTACCACTTTTGCCACTGCTATTACCTCTTCAGGCTCGGCCATGTCTTTTAGTTCTTTTGGCAATGTTGCTATTTCCTCTACTCTAGGCTTGTCTTCTCCTGCCTGCTGCACTGACTTTCCCTTCTCTGTCTTGATATCTTCTGGTTTTGCCTTATCCCCATCTACTGCTGGTAAAACAGTTGGTGAAATGTCTTTACGATTGGCCTCTTGCGGCTTCTGACTCTTTGAAGCAGTTTGAGTCACCTTTGCAGGATCATTATCACTGCTGACCTGCTCTTCTGGCTTTGTCTCCAACTTATCCTTTCCTGAAGAGGATGGTTCAGTTTGTGAAAGGACATTTGAAACAAGTCCCACTGCAGCTAGGGCCAAGACCTCATCACTGCCGTCATCTGTCTGAGGCCTTTCTGGTTGGGCTAAAGGCACTGGGTGTACTGCATCTACTTTGGGTGACCATGGAGTGAATACTACCTCCTTTTCTATTGGTTGAGAATGTTTGCTAGGAGATGTGGTTGCTTGCCCTCCCACAGTATGACCGGGCTGAGTGGTTAATGGTTGATGTTCAGCCGTACCGTTTTTGTCGATGGGTTCAGTTGTTATGGTCAGCGGTTGTCTGTATATGGAGTATAAAGTAATGTCCACCGGAGGCGACTCCTGTCTCACCCTCCCGGGTACACCTGAATGGGGACCCAACTCCTCGGTACCGGCAACTCCTGTGGCTTGTTGTTCAGGGACCATCTCAAAACCCCCAGATTCTGGAGCTTTCTGTGGTGCTGATTTCACTTCTTGTTGTTTAGGGGCTGTCTCAAAAACTCCAGATTCTGGAGTTTGTGTTGGTTCTGATGGTACACTGCTTTGTTTAGGGGTTGTCTCAAAAGCCCTAGGTTGTGGAGGCTGTCTTAGTCTTGATACTCTGCTTTGATAAGGGGTTGTCTCAAAGACCCCAGATTCTGTTGCTTGCTGTGGGGCTGAAGTCACTCCCTGTTGTTTAGGGGCTGTCTCAAAAAAAACAGATTCTGGAGTTTTCGGTGGTGGTGATGTCACACCCTGTTGTTCAGGGGCTGTCTCAAAAACCTCAGAGGAGTAATCATTACTCTGGTGCTGCTCCTGTTGATGGGGTGATGATGAGGACTGTGTCATTGCCTGGTGTTTCATCTGGCATGGAGGTTCTGATGACTTTGGATCGGTCGAGACTGTCTTCCTAGCTGCTGGGGTTTCTGTACTAGATGCTCCCTTATACACTGTAGCCCCAGGTGTAATAACCACAGGTGCCACAGCAGCTGGTATAATCAACATCCCCTGAGGCTCATCATCATCATCACCATCATCATCATCATCATCATCTTTAGCAGCAGAAGCAGTGGCAAGAGGGGCAGCAGTAGGGGCAGCAGGAGGGCAGTCAGTCTGGCAGAAAGCATCCACAGACACTGGGGCCCCTATACTGCCCATGCTGCCCATACTGGGGTAGTTCAGGTGGTAGCTGAAAGATGCTGACTCATCGATAGCCTCAGTCTGGGTGCTCATCTCCATGGTTACCGTCGTCGTGGAGACGAAGGATGTTCCCGGCGTGGAGGAGTCGAGTGATGAGGCCTCTACGACTCCTGCCGCTAATAATCCTGCAACTAACCCTCCCTCAGAAAGCCCCTCGGGTTGGGAGGAGCCCTGGTTTTTGGCGCTTTCTACTTTTGTAGATTGGTGATATTGAAGTGATGGTGGTTGCTCTGGGCCTTTTACTTGTGTGTTCTTTTCTGGGTGTGGTTGTGATCGTGGGGTAGATGCACCGATACCGATGGTGGCCAGGGTCGCTGCTACTTCCGCAGGTCCTGGAGGGAGGTCTGAGGGTACCTCCGGGCGGAGGAGGTCTGCTTGTTCTGGAGGTGCCTTGCCGGTTTGCAGGACCCAGTTCATGAGGCGGTACACCTCGCTCTCGGGTGCAGAGCTACATCGGTCCACCAGAGACTCCATGACGTGTTTCTGGTAAAGGATAATGGGTGAAATTTGTTAAAGTTAATTGCATTGCTAAAGATGTTAACACTGGTACCATGTTTGCCTTTAAAATACCCTTGGTGCTTATACGTTTATGTCAATAGTATTTTAGTAGTTCAATGATCCTCCGAAATCATGGTAATTTGGGTTTTTTCTAGTCTCTAAAATGGTTGAAAAGGTGTGCATGGTGGTTCTTTGGGGGAAAGCACATTTTACATTGAATATTGTTATCATTTTAAAATAATAGGTGCTATCCGTACTGATAGGCTTATTAAATGTCCCTTCAACCATAAATATGCCTTCATTTACAGGCCTATTTATGCCAGGGTAAATAATTCTTATAAATAAGAAGAGAAATGAGATTTTTAGGATTATCCATTTTAACTCATCCATACACTACTCACCATGGTAATCTCTGGGGGGTGGACCTGCACCACATCTGACATTAACATCTTCTGTCCCTCGGGGTCCTCAGGGCTGCACGGGGTCCAGGCCTGGGTGTTGTTGTCGTCTGTGAACCTCACCTGCAAGTGAAGATTGAAATTTAATGAATGTTTATTCAACCTGAAGTACACAAAGTCGACCTATATTTAGTCTCACACTCTCAGACCCGCCCATGCGTATCCATGCCTATACCGGAGCAGGGTCTGACCCAGTGCCTTATCAGGGCTGGGGACGGCGTTGGCTTAGCAGTACCTTCTCCAAGCATATCTTGCTGCATTCACTAGCATAGCTAAACATCTGCTGGAGAGTGATGCGCATGCACACTGACTGGGCCAGCTACACTCACCGAGCATATCCTTTGTCAGGGTTATGCTTGGAGAGTGTGGGTCAGCGAGGCTGCAGGATCCCAGTCTGTACATGTATATATATACAGACGGGGGCCCAGTCTAACCTATATTAGGCATGCTCTAGATGGTTAATGTTGTACAGTATAGTTGATATATTTTCATGAGCATAGGGTGATGAATAAAGGATGACATTTTTTACAATGATTTAAGGATTTTCCTATGCCTTCTTTTCCTGAATTTATGTCAGGGAACCATATCTATCTATATTCCTAATACCTTGGTGGCGCCTATTCTAATTATTAGGACAGTCATATGAAAATATTTTGTCATGTTTAATTCTTAATTTGGGACCTTGTCTGAAGGTTTCTGCCATCAAGGTATACATCCTCTTTGAACATCACCTTAAGCATATCATTCTCCCTTCTGTCTTCTAACATGTCTAGCTTGGCAAAGCTATGAACTGGGTTAGTATGTGTCAAATGACTCATCACTGAATTCTGGCATCCTTCGCCCATCCACAACCCTATTAGGATTGCATGATAGCTTGACGCTCAAGGTTATTATTGTCATTATGATGTACAAAGATCTCACTAGAACCTCAGACTCCACTAGAGTGAAAGTGCCTGCTGGAAAACACTGCATTCCTTTAGGTCTCCTTTGTCCTGGCTTATTTTCTGCCCTGTTCCTAGTAACACACATGGCGCAACATATTCTAGGACAACAGACCTAAAAGAATACAGCATTTTGCAGCAAGCAGTGTCGCTCTGGTGGAGTCCAGCCTATTGAGTCTACAAAAAGCACCAATGCAGGGCAGGCAACCTACCAGCCTCTACAGTGAAGTAGTATTTTGGTTATGTGGCCTTGTATGGACTTACCTCCTTGAAGTGTGTGGCTTTCTGTAGTTCCTTGATGGTGGACACCATGGCGTTCCTAATCACACTCTCTATGTCCGCCCCAGTGAACCTACAAAGGGAAGCAGCATACCAGTTAAAACTCTGAAAACTCACAAAATGCTTACTTCCAACTTTAAAAATCAATTTGGGAAGCTCTTGTAGAATCTAAGTTATTCGAATAAATCTAGATCTGAAGTTCCATGATGTTGTTTGTTGTATACTTTGTGAGAATAGTTCCGATTCGAAGAGTTCTTTTTCAATTTTTGAGAAAGAAAAATTTATCACTAAAATATGTTTTTACTTGAAGGAAATTGGTAAATACAAAAGAAAAATCGATCTACCGACTCGCTATGATACCTGAACACAATTTGTTTTCTATCTATGCCTCATCACTATATGAATTAGAATGCCCTCTTAGGCCAAAATCTCTTGGTAACGCTTGCGTGGTAAGATTTTTGATGGTCTATGGCTACTTGTATTGTACTATGAGCTTTGTATTTATGAGTAAAAATAATATGCTGTTCTGAATGTGATGATTAGTATTATCATTCCAGCCAAATGTAAAGAAGGCTAATTTATTCTGGGCTGGATAGTGTTCTATTGCCTAATGCCATTATGATGTATGGATGCAGTCCTAGGGAGGAACGCACCAGGACTGCATCGATGCATAATGACAACTCTGCAAGAGTGTTTCAACCCTACAGGGTCGTCATGCTGCATTCAAGCATCATGACGACAAAGCACAACAAAATGAGAATAGGATTCAATAATAGTAATTTGTGATAGTCTGTCGTTTTAGTTTTAACCTATTTCATTTATCCGCCTATAGATGATTACTTTTGGATATACCGTTTATTTAGGTATCACGATGAAAATTATATACTCTTCTGCCTGATTGTATACTTTAATCATTGATGAGCACATTGTGCCGGCATGATGCGTGAATGCAGCACTGTGCAGTAACTCGCCAGTACTGCATTCACGCATCATGGCGACATAAGGACGCAATGCTGTGCTAGGGTTTTAAACTCAAATACCATCAAAATAAAGAAAGATAACAAGAAACATCCGAGGCCATTGTTCTAGAAAACTAATGATCACACAAGAGACAACACTCAAGGGACAACAGATCCGGGAGAAAGATGCATATGTACAGAAGTAGATACTTATTCTATAGGACCTTGTCTTGAGCAAACAACTAGAATTCCAAGTCACTCCGAAAAACAAAATTACTTTCTTGACATTCTTTTATTTTCTATGATAAAAGCAATTTGACAGTTTCACACAGCGTCTGCATGCATTATACATATTTACATTTGAATTTTTACATAGCATTATTTCATATAGAAATCTAGGAAAACGTTGAAAAGGAACATGTATTCTAATTTCTAGCAGTAAGCAATGATGCAGCGCGAAAGGCTGTTTTTCAGAGAGGTTGTCCACCATAAAGTTGAATCTTAAGAACATAAAGAACTTTTAATTGAGTATACACAATTTGAGAGGTGTTTATCTCATGAATCCTCTGACATTAGAAGTTTGCAGATATATGTGAAGACTACACATCAGGTTCTGAGATCACTTTATTATGGAAAGTTAACCTTTCTTGCCACATAGGTCCATAGATAATTATAGTTGTTAAGCAAAAAGACAAGGCACTTATAAAAGCAAGAAAGGAGGTAGATAGATGACTAAGCTAATGTTACAAAATCTGAAAGTATAATCTCAGTTTACCAATTTCAATTTCAGGATGTCCCACTGAAGTAAAATAGACAGACGGACCCTCATTCGACACTTATTTGTCAATGTTCACCATTTGAAACCTGGTGGGTGATGGACACAATAATGTCTGCCTGTCCGTTTTTCAACTGTTGAACCTCCCCTTTATTGGAAGTTGTTTTTCAAAGATAATACTTCGCTTTCAACGTTCAAATTGGCACAGCTTTTGCTTTGTTCACTATAAAGGATGTTCACATGCATCCTGTATAATTGTCTAGAACAGGAACCAGATCATTACTCTTTTAAGCAGCACCATTATATAATTATATATAATATACCTTTTGCTCGATTTAGATTCATCTTGTCGAGCCTTTGGATATACATGATCTCATCGTCTGTTAGTCCTTTTAGTTTCATCATCAGAACAGTCCTATCTGTACCTAGAATCGAGTCTTGGGTTGCACACTATTTGCCCAAAGGTGTATTTCAAAAAGCAGTAGATGGTTTTGATTGTAGTTATATATGACTCACTATACCGTTACTAAGAAAAGATCAAGGCACTTCCTGAGCTCGTACCAGTCCTTTTTTATATCACTTGAAATTGGGTATACCGTTCAACTAGGAATATCTTGTTCTTCCTGGTCACGTCTTGAACTAACAGCAGTAAGTGACAGATGTACATATCATTTACAGATCTCATCTCATCTTTTATTTATTTTACCATCATCCTAACACATTCTCTATGACTTACCCCCCTCGGCGTTAGGGGACCCAGTCAAACTCTCACCCCTTTATCCTACCCTGTCTCACCCCTGTGTTGTTATTACATGCTATGTACATATGGGTCTCTACCCTAATTTAATACAGAGTCTTCGCGCCAAAGGATTGTAATATCGGTAGCAAATAAAGGTTCAGCAGTCACGTAAAATCATGAAAATGATGTGACCAAGTTGAAACAAAAAAAAAAATATATATATATGTTGACCTACTGACAACTAAGCTGCCCCGGCGCCTGCACCGAGGTTTCCTATAAGGGAGTGGTCAATGTAAATGGAGAGGGAGCAGTTTGGGACCAAGGCTATACAGATTGTATGGAAATATTATCGCAAGTGCAAAAATACACCAATTCTCAACTGTGCGTAAAAGAAAATGACCACTCCAGAAGGACCTAGCACTAATATAGACTTATAGACAGAGTCAGCGTGGAAGTGGATATTTAAGTGTGTTCGGTAGAATATTTAGATCTGTGAGCTCTTAAGTGTGATCATTAGTTTTCTATGATGTGATCTTTTTCAAGCCTCCATTGTTCTTTTAAATGTTTGTGGAACAATGAAAGAATAATATTGTATGCCTCTTGTAATACAACGATATATGCCACACTTCCTATTAGAATTGCCTGCAGTGATCTGGCATTATTGGGCGATGTGGGACAGGGCTTAGGCTCCATTTCCATTAGCCGATTTGGCCTCACCATCGGCCGATAGGCCCACAACAAACCTCTCCTTAAATCATGGCCAATGGGTCAGTTGAGACTTCCCTAAATGATGAACCAAATACAAATCTTTTTACAGATTTGAGTAGGTGGTATGGCCGATGTCCTAGCCAATTGTGAGTGGAATCGGCTAATGGAAATGCAGTCTTAAGGCCCGGTCAGACTAGTCGCAAAAGCAAGAAAACTACAACCCGATTTTTCAGTGACAAAATCGGGACCAAAAATCGTGTAGTCTGGCATAATGCTACGACTAAAAAAACGCCCAAAATCGGACGATTTTCAAAATCGTGGGAGTTTGGCACGCAAAACTCTTGCAGTCGTAGCAAAATCGGGTCGTAGTTTTCCCCTTTTGCGACTAGTCTGACCGGGCCTTTAGACGATAACTGCATCTATGAGAGAGGCTCCATCTCATCATACCTCAGCCTCAAAGAGAGCCCAAGGCTGCACCCACCCGTGAGTCCGCTCGGCTATGGTGACAAAGTCCTCCTCTGACAACGAGTGGAGTAGGTTGGCCGTGTTGAGTTTGGTGATGGACAACCGTTCAGCCGCCCCGGGGAGGGGGGTGTAGATCACCGTGTCAAACCTGTAACAAACCAAGGTATATATTTATACTTCCAAGTGAAATCAGAGGGATTCAAAGTCAATAGAGTTATAATCAAATGAATTACGGTTATTGATTGTGTGTAAACATCCTTACTGAACCTTTTAGAAAAAAAGGAGCAATTTGACTCAGGCCATGCACAATGCATGTTTTACAGATTCTGAGAGTATCAGGCCAAAAAAAAAAGAAGGTGTGTTTCAGGTTACATGGTCTGAAAATCTAGGGTAGGTAGGTCGGATTGTTGTTTTTTTTAATTGTTTTTTTTACTTTAGCCTGAAAAGTACCCAGAAATTGACTCACGAACTACAATACTGACTCGCCGACAACCGCCTCGACTTGTGAACTATCAGATCGACTCTTAAATAGCCCCAAAATGACCCAAAATATAAATATTTTTTCAAAATTGCATAATTTTTTTTAGGGTCGGCCCAGTTTTGCTAGGTAGGGTCGGGTAACCTGAAACACACCTTTTTTTTAAATTTGGCCTCATAGATAAATGTACTAGACTTGAGTCGCTGCATTAAGAATAGTAATAATATTACTAAGGGAACACTAGCTTGTCATGTTCATTGTCCTTACAATGGGACCTTTGTATTCTAAAGGGGCTTCCCTTAAGGAAGTCCTACACATCTAGTGTTGCCAAGTAATTGGGACAAGTTCTAAGTTCTACAATAGCAAAAGGCCGGCTTCTTCCTTTCCTCCCTTTATGCAGTTCCTTACATCAATCCAATTTTATCTGGACTCTCTCAGTGGCTTAGAGAGGTCTTGCCAAGCATAGAAGGCGTGTGTCCGTCCCCTTCTATGCTATGGGCTTTAAAACGAATCCTCAGGGGAACACTGGATTATTTCATCTATTGTTTAGCCTTAGGTCATCAATATTGCCCACATGTTTATTAAGAAATCTTTAGAAATGCAGATGTAACCTAATGTATGAATTATATTCCTTAACTAAGACGTACCTGTCCCTGACCTCAGGACTGATGAACCAGGGACAGTCTGTAGCCGAAATGAAGATGATCTCCTTGTTTCTGTCATCGAAATCTGAAACCAAATGAGAAAATATGATGTAATATTTTCTACATAAAGCTTACATTTGAGTTGCTTTATATAAACCTAAATATGAGCTGCTCTCTGAAACTAAGAAGGTTTTTAATTATCCCTCATTGAGGGGCAGTTCGTTTTTGTATATGGTGGAAATTGACTTGAGAATTGCAATGGTGGAATTGGACCATTCCATTTTAACGGAGGAAATTTTTGCCCTGAGTTTTTAAAAAAGTAATTAGATTTTAAGGGTTTAAACCCTTTAATGATTATCTGGTAAACAAGCTGTAAAAATGGCATGTAGTCAATGATTTCGACTTGACTGGGTCCCTAGGGTTATATAACGCCTACCTTTTAGTTGCTCTGTAAGTTGCTCTGTGATTTGCTCTGCATAACCCATACCTTTGAGTTGCTCTGTGAGCTGCTATATAAACCCATACCTTTGAGTTGCTCTGTGAGCTGCTATATAAACCCATACCTTTGAGTTGCTCTGTAAGCTGCTATATAAACCCATACCTTTGAGTTGCTCTGTGAGCTGCTATATAAACCCATACCTTTGAGTAGTTCTGTGAGTTGCTATATAAACCCATACCTTTGAGTAGTTCTGTGAGTTGCTATATAAACCCATACCTTGGAGTTACTCTGTAAGTTGCTATATAAACCCGTACCTTTGAGCTGCTCTGTGATTTGATCTGTGAGCTGTTCTACATATAACATACCTTTAAGTTGTTTTGTGAGTTGCTATATAAACTTGTACCTTTAAGTTGCTCTGTGAGTTGCTCTGACAGTTCCCTCTGTGGATCCCCTATACTGCTCATCTCGTTGTGCTGCCGGCTGTGCGGGAACAGCTCGTCTATCTTATCCAGGAATATCACACAAGGCTTCACCTGACGCGCCCCCTCAAAGACATCTGTTACTGACCTAGACAAAGAAACACATTTATTAGCTTTGAAGGATGATAAAACTCTTTAAGCATGGAATGTCACTTAAAGGTGACATTTGTCGTCGTGATGCATCAATGTAGCCGTGGTGAGTAACTCACCTCAACCGCATAGAGCCAGCATGAGGCTTGAATGCAGCACTATGGTGAGTAACAGGGCTGCATTCATGAATCTTGATGACCAAGGGCAATAGACATTAATATATGATGCTGTCCTTAAAGGGTTAAAAACCACATAAAGTGCTTTTTGTCATCCGGCTGTGTGGGAACAGCTCGTCTATCTTATCCAGGAATATCACACAAGGCTTCACCTGCCGTGCCCCCTCAAAGACATCTGTCACCGACCTAGACAAAGAAACACACAATTGTTAGCTCTTTAACCCTTTCAGGCCTAGCATCGAACATAGTCAATGCCATGGCAGGTCTAGCATAGACTATACTGGACACCATGGCAGGCCTAGCGTAGACTATAGTCTATGCCATTTACATAGGATTACTATAGGAATTGATATGAGGTCCGTCCTCCTGGGAACTACAGAAGTTAGTGAAGCTGCACAGCGAGATATACTGTAGCTGCAGAGTATGAAAGGAGGTACTTTTGGTTTTCAGTATGACATACTGTTCAGCTACACTTACCTACTGCAAAATACCACACACAGGAGATCCTGGGTTAGAGTCTAACCTTGGCGCAATGAGAAATACGTTTTTCTTCTGATTTTTCTTTAACCCAGTTGACATGCATTTCCACCTATATTGACATAGAAAAGTCAGCTAGTGAATATATAAATATGTACATGTGTGTAATTTAGATTTTCTATGGATAAACAACAGTAGTGCCTATTGTGCCTAGGTGGTATTCAAACCCACGATCTCCTGTGTGTGGTGTTCTACAGTAGCCTGAGTAGGGGAGTGTAGCTGTACAGTATGTGATACTGGAAACCACAAATACCTTTTATACTGTACAGCTACAGTACTTACTTCTAACAGTGTACTAGTTCCCAGAGGTCGTCCCAACAGCAAGCCATGTAATTTTTGGTCAGGATTCGAAGGGTTTATGGTGATATGATGCTAGCAGCTTTAACCCCTTAAGGATGGATTGTCCCTAAAATGTGGCATTTGTTGTCATAATGCACCAATACAGCCCCAGTAAGTAACTTGTTGGTGCTGCATTGGTGCATCATGCTGACCCTTTGAGAGTGTCGAATCTGCACAATGCTTGAATGCAGCTCTGGTGAGCTACTCTCCAAGGCTGCATTCATGCATCATGATGACCAAGGGTATGATGCATTTATGAATCATGCCGTCGTTAGATAGTTAAAAACGGTATATATTGTGTTTTTTGTAATCATCCAGGAATTAACCTGCCACGCCCACTCAAAGGCATTTGTCACAGACCTAGACAAAGAAACACAAGCCAGTAAGAAAAGGGAGTAGTTTTTATGTTAACCCTTCAAATACCCCCAATGTCGTCATGATGCATGAATGCAGTCCCGTGGGTAACTCACTACTAGTCGGTGTGATACATCAATGCAAACGAATGCGTTTCCTTGAAACAATATGCCGCCTTCAAGGGGTTTAAACAAGGGGAATAGACAAAACACACTGTGAGAGGATAAATAAGGCCAAATAAAAAAAGAAGTTCGTTTCAGGTAACATGGGAAGAAACTCTAGGGTCGGTTTTACGGATTTTTATCTTTTTCTTTTTTGCTTCCCCTCTAAAATTGACCCCAAAAAAGTGTATAAATGGGAAGATTTTTTTCCAAAAATGTTATAAACCTAAAATTGACCCCCAGAAAAGTGAAAAAAATGTAAGAATTTCTTCAAAATTGCATTTAAAAACGTAGGGTCGGCCCTGTTTAGATAGGGTCGGTCGGGTGACCTGAAACAAACCTTCTTTTTTTGGCCCAAGGGCAAGGAAAGTCCCAGCTATCGGAGGTGGAGGTAGAGACTAAAAGGAAGGATGCAAGAAAAAATGGCTCCTCAAAGAATTGGAACACAGAGAAAAACAGATATTTCCTGTGAGCTGTCAGAAACAGAAAGGGTGTTCCCCAGTGGGCACAGAATTCAGTTCAAGGATGAATCAACGTTGATAACCACCTGCCAATGTTTAATCAACGTTTTGTGGAAACTGGGTCTGTGAGGAGACACACAGATCATTAATCTAGCATAATTATGACATGATCAAAAGGTGATTTGTTGCTTACCGCATTTTGAGACTCTTTATAAACATTTCTAGTGCAGTGTCAAAATATAACTTTTCCCTGTCTTGAATCCTGTAAACAGCCATGGATATTAGGATTTCCTGGAATGAAATGCTCCTGGGCTAATCCACATATGTGGCATATATTGGCAAAAGGGACCTTAGTGCACCCTGCACTAAGGGCCTTTATTCGCAGAGCATGTAACATATATATATATATAGAATCAATCCATGGTTCAAAATATATATTTCTAAACGCAGTGAATTGAGATGATCTTAAAATAGTACATACCGTATCCGCCAGTTTTAGCGCACATGTGCTTACATATTTCATCCTCAACTCTGCCCTGCGCTTATACAGGACATGCGCTTATTTGAGATCCAATATTAGTGCATAATATCATTTTGGTACACTATTCCACCCTGCGCTAAAACGGGACTTGCGCTAATTTGAGTACCTGCGCTAAAACGGGCGGATACGGTATGTATTAGCTTACTCGTCAATGCCGGCGTCCAGTTGTGCCAGAACAGCTGCATCTTTGTAGACGTAGGAGCGGGACGTGTTACGGAATAAGTTGTCCACCACCGAGGTTTTACCCGTCCCCGTAGCCTGCCAGGAAAAAATATAAATTAAGTTTAATGACTTTATCGCAATTGGAAATCAATAAACTAGATTACATGGTTTAGAAAAGTGAGTTGAAATCTCATTAGTAGTTTTAAGAAATCTGTAAATATTGGTTCTTGGTAGGAGGAAATCTGTGAAACTTGATCCTGTGATGTTAAGATGATATAAAGTGGGAGGAATTCAGTGAACCAAATGAATGTGTGTTACATATGAACTTCAAAGTGCTGCAAGTCAATTCAAGTGAGAATAATAGAAAGATTTTAGCATCTTAATCTTTAAATTTAATATATATATATTATGAGCAAAATACCAAATTGATACTTGTAATATTCAATGTATGCTGGATGGGTATCATCTAAGAAGTATAAACTCACCCCTACTAATAATATACTTCGAAATGTGCCGGTGCTACCTGAAAATAAAGATGGGGGAAATGAGACTGGCTAATCCTGTAGGCAGGCCACCCAGTGCTGCCATCTGGTGTCAATAAAATGAACTAGGATAACGGAAGAGATAACAACCATGCATTGGGAGCCCCTGTGTCCGCCCTGACTATTCAGCAACTGACACATGTAAGTGTCACAAGCAGTTATCCCAATTCCGTTTCAGCAAATCAAATCTCGACCACTACTAGAATATTTATCATTAAAAAAGTACATTGATTCAGCTATTTTATTGCATAGGGGACCATCTTTCATACCCTGAGCTTTTCTTAAGTTTTTCATCAATCAGTCTTATTTTGTAGAGTTAATTGGCTCAGGTAAAATAGCGGCTTAACAAACTATTTCTAGCACCAATCTAGAATTTTGATAATTTTCCTATGAGCAAATAGTAGTCTTTGATCTTTGACATCATTCAGCTCTTAAGGGGTTAAGGTATATAATGGGGTGATCTAGGGGAATATGATTGAATTAGTGCAAATAAGTACAATGTGAAATGATAACATAGACTTCTTACACTACTCTGTTAGAGATGTTTATTCATGCAGGGTGCGATAATTACACATTGTGTCCATGTTTTGTGGCTCTGTAAGAGGTCTTTGTTTATACAGCATGTGTGACACTGAATGATTCTTTGCATTTAAGCAAATTTAAGATGCCTTAAAGGAATACTTTAAGAGGCTTTAAGTTCAGTAATGCCATGTTAATGTGCTGGAAGGTCATAAAGACATTTAAAGCTGCGATCTCACCACTCACACTAACCCATATAGTAGGCTAGAACAGTAATAGAATTGTGAGTGGGATAGGCTCGGTGATTATGCCAGTTTACACAACTTTAAGTGGCATTAACTCAAATCAAAAATGCACAAAGTTTTCATTTAAGCATATTTGATTTTCTTAAATGCAAATGTTCATGCAGGGTAAGACTAATCCTACTGACTTGTGGCAGCGTCCAGGAGGACGGACCGCACCACGTCCAGACCCACAATGTCCGCCTGTACCTCCACCGGCCGCCGCTGGAGGGTCGCCGCGTCTACAAACACAACATTACTTATACTACAGTTGGTTGAGAGAACAACACAGACAAAATGTTATTCTTATTTCAAGGAACTTTTAGCAGTAAAATCGCCAAAAATGTCATAAATCTCCTCAAAAATGTGAAATATGTCTAAGAAATTAGGGTCGGCCCTAAATTTATACGTAGGGTAGTTTGGGATACGGGAACACAACTTTTCTTTTTAGGCCATACTTGTACAGCTGTATGTGGATGCGGTCCATTAGTTATCTCTCCTACTGTGAGTGTAAGTCTGATATGGTTATTGCGCGAGTAGGTGCATTTTATAAGTAATGTAAGCCTCGGACAATGGTAACTATCAGCGGCTGGCGCCTTGAACAATTGCCCTGTCCTTGGCTTATACCACTTATACATTGACTCCCTTGTACCATCTACTAGAGGTTATCCACTGCATCACTTTCAGAATTTAAGCAAATATGACATTTGTCTCTCAATATCACATATGATTTTTTTACTTAGAAACAAGCATTATGCTTTGTTATGAGAGTCCTACTACTAGTTGGTATGACTTGGTGGTTTATGAAGTAAAGAATGAGACTTACCTCCAACTCTCTCCCCGAGGTCACTTGTGCTGTCTCTGCAATCACAAATGTGGTAATGCAACTATGGTAACTGCTAAGTGATATGGTCATGGTAGTTACTATCAACTGACACTGTAGGTAATACGGTAACCATAGTAACTGATACTGGTAATGTAACTATGGTAACTGCTAAGTGATAAATGAGACACGATAACAGCTGAGTGATGAGGTAATGGTATAGTTGATATTAGTTGACAATATAAGTAATACAGTAACCATGGCAACTAATAGTGACAATGTAGCCATAGTAACTGCTAAGTCCCAGTGAGCACAAGACATTGAATCAACATTGATAACTGGTTGTCAATATTGATTCAATGTTGATTCAATGTTAATTCAACATTGGACTGAACTTTGTGCCCACTGGGGTGATGAGTTAATGGTGGTTACTAATAGTAAGTAACACAGTAACCATGGTAACTTACCCGTCCACCGTGTCGTCCTCTGTACTGAGGTACCCTGACCGGTCGCTCTGTAGGACCCGGCTGATGACCTCCGCGCGACCCTCACAGTACCCGACCTGGGGACGCACGTGCTGCCGACCCAACTCTGTGTTCAACTCTCCTGTCGGGGAGGAGAGGAGGAAGATTGAAGATGATGATATGTCATACATTGTAAACTTGAAATCAAATCTGGTGAAGTTTAAATTTATCTTATTTTAAAGTATATAAGTTATGTAATAATGACACTCATCTTTTATAAATGTATCATCTATGGTTATTTGTTTGATAACAGTGTTGAGGAATAAGCATATATATCATGATGCAGTTATTAATTTAATTCAATAACTTTCAACTATAAGTATATATTCAAGTATAACATACAAAAGGAAATGAATTTTTATCTCAACAGTCATAGAATCACACAGAAATAGAAAGTACTGCAAAAAACGTTCAACACTGACAGCTTTATAAATTGGCTAAATTTCTGAAATGAAGCAACTGTCGACAACTTTAAGTTTAAGGGAACTTGTCAGCAAAGATTTAAACAGCTTTGCTTACCATTGGTACTGAGGTGGAAGAACTCTATGGCCTTGTTGTAGAGGTCCAGGGCCTCGGCCAGGCTGTTCTCTGTGTCAGCCTGGGTCGCCTTCTTAGCAAAGTTTATGGCCGTCTGTAAGCAACAACGTTTATAAAGGTACATCATTCGAGGCTCAAAATATAGTTTTCCTACAGATGAGCAAGGATTGGTATATATTCTATACATATTTTCTTTGATAAATACTTCATTTCCTCCTTATGTTTCTTGTATTTGGGAGTCATTGTCAGATTGAAAGCAAGGATGCTAGATGGAAGGCCAGCATCCATATGTAATCGCTATAGGGAAATTAGTAAATGAGGTTTACATCAGCAGACATACAAACTTTAACAATTTAAAGGTAGTGCGTGTGGAAATATATTGGACACTAAACGAATTGTGGACATGCTGGGGATTTGACCCACAGTAATTATACACTATAATCAGTTAGGCCACTCAAAAAAAAAGAAGTAGTTTCTCATCACCAAGGTCTGAAAAATGTGACGAGGGAGGCTTTTTTTTCTTTTTTTTTTATACTCGCAGGCTAAAATGTGTTGGGATACTATGGGATGATGTACGTTTTTCATGACCAAAATTCACATTGTAGTACTTAAGAATTTATGGATCTTTGAAAGTGAAGAAAATGTAATTTATTTCTATCCTACTGCATTACTGGCAGTATTAGCTTTAATTTGATACCAAATATCGCAATATTTGTCCATTTATATCATATTTTTCAACAAAAATTAGCAAAAAAAAAAAAAGTTTTCCTCAAAAGCTGATTTGTATGATGCGCGCGGTGATGAGAAACCATTTTATTTTTTTAAGTGGCCTTAGCTGGCTCACAGTTTTCTGATGAGGAAAGCTCATATACACACTTTTGATAAAGCTCTGAGTTTAAAGTGCAGTCAGCACAAATATCATTTGATGATGGAGAGGTTATTAGAAAATGTTTTAAACCACAGCAAAAGTTCTCACCTCAAGGTTCTTGTAATCTGCTTCTCCTGTAAACAAAAAGCACATTTAGTTTATTAGAAATACACTAGGTGGCAGCACTACTTAACTCTTATTATGCAACACGCTCTTGGCCATTGGATCTGGCGACTCCAAACTCTACATTAAAAGGTTAAAACCAGTATTGTATCCTTCAAGTTCAAGTTCCGTTATAACTACAATAGACAATGTATTATAGTTGTATGGCTGAGGGCATGTACAGTATCATTAGGGTTGTTGTTTGTTGTAATGGATCTTGAAGGATACAATGTTGGTTATAATGATAATATATGGCATTCGAGCCGCCAGGTCCGCTGGTGGAGAGCGCCTTACACTGATAATCCTAGGCTCCCTATACGAGCAATCTCGCAGGCACTAGTGCCTAACTTAGTAAGTCATTTTTGGCTCCCTATACGACTATAACCTAGGCAAGTTATTAATGTCAGGTTGGTCAGTACTGACCAGCCCACCTTAGTCTTTTAATTTACAGGGGGAGCCACGGAGTGGTGATCATAGTATCTTACAGGTGGCCCCAACTAGTGGTATACAAATACAACACACCAATGATAAACCTAGGTTAGCCACTACTGACTGACCCCTTGGTCATTTTTGAACATAACTTTTCCATTATGACTAACACACATATATGACCAACCTAGGATAGTCTGAACTGACTAACCCTTTCAATCTATGGATTTTCAGTGTACACTTAGCAACAGACACAGACATTGATCAAGGCACCAGATTGGTTAGAGCTCCAAAGGGAGTCAATTATCAATTTCATTGGCTTAGACATCCCTCTTTAGAAGCTCCAGTAACACGTCTTGTTCTCCAAATAGTGGTGACATTTATTTGAGAGGTATTGATCCCTCAGCCAGATCCTCAGCTAAATCCACAAACTTTCTCCCCCTTTCCACGCCCATGTTGTTAAAAATGAGAAAAAAAACTATTTTGGGATCTGCTTATCATCAGATCATAGTTTTGGTATTATTGAATCGAAAATCATTAAAAAAAAAAAAGCACAAAGGAACACTTGTTTTAGTCTATTGACTGAGTTATTTCACTTGTTGAATGTCAGGCTGCATTTTATTTGGCCGACAGCCTCGTGAAATATGCCTGACATTCAACTTATGAAGTAACCCCGTCAATAGACTAAAACTTGTGAACCTATCAGGGGTAGACACTAACGCTGGCCCGGGAGCCAATGGCCCGTAGTTTCAGGTCTGGGCCCGTAGTTTTCTGCAAAATAGCATTTCTACAGGCCCAGGTGGCCCACAGGAGTATTTTGAGTAAATTTAAGGAAAGCTTGACTGATGAGTATATAGTCATACAATATATCATTGGAAAGAAAAAAAAGATTTTGACCATTGGCCCACAGATCTTGGTTTGGGCCCGTAATTTTTTAAGGCCGAAAGGCCCCGGAGGGGCCCTGGTGGTGAGCTTGCGAACTACCAGGTTGAGGCATTATATTGTTTTCATTTGACAGGAAGTCAGTACGGGTGCCGCCATTTTGTTTTAAGGGGTGCCGCCATTTTGTTTCAAGGTGTCACAACACAAATTTATGCATATATAATGAAAAAAATTATATTTATCAACCTTCGATCCTGAGGTTGATCATAAGCATACCTATACCCCCTAACATGGACCCACGGAATTCAATGGTTCTATTGGGTTGTTGCTAAGACAGCTGGTTGCCTAGCAACAGCTATTCTAATTGTTTATCTGCCTAGCAACACCCATTTCCATGCTCCTGAGGTTGATTATATTCGTACCTACCCCCCCTAACATGGACCCAAGGAATTCAATGGTTCTATTGTTTTGTTGCTAAGACAGCTGGTTGCCTAGCAACAGCTATTCTTATTGTTTATCTGCCTAGCAACACCCATTTCCATGCTCCTGAGGTTAATTACAATTGTACCTACCCCCCCTGATATGGACCCAAGGAATTCAATGATTCTATTGGTTTGTTGCTAAGACAGCTGGTTGCCTAGCAACAGCTATTCTAATTGTTTATCTGCCTAGCAACACCCTTTTCCATGCTCCTGAGGTTGATTATAATCTTACCTGCCCCCCCTAACATGGACCTAAAGAATTCAATGGTTCTATTATTTTGTTGCCAAGACAGCTGGTTGCCTAGCAACAGCTATTCTAATTGTTTATCTGCCTAGCAACACCCATTTCGATGCTCCTGAGGTTGATTATAATCATACCTACCCCCCTAACATGGACCCAAAGAATTCAATGGTTCTATTAGTTTGTTGCTAAGACAGCTGGTTGCCTAGCAACAGCTATTCTAATTGTTTATCTGCATAGCAACACCCATTTAGATGCTCCTGAGGTTGATTATAATCGTACCTACCCCCCCTAACATGGACCCAAGGAATTCAATGGTTCTATTATTTTGTTGCTAAGACAGCTGGTTGCCTAGCAACAGCTATTCTAATTGTTTATCTGCCTAGCAACACCCATTTCGATGCTCCTGAGGTTGATTATAATCCTACCTACCCCCCCCTAACATGGACCTGAGGAATTCAATGGTTTCATTGGTTTGTTGCTAATACAGCTGGCTGCCTAGCAACAGCTACTCTAATTGTTTATCTGCCTAGCAACACACATTTCCATGCTCCTGAGGTTGACTATAATCCTACCTACCCCCCTAACATGGACCAAAGGAATTCAATGGTTCTATTAGTGCTGCTGCACTGGTGGCCACCTAGTGGCTGTATATTACACTCAATCCCTGTAATGGCACGTTTTCTCCTGTTGTGTCACATCTGTCAGTTATATCATCCTCCCGCCCTGTTTGTATGGTGTCTTGAATGGGTCCCCTACAAATATACCAACCATGTAGACATTATGTTCCTTCAAATGCAAGAATTGCGGTTGTTGCCGTGTATAAAAATGCCTGAGGCATTTTTTTACGCGGCAACAACCGCAATTCTTGTTTACAGCTACGGGCCCGGGTGGCCCACAGCTGAAAAAGTTAGTGTCTACCCCTGCCTATTCTATATATCTCCCTACCTGGCAGCATCCTGAAGAGCCCGTCCCCGGGTGTGGCGGCATCAGGCTGGTGGGTCGGCCGTAGGGTGGGGGACTTGATTCTGTGCAGTAGCTCTGTTTGGTGGTCCTCCTGTGACGTATTGGGTGTATCGTTCCTAGAAATGGTAATCATATGATATACTGTAAAACCTCGCGTATAAGTCTAACTCGCGTATAAGCCGCGCCCCAAATTTGGGTCAGTGCTATAAGCCACGCCAGAGATCTGATTATGGTTAGTTTTAGTACTGTACCATAGTAGCAAAAACTCGCATATAAATACGCCGCATCCTGACACTGGGCCAATGCTTTTAGCTGCACTGCCGATCTGACCCGCGTTCTGAATTGATACAGTATTTCACTTTATGATTTCCTAAACAACATTAAAAATGTTTTTTTAAATCACATTTTCTAAACCACAAAAACACAAAAAAAGTCAATGTGGACACTCAGGCTAGGATTATGCATACATGATCATATATCCAAGATGCAGATACACAGAATTATCACAATATAAGATGATGCTTGACAGTCACGTGAAGGCGACTGCAAAATCAAGATACATATAGTATAAATAGACTCAATGTCTAATTCTTCCATTTGACTTTTGATATTGACAGTGAAGTTCTTATACAGACATTTTTCTCACAAAATACTTTGTTAAAGAGCTAGAACTACTCACTGTGTGGCCTGTAGTCTGTCAGCACTGTTAATCTGTCCACAGTCAGGTTCGTCCAGGGAGGAGGGTATCAGCTGGGGGTAGGTCACCGCGTGGGTTGGTTCTTCTGAGACGGTCGTGACAACCGGCTCCTCCAGTACCTTGTGGTGGATGTCCGCTGTGGTCTGAGGGATCTGTGGTTGGATGAGTTATTGTAGAATCGTGGAAGCCTTATTAGGGAGTGGTCATTTTTTAACATGGGGGGGTTGGTGGATTTGGGGGGGGACAAAAGAAATGTGAACCCCTTGAAGGGGGTCCACATTTTTGCACCATGATTTCACCCCTTTTTAGTGAAAAAGCCCACGTGTTGCTATAGATCAAAGGGGTCGGCCGCTCTTAATTTCAACCTGCCTGGGGGGACTTAAAAATTTCCGACCCCTCCCACAGGGGGGACCACAATTGTGTTGACCGACTCACTCCCTTAGTTCCCTAGGAGAGGCTTAAAGAGTGGGAACCCAGGAAGGTCCACCCTTATCAGATTTAAGCCATGGATTGTATAGGAAAGTGTTTAGCCTACTTTAGTTCTGATTGAGGGCGCCGGATATCTTGTCCCCAACTTTCCTATCTCACTGAGAGATCCCAGCATACAGAGACTACCAGGAAATCAGACAATACTGGATTCTTCTCTCAGAATAGAGGAATGCTAGGTTCTGGTGGTGAAAATAGTTCAGCCTTGCCTGACTGTCTTTGAGACTCTAGAAAGAATGCAAATCTAGTGACACTGGGAAGGTCTAGCTGACAAAAATAGCTTTGTGGGCCATCCAGATCCACAAGATGGTAAAACTATAGGATCGCAGCCCAAATTACAGATGACAGCAAATATCAGTTAGATTCTTCCTATGTCGCTACATCTCCATTCTTTACAGAGTCAGGTATTTTAAACAGAGAGAGTCCAGCATTCCCACTGTAAGAGAGTTATAATGCAGCTGGCTCGTGCTGATAATCTTGAATATGTCTTTTTTTTCAAATCCTGGCTCTGGACAGAGAATAGAATAGAAAAGAATCGGCTTAGCACTTAATTTTTGCTCTCAGATGCTGTATTACCTACCTGCTGTGAATGTGTGTCAGGCTGGTCGGGTACATCCTCCTCTGGCGGCAGCTTGGCACGTAGTTTGCCGACGTACTTTGTGTACTGCTTCAACTTCTGCTTCATAATGTGCTGACCTGTGCTGCCGTAGTTCTCATCTGGAACAGGAGGAAAAGGAAGTCAAGAACTTGAAGTCCATCCCACTATTGAGGCTCAAAAGTGTTTGGTTTTTTTAAATGAGCCAGTTTGTTCATAAATACTATACTTTCTTTCCGATCTATTCTATTCCTTAAATTTGATCTTACTTACTGCTGTATGGTCAATTGGGAATAAAATTGTGTGCATACTGTATGCAGTCTATGGCCTCATCTAGATGTCTGACTGCCTCCCAGAGCTCTTCCTGCTTGGTGCAGTCTATGGATTATAGTACCAGCTCTCTTAACAAGAACTTATTTTGAGATGTACTGACTAAAACATCTGTATAGTACGGAAGTCGAGATGGGTCACAACTATGTAAAAGATATATCCCTTTTAGAAGAAAAAAATCTCAAAATGAAAAAGTCTCCACTTTGACAGTTGACAGCTGAAAAATCAATGTTGACAGCAAAAAAGAAAGTTTTTCCCAAGTCTTTTTAAGATAATACAGTTGTTACCCTTCTTGGCCTCCGTATAGTAAGCAGGAAATCGAGTAGAGTAGTACTTACAGTCCATAGCATACTGTATGCAGTCTATGGCCTCATTTAGGTGTCTGACTGCCTGTCCCCCGCCCCCGGAGTTCGTCACATTTGATGCATTCTATCGCTTTGAGCGCTAGCTCTCTTGACAAGAACTTTTTGGGGGGATATATATGTGTACTACGGAAGCCCAGATGGGTCACAACTATGTAAAAGATATATCACTTTTGGAAGAAAAAATCGCAAAATGAAAAAGTCTCCACTCTGACAGTTGACAGCTGAAAAATCAATGTTGACAGCAAAAAAGAAAGTATTTTTCAAGATAACATAGTTGTGACCCTTCTTGGCTTCCGTAGTATGCAGTACATTGAGTAGCATTACTTACAGTCCATAGCATACTGTATGTAGTCTATGGCTTCAGGTGTCTGACTGCCTGCCGGAGCTCGTCCCGCTTGGTGCAGTCTATAGCTTGGAGCACCAGCTCTCTTGACAAAAAGCTTTTGGGGATGTACCAACTTAAACACATGTGTACTACGGAGGCCAGCATTGGTCACAACTATGTAAAATATATATCCCTTTTGGAAGAACAAAGAAATCGCAAAATGAAAAAGTCTCCAAATTGCAGTTGAGAGCTGAAGAAATAAATGTTGACAGCATAAAAACTGTTTTTTTCCCTCAAAAGTTACATTTTTTATACAGTTGTGACCCTTCTTGGCATCCGTAGTATACAGCACCATGAGTAGACTAGCAGGTACTTACAGTCCATAGCATACTGTATGCAGTCTATGGCCTCATCTAGGTGTCTGACTGCCTGCCGCAGCTCGTCCCTCTTGGTGCAGTCTATAGCTTTGAGCACCAGCTCCCCTGCCTTCTGTAACACCACATACAGACACACTGTTAGTATTGAACCTTAAGTAAACCTTAAAGCTAGTATCCCAAAAGTTGTGGCGGCTAACTTCCACGTTTGATATGAGGGTACCCAGTGAACAAAAAACGTTGTACAAGTTATTTAATGTTTTCCTATGGCTCCTTATCATGGCAAAATGTTTTATTTATTTTGACGTAAAAAAACGTTTTTTCTTATTCGCTGATAAGCGTTGGAATGTTGGAAGTCATATTTGAAAGTGATAAATCCCTGTGAACACCATTTCTATACATAGATATGGTCAAATTAAAGCTTGAACGTCATGGTTGAAGTGAGGCCAAAAGCATGTTTTGATATAGTTCAGTTCTCATTCACAAGAAGGCTTCTAAGGGCTGGGAGCTCAGCTCTCACAGGCACAGGAAAGGGTGAATATGTTGTGGCTGGACAATGCTCATGGTCCCCTGTCCAAACACTGCTGCCCTCTGGTGGAACTATTATTTTAGTACATGTATGTAAAATGCTGAACCTATTCCCTGACGGCCCAGCTTTAAGGACAAGGGCTACAGGTGACCCAAAAATTAATTGACAAGCAATTTTCCTTAAACTCAATTTTTTGTTCTTTACATCACATGCAATCAAAATATGAAATAAAAAAGTGGGGTTCGAGTTCTAGTTTCTCCATGATTGGCCACGTAAGATGGATGTCTATATCATTGAATTGAATAGACTCGGCCAGTGAATATCTGGTGTGTTTTGGTGAATAAATCACAAACTAGACAAACAACTTCATTCAAAAACAAAAGATAAACTTTAAAACATAATTATAACAATCAAGACTATGAAGTAAAATCATATTGTTGCAGTGCTACTTGTTCCACAATATGGCTATGACCATATGGAGCCAGGTGCCTTAAATTTTGAGCCTATGAGGGGAAAGGTACTTTTTGTGGAAACTCTTTTATGCTTCATTAAAGGGCAGATTTACATAACTAGGGCTAACTTCTGAACTAATAATGATAGAAAATAGCTTTAAAAAATGCCAGAATCCTCTCGATGTGAAATGAGCTGTAGTTCACAAAACCGCCATAATATAGGCTCCTGTCACTCACGTCCTTAAAGTTAGTATTTCAACTGTTAGTGTGGCTAATTTTCACTTTTGGTATGAGCATGGGTATATTGTGAACCATAAGTGAAAGTATTAAATCCCTGTAAGCACCATTTCTAATAGTTCTCATAGGTATTATGTTGAAATTAATATTCACTGAACAGTCATAAATAGGCCAAAAACCATTCTCCACTTTCAACACACAAAGTGGCTCCAGTGTGCAGTGTTTACAAGATATGGCGACTGCAGACTCAGTAGCGTATTCCCATTCTTACTGATTCTTACTAAAAAAACAATACAAACTTGTGGGTGAGTCCACATCAGATCAACTAGATTTAGAGGATTTTCCCGGGTGACTAGCTTGGATTTTTCTTTCCTTTGGTCATATAGTATTCCAATGTAACTTGATTATCATCTGTAAATATGGCTTCCATATCCCAAGCGGTTTACCCGCAGTGACCCATTTTGTGCAGGGGTGGTGCGCTCATCAAACAAAGGTGTTACAGCTGGTCAATTTTCAGAGGTCTACTGTGTAGAAAGCATGGTAACTAGAAGTGTAAAACTCAAGATAATTGTTTACCTATGTACTAGCATGAGATACAAACACCTATACAACGATTATCACTGAACCGTCAAGAACAGGGGGGCACCAAACATGAGAGGAAATTAGATACCGACCAGAAAAGTCTAATGTTTGTAAAAGCCAACACAGCTAGATGCGTGTTACTTGTGTGTGTTACTCCTTTAGAGTCAACATGGCGTCTTCAGGAGGATGGCGCCTGAATATGAGAGTGAGGTTGGTGAGGGTAGAACCCCCAGGTGGTGACTCCAACAATAATTATATCCTCATATCATATGACAATATGATACACATTTTTATCTGCACATATTAGTGCAATGAATTCTGTACAGATGGCAGCATACCTCAAGTGGTTGTCCATGCTTTGTTTTCTACACCAGCTGTGGATCTGGTCATTTTACACCTTGCATTAAAGCTTGACCGTCATGGTTGAAGTTAGGCCAAAAGCACTTTTGGATATAGTTCAGTTTTGATTCACAAGAGGGCTCTTAAGGGCTGGGAGCTCAGCTCTTACAGGCACAAGATAGGGTGAATATGTTGTAGCTGGACAATGCTCATGTCCAAACACTGCTGCCCTCTGGTGGAACTGTTATTTTAGTCTATGTATGGAAAATGCTGAACTTATTCCCTGACGGTCCAGCTTTAAGCAGTAATGACTCTTTGGTAACAGGAATTATGTATCCACACTGTAAATAGTTAGTGTAAGTGCACAGTAGAATCTACTGTATATTTACAGTAGATTCTACTGTTTACCTAAAATCAACTGCACACCTACAGTAGAATCTATTGTAAGACTACAGAAATGGCAACCAACTTTTACAGTGCATTTCAGAAGAGAAGTATATATATATATCCAGGGGTTTCAGCTAATTATCAATGGACGTCAATTTTAGCTACCCTTATTGTGACACCATCGTTAAGTAAACTTTAATTTAATTTTCAAATGGAGTTTTATCATATATAATCAAAGGTAAATAACAATTTTATGAGACTTAAGGTTTATTCAACTTTAAGCAAAGATTAAAGTGGCTGTTATTGTCGTTTGCATATAATTGGATATATACCATTGGGTATGTTGAATGACTACATGCATGTTAATTATCTACAAATGTACAATATTTGCTGTTTTGAATGTTATCAAGTAATATGCATTTGAAGGCACTTGTATTTAAAAGACAATTCCTGGACAAGTGAGCCAATATTGTGAAGATAATGTATAAAAACAGGCATCTTTGGAATATTTGACCTTAGGAAATGACCGTGAACTGGGATATTTAACATACCTCGAGGTAAGTCACTATCGGTCTATAATCATATCTTAGCTATATCACTGTAAGCTCACAGACTTACACATGTCCTGGTGATAAAGGCAATACTGCAAGTCTCTGATTTACAATTATTCTAATGCAAAACTTGTTCTAAAGAGGAGCAAAGCTGGGCCATAGTTTGCATCTGAAATCATCAATTGAGTGTTTTTCTGTTTACAAACGAAATGTATGGTGCCTTGGTCACGTTTGTCCTGAAATAGCCCTGACTTCTACATAACAGCCCTTCACATCTATTAATACCATGGCGTGTGCCTCTTGACGGACGGCACATTTACGACATTGGAATGTGATCTTTACTCTGGACATCTACCAAAGAAATACTATATTTCGCATTTTGTATTTTCTGAAAGATTGCACCTCACACTATCCTTTTGAAACAAAGAAACAGGATGGCTTTTTTTAATACTTTTTCCAAAAAAGGGCAATATTTTGTTATCCCACGCCCCCAACAATACTGCATTGTTTACACTCTCCCCTTCAGAAAGGGACAACTTTCTTCATGCCACTCCTTACTAATCCACCCTGTATTAAATAAATGACCACTGCCTAAGCTATTTCTATACATAGCTACACTGATATTCCTAGGCTCCCTATACGCCCAACCTCTCAGTCACTAGTGCCTAGCCTAGTTAGTCAGTTTTTGGCTCCCTATACGACCAACCTAGGTCTTTTTATTTCCAGGGGGAGCCACTGAGTGGTCATGACAGGTGGCCCCAACTAGTGGTATACAAATAAAACACACCAATGATGAACCTAGGTTATCCACTACTGACTGACCCTTCGGTCATTCTTGAATATAACTTTGCCATTATGACTAACACTCATATGACAAACCTAGGATAATCTGTACTGACTAACCCTTTCAACCTATGGCTTTTCAGTGTAGTGCTTTATAACACTATGCTTTATGTTGTTTAAGTAGCCCTGCTCACTCCACTGCCCAGGGCTACATGCATATGAATCCTTCATGAGCCTTTGTGACCCATCAGGAATGAGATGCCCGGTATGCGTGGTCAGAGCATCAAAGATGGCGGATGGTAGGTTGAATGGAGGCTTGTTTTCGTTAGTTTTGTGGGTGTTATGGAGGTTGGCAGGTTGTACAACTCAGTATGTATGACTTAAATATCAATACAAACAATCTGGATAGTAATTTCACTGCAATAGGAGGCTAAAATCACTGTATTGGACATCCTAGAACTAATGAGTGATGCCCTTGCCACATATCAAAGTATTTGTTGTTATGCCCTTAACACTTTTCTGTGATGCCCTGTCCACGGGTATATGTGCCATAGCTTGATAGCTATATTGTATTTTCAGTAGTTATCAATGGAAATATTTGTAGGTACAGGCCACAGGTAGGGAGTTTAAAATAGCGCTGCCACGGCCACTTTGATCTATACATTTATGTGATCCAATATGCACCCTTCCTAGAGGCATCCCTCAACATATAATGAATAGTATGACTTGTTTAAACATGGTACCATGGGGATGTTGGTAATTATGTTTTTTAAGACATATGTTAAACCGGGTATGTTTGACCCTGCACAATGCTGTCCCTAGCCATGTTAATAGGACCTATTTTGTCTCTCGAAGGGTAGGCATGATACACACCAGGACTAATGATAACAAAAGGGTAGAGTACATGTTGTCATTAAAGGCTTAACTCACTTCCACACTACTTCCAGGTCTAGGGTTCTAGGTCACCCATTAATTACTCTGTAAGCTCTCATGACTAGTTACTAATGGATATTTAACCCTGTAACCCCTTAAGGACGCACGTCAGTAAAATATGACATTTATCATCATGATGCACCAATGTAGCCAGAGCGAGTCACTCACCAGTGCTTCATTGCTGCATCATGCTGACCCTTCGGGATTGTCTCAACCCCCTAGGGTCGGCATGATGCTTGAATGCAGCACTGGCGAGTTACTCGCCAGGGCTGCATTCATCCATCATGCCGACCAAGGGCATGAGCATGCCGTCCTTAAAGGATTAAGTGACATACATTGCTTTACAGTAAGTGAGTGATAATCTTTTAACAACACAGAGCGTGCGAAAAAAATTTCACCCCCCCCCCCCACCAAGGGTCAACATTTTTTACCCCCCCCCTACGAGTCAAAAATTGGCGCGCACGCGGGTCCTTTGAAGCATAGTAATACGTGCTTTTTTGGCCAAAATTGTGACCCCCACAAACCACACCCCCCCTTGATAAAAAATGATCACTCCCTATGTCCTGCCCTTGGCTGTCAGCATGCTTGACTGCAGCCCTGGTCAGTAGCACCACCAGGTCTGCATCATGGTCAAAAGAGTACATCACAACTAATCACTAAGCAGCCCTTCAAGTGTTACCAATGGATTATGACAAGTCACTCCTGACAAACACAAATATGCCTACATAGAAGTTTCCTTAAAGCATTTTACATTGTGCGCCGCTATTATGGTGTCAGCATTATATTTGAAAAGCTAGCAGATATTTCTGGGCCGTGTAAAATTCAAATCCCAAGACGTAGATTCATATTCTCACATGAATGGCTACTAATAGCCCTATAGTCCATTGACACATCTTAAAGTGGCATAATCACCGAGTGTATCCCACTCAGAATCCTGGTACTATTCTAGTATACTTTGTGGTTAAATGCGAGTGGTGAGAATGCCCCTTTAATGTAGGCTCATACCAGTTTTCCCGTAGTGAACACATTATATATATATGGGCCATACCACCCATGATGTCTCTAGAACGCTGACACACTGCTCTAACTCACCCCTACATGGGGGACCGTCACCTTATCACAGTTAATCAACATTTAATTAACCTACCTCAGGTAATTACTAATTAATACTTATAATAACCTACCTCGGCCCTGGACATGGTGGTAGATCCTGGTGGTACTGTACAGGGTGTGTGTTGTGTATGTCATGTATAGGTCATCACGCAGTCCATATCTATACAGGTGAGGGGGGGGGGCGGGGGGGGGGGGGGCACTTGCATTTATTTTGACACAGGTGTGCGGCTGGCCCTTCGACACCCCTTACCCTTGTCACTGCGATTTTTACCCCAGAATGGTGTTACCCTTGCCATGGCACTTTTGGCCAAAAGCTCCTAGGTTTTGGGGAAAAATGTATTGAAATAGACCATGTATATAATCTCGCCGAGAGATTTACTCTTGTGCAATTTTTTTATAAGAAAATGTGATGTTTTAGTGAAAAATTGGAAATTTTGGTAAATTTTTTTTCTCTTAAAGTAGACCATTGTTATGGGGATTTTCATGAAACTTGGAAAGGTAATAAAATACACCTTGTTTGGGAAGATTTCCTGGATAGAATTACTATTTGCAAAGGATTTGGGCAAGAAAATGGGTCATTTTAGTTAAAGTAGGACATTTTATTTTAAAACACAATTATAGTTGGAAATTGGACCTTTGTTTGGGCCCTTTAATGGGAAAAGTACCCTTGCCTTTAAACACACGTGCATACAAAAACATAAAGGGTGCCCCCCCCCCCCCCTCGGTCCATATCTCCAGGTAGGGGACCAAAGGTTGTTTCTGCTCATACTTAAGGATTAGCACGGTTACAAGTGGTCTTATCAGTCTGTATATTATTGGTGTGGCATGTATAAGGCTCTAGCTAATCACTCCGTATAGGTCGCCATTTTGTCCAGTGTTGTTCGCCATCCTGTCCCCCTTTGTAGGCAGCCATCGTGACATTGTAAGTAAGTTGGTTGACTAGGTTTTACCTGCCAAAACAGTTGTTCCAGGTTTCACATTTGGAGCAACTTTACAGTTATATAAGCTCCTCATCGCCGAGGTCTCGCCAAATCAGTGCGAGTTAAAACCAACTATGACTGGCAATCATCTATGACCGGTCATAGTTGGCAGTCTTTGCGAAAACTTTTTCATCTCACGGGACATTCAGTCCTGCAAATTTTCAATATAGAAGGACCGGCTACATTTTGGGAGGACCGGATAGCCAGATAGTTTTGTCTATTAAAAATGCATTTTAATTGTAATCATTTATGGCCAAATCAGGATAGATATATAGTTTTACACAGTATATTGACGTACATATTTCACCTTTAGAAGCCCGACTGAATTCTTCTAGTTCAGAAAAGCCCAAAATGTGACTTGACATTCGGTCCTGCTACACTTGTGAATCTGCTGGACCGGTGGCATTTTAGAAGGACATTGCCACTGTCCTGCATGTTTTCACAAAGACTGAGTTGGTTGCCAGTCATAGAGTTTCGACCTGTATCCATCTGGTGAGACTTAGCCGTTTACCAACTTGATCAATGCCAAATGAACTTGTGACACCCCTATAAGGTGCATGCTACCTAGATTGTACCGTCTGGGTGTGAACCAGTGAGGAGATGGTGATTTAGGATCCTCAATACAAGATGAGTTTTTATTTCTGACGCGGTATTGATATGATGGTATCTGAGCTGTCAGAGATATCGGTCTGCCAACACTGCTACATATAGAGTAATAAACCTTAAGGGAGAAAAAAGAAAGGTGTGTTTAAGGTTACCGCACCCTACCTAGCAAAACAGGGCTGACCATAGAAATCTTTATGCAATTTTGAAAAAAAAAGAGTCAAATTGATAGTCCACGAGTCAACCCTGTTGTCGGCAAGTGGGCACTGAAGTTAAGTTTGCGAGTCATTTTTTGACTACTTTTCAAGCCAATGTTAAGGGGGAAAAAATCCGACCTACCCTACCTAGATTTTCAGACTGTAACATGAAACACTTTTTTTTGGTCCAACCCTTTAAGGACAACATAGTGCTTTGATGCATTTTGTCATCATGATGCATGAATACAGCACTGGTGACCAACTTGCCAGGGCTGCATTTATGCATCATGCCAACCAGATGGGTTTGATACACCCAGGCATGATGCATGATGCATGAATGCAGCGCTGCTGACCCAGTAAATTGCTTAAGATAGTGCAAGCCTTGGGTATTTATAGGTATACATAGAGGTTGAAGACCCACACTGGACGATGAAGGGCATCATACACTAGATCACTATACTGCCCTTTAAGGGATATACAGTATATGAAGCACATGGTATCACATGTAATTTAGGGGGCTTAGAAGATAAAAGTTCTTCTTTGATGTGGTATAGTTGGGTTACTGTTAGTAATATATGGGTGTGGGTGGCTAAATTCGACACGGCGACATGACCATTTTTAAAAATGCGACATGGAGCTTAGTGACATGAGGGATAAGATGAGTGACATAACTAAAGGTATTTCTTAAATACGACATGAGACATGACAGGTTCATACTATTTTAGAGGCAACACGGGACATGGACATTTAAGTGACTGGTGACATGGCCATTTCTTAAATTCGACATGCGGCATGGTATCAAATTAAATCTAAGACTGCCAGTAATTCAGTAGGATGGAAAGGACGGATGCCTTTAAAGATTCATAAATACCTAACTACTAAAATATGAATTTTGGTCATGAAAAACGTATATCATTCAATACTCTCGAGCGCGCAAGTAAAAAAAAAAGAAGCCTCCCCGTCATATTTTTCAGTTCTTAGTGATGAGGAACCACTTTTTTGTGTGTGGCCTAACTGAGGTAATTGGCTACCTATGTCACTCTAACAGTGCTGTCAAACCGTGGCTCGTTGTGAGGCCAAAAAAAAGGGGGGTGTTTCAGGTCACCTGACCCTACCTAGCAAAACCTGGAAATTTTTACTCAAATTAAAAAAAAGTCAATTTTTTACCCTACCTAGCAAAAGAGGGATGACCCTAGAAAAATATTTATATTTCCAGTAATTTATGGCCTATTCAGATTTAATTTGATAGACCAGAAGTCCACGCTGTTGTCAGCGAGTGGGCACTTAAGTTGGCGAGTTAATTTTTGGCTACTTTCCAGGCCAAAGTGGAAAAATAATTGAAAAAAAATCAGTCCGAACTACCCTGCCTTGATTTCCAGACTATGTAACCTGAAACACACCTTTTTTTGCCTACTCATGATAGCTCAGACTTCACTAGGGCTAAACAGGGCATTCTTTGTTCTGAAAAATTTCCCCTCGTTTCGCTGTGTTTCGGCCGGATACCTGTGTGGTCCTGGTTGAGTCTGAGCTAATGCCTCAAACTAGCTGACACATAACTGCCACCAAGTGTCAAAGTGATCAACTATTTTCATCTTGAGCCTTTAGTGGTGACAGGATACAGAGTAGTCTTAGAATTTCAGAACATTTCTGGAATGTTTTCTGGACATTTTCTTGTGTCATATGCCCTGGAATTTCTTTCTTTTTGAACGAGTGAAACTCGAGAAATGCACTTCACATTCTACTTGTTGAATTTCTTGTGATTTCACACAAGTAGAACTCAGGATATACACATCACCTTTGAACGTATTACGAGGAACGTTCACTATTCTCTAGAATCTCCGGTGTCTATCTTGTGTATATACAGCTTGTGCTTTTCCCGACAAATACACAAGATACTAACTTGTAGAAAATGAGGAGGAGGTGCGTGTCGTATAACCACAACTACAAAAGTGCCCATAAAAGTTGCTGGCATTTTCCAGTTGGACTAATGGAAAAACACATCCTCCATTTCGCAATAACACCAGCCACTACCATGATCAAATAAAACTAACATCTTTCCTATTATAGTCATGGCTCTAAGCCAATGCTCCATATATCCTAATTTATTTTATTGTATTGGTATAATTTGAACCATATTGTATATTGTACACATATTTGACCTACCTTATTTTCAATATAAATAAAAGAAATTTCAATTCAATTTAACTTAATTAGATACTAACTTGTGTCTGTCTGGAGGGCCTAGATCACAACTGTTTAGTTAACTGCAGCCTTGAGGGGTGTAGTATACGGTTCACCCTAATGTTAATGCAAATAACCATTTGAACTTATAATTGTAGAATGCACAAAAGAATTGACACAGTCAAATACAATTATGTGGATTTTATTGTTGAGAATTATGTACAGGCAGTGGTAGTTACATGTCGGAGAGTGATTGGGTTGATGTCGACATTACGACAAAATTGATTAGTCTTCTTCAGGACTTTCACTTCTTTGTGGTGACACTCCATGTTTGACAGTTTTACTACTGGTGTCCACTGCTCGGTGCAATACCAGGTGTCCTGGGTATCACCATTTTGGTAAAAGGACTCTACCCTCAATGGGCCTAATATTTGACTGTCAACTGTGGTGAACAACTCATTGAGGGAGTCCTGCCTTGAGTCCAAAGCGGGAAGCGAGGGTCTTTCCGCAATTTTTTTTCCTGGTATCCACTGAGGTTGCATCCAAATATGGATGTCTATGATGAAATATAAAAGTCTGCATTTCATGATTTCTTTTTAAAGAACTGTTTCCTCCACTGTTTTACATTGTCTCTGTGTACGAGTTGCTGGTTTGGTTCTTTTACAACACGGCAGAAGTCGTACCATGGTCTGCCTGAAGACTGACCCGGTCAGGCAGTACAGCACAAAGTTAGCACTGTGGTTAAGGTACATCATTCTGAGTACAATTTCATGAACAATGTCTGGCATGTTGATGGAATAACAATCACAAAGGTTAGATATCATTTCCAAAACATGAAAAACATTATCAGGTAAAGTGGTCATTATAAAGATGATGCATACTGCCAACATTGTGCATGTAAGGTTTGATTTAGCATTAGCCTTTTTATGGTGTTTGGTTCTGAATTCATCATGAGAACGAATCTTATTCACTATTCGTATGTTTAAGATAGAGATGATGCAGAAGGGTACAGTGCAATATGCTATTGCAACTAGAAAAGCATTGATAGAAATAAGCGATGTTTCATGTGCAAAGCCATGACACACATGTATCTTGTTTACATATGTTATGTGGCCAATGAATAGGATTGGGACATAGAGCATGCATATTATGAGAAAAATAATTGAAATGGTGAAAAGCAGATTTCTTCGAGTGCAATACATATGTGCCCGCAAAGGATAGAAAACAGCAATAAAGCGTTCAATTGATATCAATACAATCAACCAAGAGGAAATAGTGGCTGAAGAATAGATTATAAAATTAATCACTCTGCAGGTCCAGATTGACTGGGAAAAGATAAGCAGGTTATATACTCCATATTGTTTTAAAATGGCGGAAAATAATGCTAAGTTATCCGCAATAGCTAAAGACAGCAGCAGTATCATGAACATAGAGTTCTTCATGAGGGAGCCGTGTGTAATAACGATGATGATCAGACTATTCATCACCATACCACAACTATTGAAAACTAAACATGCAATTGTTTCAGCTGGCAGTAGGGTAGATGTTGGCTTTTCTGTCATCACTGTATAGCTGGTCATGTTGTCGTAGATTGTAGAATCATTATAAAGTGACTGGTTTCCAATGATATCTTCCATACTGATGGACTCCTTTTAACTCTCAGAATACTTACAGGAGAAGCGCTGCTATTTCATTTGAGACTGGAGGTGAAGCTCAAACATTGTGTAAGTGTCTGTCTAGAGTAAGAAAGCGGTTAGTATTCATAATCAATATACTGTTGATCTAGTAAACAGTTTCTCTTGTTAACCAAGTAAATAAATGGTTGTGTACTGACTTTGAGCAGAATGTTGTCCTTGCAAGTTTGCTGATGGTCATATTATATACTGTGCAAGCTGACGTCTTGACAGACATTGATTTGACATTCTTGTGACAAAATTATGTGGTAACTTTGAAGTACATTTCTGATATGGAGAACATTGCCGAGAGGATCATAAATGACAATTTTTCCATACATAATCTTGAATTTAGAGAAGCTAATCAGGCAGTATTGCTTAAAGTTAGTACATCCGAAAATCTTATTTTGGGGATCCTAATAAATCTTGTTCCATACACTGTAACAATGTTATTGTGAACGGAAGATTAAGACTAATTTTAAGATAATTAAGACGATCTTAAATCTGTCTTAAGATTGCGCTATTAAAGTTTGTCCGCACACCTAGGAGAGTTATCCCGGCGTGCCTGCATTCACACCATCCCTAGCAGCCACTGCCACCTACAGGCACATTGAGGAACTACACGACTACTGCTGCACAGCAAATAACGATATTTTGAGGGTAAAACAATTACAGAATTAAAGATCTTCATGCTAGCATTTACCAGGAAAGATATGTTATTTGGTGAGAAATACACTTGAAGTGATCACTAAAGATTGACATCACAGCATTTCTAAATGATAATGATATTGTTATTTCCTGGGCAAAAGCCCATAGTTATATATTGTTTACAGTTGGTGTAGATGAGGGGCAGAGGAGGAAAGGAGCAACCTGCCTCTTGTGGAGAAAAGGGGAATTAAAATATCTAGGCTCCATGTACCTAAACAGAATAGGCCATGCATAATTTTATGATATCGCAAAATTACTACATATGGTGAGTATATTCTTACAGTTACATGATTCAGGAACTCCTCCATATTTCCGGTATAATTTTGGAAAAATGTTAACTTTTACAAATGGAGAAATCTCAAATGACATAAAGGTCTTCTAGAGGTCAGCTAACTTTGAACATGTCCTACACACCTATTATTGGATGTATATTCAATATGTTGCCATAAATGAAAAGTCAGATGTGTAATGTGAAATGTCTAATAAGGAGACTGGAGACGCATTGGTTGTGGATGAAAATCAAATATATACAAGCAAATACAAATATGAGGTGTGCCCTGTCCCTTAGAACTTCTGTGCAAATTTAGTTCCTCTGACTGTCACAGGGGGTCAGTGGTGTGATGTTGAAGGCTTCATTGAGAGCCAGTTATGCATTGTTTTCCCTCTATAGAGGCAGGTCGCTTCTCTCCTCCTCTGGATGAGGGGTGAGATTAACAGGTGGTTTACAGAAAACAATATGTTATTTGTGTGTTAACAATATACTGTGAAGCATACACTGATATTCCTAGGCTCCCTATACGCCCAACCTCTCAGTCACTAGTGCCTGACCTTGTTAGTCATTTTTTGGCTCCCTATACTGACCAACCCACCTTAGTCTTTATATTCCCAGGGGGAGCCACTGAGTGGTCATGACAGGTGGCCCCAACTAGTGGTATACAAATAAAACACACCAATGATGAACCTAGGTTATCCACTACTGACTGACCCCTCGGTCATTCCTGAATATAACTTTGCCATTATGACTAACACTCATATGACCAACCTAGGATAGTCTGTACTGACTAACCCTTTCAATATATGGATTTTCAGTGTAGGGAGCTGTCATAATCACCTCGCTGATTACTACAAAGTAAAACTTAATGCTCATAAATTGAGCAGTGTTCCTGTTACTGTTTTTTGTTACTGTTTCTACACACCTGGAGCCCTACACACCTGTTCAGGTGTTAAGGCCGAGCCAAGTGTGAAGGCATAAGTGAGTAAAAGCCTTCTAGAGGTCACTGAGGTGGGCCGGTAGTCTATCATGGCGGCGCTTATCAAAATGGATATTTGAGGTTGGTTTTTCCACTGTGAATAATTGTCTAAGCGTCGAATATAGTATCCTTTTTAATGTACTTTCCACCTCCTTTCTAAAGGGCCAGAGTGCCTGTCCCTGCTCAGCTCAGCTGTTACTGGAGGGGCAGCAAGCATTTCTCCTCTAAAGGGTGAAAGGGTTCAAGTGCCCTGCTACATAGTGTAAAAAACGACACAGTTCGGATCAAGTGTACAGGATGCGAATCTAAGGTTTATTTAAGAACCTAGACAGGCGTAGCTATGTCAGTGCGAACTCCCTATAGAGTTCGGAGCGGGTCAGTAGGCCGATATGATCACAAGGTCCTCTGTCCAGATTGGATCCAGAGTGACCGACGAGTCCCATCGGACGCTGGCTATATATAGGCGACTAGCCTGTGCGCACACACGCAGACCAGAAGCCTAAGGGTTCGGACAGAGTTCGCAACGCAGCGTCCAACAGAACCCGCCCTATGATAACCCTAGCCCCTACGATAGTTTACTTTGTGAATACTACTACTACTTATAAGTACTACTCCAAGGCCTCACTTGAACTCTCATAATCAGTAAAGGATGCAACAAGGGACCAACTGGCCAAGTGACTAGACATCCCCCATTTTACCTGTAATTTTAAAAGCTCATTTTGCTGGTAATCTTGATGATTCCCCCCTCTTCTACCGTATAGTCCCATCTTTTAGAGGTACCGGTAAATGGGTTCGGTTATAGTTTCTCGAAAGAAAACAAGAAAAAAACGAGAGAAAGAAAAATAGGGGGTGCTGGGGCAGAGCCCTGATATATACAGCAATGTTATCAGCTTAACAGGGGTGCCATCTAGAGGATAGGCCTGTAAACTGATTAATATCACCAGAAAAGTGTTTTTTTTAAAGATTACAGGTAAAATGGGTGGTGTCTAGTCACTTGGTAAGCTTGTCCCTCGTGCTAAAAGGGATAGACCCTTCAGCGTATAGAAGTAAAGGGATACAAAGACATAATGACGGTACTTATATAGCACTCCCTTCAGGCATTGCCGGTTATACAGGTAAAAGCCATGTACAGCACTGCTGTACAGGGAAACTCACTATACTGGTATTAGACACATAACAGTAAGTGCGACCCTTACAGCAGGTGTAAGAGTTGACTGGGGCCTGGTCTACACTGATATTCCTGGGCTCCCTATACGCCCAACCTCTCAGTCACTAGTGCCTAACCTAGTTAGTCATTTTTTGGCTCCCTATACGACCAACCTAGGTCAGTTATTATTGTCAGGTTGGTCACTACTGACCAACCCACCTTAGTCTTTTTATTTCCAGGGGGAACCACTGAGTGGTCATGACAGGTGGCCCCAACTAGTGGTATACAAATATAACACACCAATGATGAACCTAGGTTATCCACTACTGACTGACACCTCGGTCATTTTTGAATATAACTTTGCCATTATGACTAACACTCATATGACAAACCTATGATAGTCTGTACTGACTAACCCTTTCAACCTATGGATTTTCAGTGTACTACAAGAGCTGGTTCTTCTTCTGTCACCAGGGGTACCTCTGAGATGCAAGTACATCAAATACCACTGAGCATCGATAAACATGGATTTGTTGAACAAAGTGCAGCGAGTTTCTTCAATACCACCCCACCCCCTGCCTGAATAGAGTGTAGTATTTCTTCTTTGTTGTTACCAGAAAAAGAACTACCCACGGTGCACTGAAAATCCATAGATTGAAAGGGTTAGTCAGTACAGACTATCCTAGGTTGGTCATATGAGTGTTGGTCAAAGTTATATTCAAGAATGACCGAGGGGTCAGTCAGTAGTGGATAACCTAGGTTCATCATTGGTGTCATGACCACTCAGTGGCTCCCCCTGGAAATAAAAAGACTAAGGTGGGCTGGTCAGTAGTGAACAACCTGACAATAATAACTAACCTAGGTTGGTCGTATAGGGAGCCAAAAAATGACTAACTAGGCTAGGCACTAGTGACTGAGAGGTTGGGCGTATAGGGAGCCTAGGAATATCAGTGTGGGAGTGTAATGAGGTGGGATATGTTCTTAAAGATGGGTTTTCAACTAGTACACTTCACAAACATTTTCCTTAAAAGGAATGCCATGGATTCTAATATAATTTTATCTGATAAACATTACCAAATATTTGCAAGAAATTTCTCTATAAATATATGATTTGAGAGAGTTAACAAGAAAGCCTATTCACCTCATTGATAGGTCACTCCCCCAGGTGAGTAAAGGGGAAACTAGCCTGGTAGAGAAAGCACTGAGCCATGCAGTAGCACAACATAGACAGTTTTAGTGTTGACCTACAATAAAAATGATTGCACTGTTTGTGCTCATTTTATACACTGAGACTTTGCCAATGATCTAAAAAGTTAGGGAAGATGTTTGGGATATGCTATACAATAGGAATATGGCATGACTAGAAAATCCCTAAAATTTAGCGGATATGCCATCTTTAGTCCCCCAGCGCTACTAATTCAGGTATTTAAACATGATGAGATTAATGTGCTTTACCAGTGCCTTAGGAATAGCGGGGCCTGGGAGCCCCAATCACTGAGAAGGGGGGGGGCTGAATATCAATGCCCCCCCCCCCCAAAGAATCAGTCAAGCCTGGGGCCCCAATCACAGCTAAAGGGGGCTCAAATACTACTTTTCTATTCAATTATAGTATAAGTGTGTATATGATACATCATGCATAAAAGCCGGTGATTAAAGTTGTTTGGAGAGGGCACTGCCAGCCCCCCCCCCCTCTCCCCAATGAAGATTTGCTTCCTGCGCCTCTGCTCACGAGCGATTTCAAGGCCCCTTAACCTTTTGTTTCAGTGAGTCCACAAAGAACCCGTTTATTACAACAAGATCACATGCGTAACGTGGTGTAATAAACGAGACTTTGCCCTTTATAATACTGATAGATTATTAAGTAAAGAACAAAAGTCGACACAGTTTGGATCAAATGTACAGGTTGCGAATCAAAGGTATATTCAGTAACCTAGACAGGCAAAGCTATATCAGTGCAAACTCCCTATAGAGTTCGGAGCAGGTCAGTAGGCTCTTAGCCAATATGATCGCAGGGCCTCTGTCCAAGCGTGGATCCAGAGTGACCAACGAGTCCTATCGGATGCTGGCTATATATAGGCAGCCAGCCTGCATGCGCACACGCAGACCGGAAGCCATAGCGACCTCTGTCCATACCCCAATCCCGGGGCAGGTGCTGCCACCTGCCGTCGGGCTGAAGGGTTCGAACTGAGTTCGCAACACAGCATCCAACAGAACACGCCATATAAACCCCGTATAACCCTAGCCCCTACACAGGCAACAGAGTGCGAAAGTTAGGGTAGGCATAGGTCAATTATGATTCATTCATTTATTTTCAAAGTACCAGAAATGAATCCCAAATCTCCATATCAACTCGCAGCTCAGCAGGATGATTCCTTGGGACTATTTTAATTCTTTTTTGCACGGATGGGCAGCTGTACATTCAACAACCCTTACCCTTGTTATGGCAATTTTGATCAAAAGCTCCAGGTTTGGGGAGAAAATTTGGTAAAATGAAGAATTTTAGTGAAAAATAGACCCTTGTCATGAGGATTTTCATGTAACTGGGGCCCTTGTCATGGCGATTTTCCTGAGAAGTGGTCATGGGGATTTTGTTTAAAAAAAGTACTCTTGCCAGCTGCACACATGGGCACACAAAATATACTAAATGGATAGCCCCTGCCCTTGAGGATGACTCTCCTTGAACTAGGATTCTAAGAATACCAGGAATAATAAGCTACTATAAATATACACGGCCATATATAACCAAACATTGATATAGGGCCACTCAAAAAAATTAAATGATTTCTCATCACCGCACGCATCATAAAATCAGCTTTTTAGGAAAACTTCTTTTTTTTGGGTAATTTTTGATGAAACACTTGGTAAAACTGGACAAATATTGGGATATTTGGTATCAAATTAAAGCTAATACTGCCAGTAATGCATTGATAGAAATAACATTTTCCCTACTTAGATCCATAGATTCTTAACTTCTAAAATGTTAATTTTGGTCATGAAAAACGTCCCATACATTTAAAAAAAAGCCTCCCTCGTCAGATTTTTCAGACCTTGGTGATGAGAAACCACTTCTTTTTTTTGAGTGGCCTAAGTATTGAGTTAAGGATGTAGGCCTCTGTGCTCACCAATGCCCTGGTGTTTTCCCCTGAGACGATTAATTTTATTTGTGATTATGAGAAGACCTTTCAGAGATTTCACAACAGTTCATTGATTGTAGAAGCTGCCCTTAGAGACACACCCTTGGGGGTTCCCTCACACGTCACAAGATGACGTCATTTTGTTGTAGGGGAAATCCCAAAAGTGGATTTCCAAGAGCTACTGAATAGACTTGCACTCAGTCCCTCTACACTCTCCAAACATAGTTTCATATAAGACACACCTTACACAATTGAATAGAGAACTCTGCCCAAAGCCTCAGACTATAGAGGAGCTCTTCTGTGTAAGAAGGGGAAAAAGGGGTATTACCTTTCCGCGTTCGTGCTTGCATCGCATGCTGCTAACCCATCTGTGTCAAAACACAGTTCCTGAAACCATGTTATTAAGGTTATAGCTGTTAAAATCATATAATCATGGATACATATTTGTGACTCTCAGAATTAGTTAATATTCATCTTTGCCTAATTATATGAATTGTTAATTTATTTTTACTCCTTTCTGTATCTTTCAATGCAAACACAGAGGACTTGGTGGTTATCAGCCACTTTTTGGCGCAGAATTGAATACCAGTACAATGCAACACTAGCGTTAGGAGCATCTGCTTGGAGAGTGTTAATCCACAAGTCACAATATGGGGCTATTCTATGACGTCATCATAAGGTGTGCGGGGGAGTTCACATCTTGATGACACTGCAGCTGTTTGGAATGGAGCAGGTGCCTGAGAATCGATAATAAATATTTACCAGCTCTACAGATCTTTACCCATAAGCAACTGTAGTCACAATAGCAACGATGGCATTACCTAACTATAGACCACTGCACCAGGAAAGGGTGACTTTTTCATAATAAAGTTGTATTTACTTTGGTTTTAGTAGAATTGTCTGTAATAGCTATGTCATATGTTGGAACACCTCCTATCAGAATATTACAAGAAAAAATTATCTTTCTCATAGAATATATTAGAATGCAGGTTTTTAAAGTAATATTCACGTATTTGCCGGTCACACTTCAGAAATGTCCAAAAACTCTTTCAACAACTTTTCTGAAATGTCATCCTTTCTTGCTGCATTGGACACCTACACCTTTTACACGTTTTCCAAACGTTTCCAAACGTTTTTGAAACGTTCGTATAGAAACTGGTTTGCATGAAAACAGGTTTTCCTCTATACATTTGCAACGTTTGGAAACCATTTTTTGATAGCTGGATAGTCTTTCAGATTGACATTATTGGAAGTTTAGAGCTTTACTGTCCCTCATCTTCCAGGCATCATATGTACACCAAAGAATTATAATCATGAGAGAGTCTTAGAATAGGATCATTCTACTTCTTTTCTGTGTGTATTCTTTGATTACTTTAAGACTAGATGGAAATGTAACTCGGTGTCATGAACCTTTCTCAGCCAAGAACAGCACAAAAATTATATATAAAGGTTATTGCGGGGGTGGGGGGTGGCCATTATTGAGCAACAGGGGTCGTTTGAATTTTGTGTGGAAAATACAAAAAATGTTCGGCCCCTAGCCCCCCCCCCTGCTCCCCCGTCCCAGCCTCCGGTCAATATACTATAAAGTATGACCTTCTTGTAAAGTAAAGTCATATTCTGGCTATTTCATTACACTTCTTTCCTGGGATCAAGCCCCCCCCCCCTCCATCAATCCACCAGCCCCCCTCCTATTGTTCAGTAATGACCACATCCTAATCCCATATAAGTCTCAGTCAGTGGTACAGCAAGAATAGTGGCTTATAGGTGCATACTTAATCCCCTGACCATTAACCTACTGACCAGCCTGATACCTTAGAATAAATAATATGTTAACTCTTTAAGAAGCACATTGTGCATTAATGCCTATCGTATAGCCCTTTATCGTAATAATGAATAATCGCAGCCCTGGCGAGTAACTCGCCAGCGCTGCATTATAGCATCATGCCGACCCTCTGGGTCAAGACAATCCTCTAACGGGTCGGCATGATGCACCAATGCAGCTCCGTTAATTGGTGAATAATGCCAACAAATATCATCTTTTAGCGACATCCCGTCCTTAAAGAGCTGGTAGTCTCATAGTGCTTTAACATGAATATCCTTTATCGTAAAGCCCTTCATCAGTTCATTATAACGATGAATAATCGCAGCCCTGGCGAGTAACTCGCCAGTGCTGAATTCAAGCACCATGCCAGTGGGGGTGATGCATACCTGAAGGCCCGGTGCAGGGGTAGACACTAACGCTGGCCCGGGAGCCAATGGCCCGTAATTCTTGGCCCGGGCCCGTAGTTTTCCACAAAATTAGCAAGAATGGGCAAGAAAATCCATGAAGAATATGCTTTTATAATTACAGACATGTAACATGTCGTTGGAAAGCCAATATCATCAGGAACCTGGATATTCTGATTATATTTTGATGTAACTTAATCAATAATTTATTTATCTTATTTTCTTTGAGAAAAAGCAAATGATTTTGTTGGGCCCACAGATGGAAGTCCGGGCACGTAGATTCTTAAAGCTGTGGGCCCGGATGGCCCATGGCTGAGAAAGTTAGTGTCTACCCCTGCCGGTGTCACTATAAGATGACATTTGTCATCAAGATGCACCAGAGCAGCCCTGGTGAGTAACTCTCTGGTGTGTAACTCGCTAGTGAGTAACTCGCCGGTGATGCATTGGTGCATCATGCCGACCCTTCAGGAGTGTCTAAACTCTTTGGGGTCTGCATGATGCATGAATGAAGCCTTCATTCATGCATCATGACGACCTAAAAGACTTTTAATGCCGTCCTAAAAAGGTTAAATGGTTAATACCTTATTCTAATTAAGATGCTTAAACTGCGACTGAGTGACCATATAACTGGACCACCTAAGGTCACAGTCTAAGTGCATTAACCATTCAATTATAATTACGGGGGATTTCCTTTTTATCCACCTACTCTCCCCCCCCCTTGCAAAAACTAGAGATTACCCTCCCCCCCTCCACCCCTCCCCGTCCTGTCCTTGATGTGTAAGAAACAGTGTGAGCGCACCTGTTTCGATAAAAGGGTGGACATGATGCTTGAATGCAGCCCTGGAGAATTACTTGCCAAGGCTGCATTATAGCATCACAGCTATGAAGGCTGCATAATGCACTATATGGCTATTAACCCTTTAAAGACAGTTTAATGCATCACTGCATCATGTCCGCGGTCGTCATGATGCATTCATGAATGAATGCAGCCCTTGCGAGTAGCTCACCAGTGCTGCATTCAAGCATCATCCCAACCCTACAGGGTTGAGACACTCCCGTGACTCTATAGGGTTAACACTTAACAAATACACTCGTGATAAGAGCATGATCTCCACCGTCTTAGTATACCACTGTTAATCCTTTAAGAACGGCATAGTGCTTTAATACATTATATATGCAGTCTTGTCATCATGATACATGAATGCAGCCCTGGCAGGTGACTCACCCTTGATGCATTCGTGCATCATGCCGACCTAACGGAGTTGATACACTCCATATAGGTCTGATATTTGTACCAGTCCGTGCGAGTTATTCGCCAGCGCCTAGTATTTAAGAGCATAAATTAATGTACGATGTAGTCCTAAAAGGGTTAAGCCTATATAACAACAGGGGGCCCCACGGTGCTTTCCTGGCGTGACTTTAGTATAGCAGTAATAGGATCCACAGGATCACCGGCTGAACGACCAGTCAGAGAATAATCAACTGGTCGATGAACAGAGAAAACACCTGTTGTACATCACAACCTACTGTTAGGGAGGGATCATTTGTTAACAACAGGGGAGGGGAGAGGGGTGATGGATCGGGGGGGGGGGAGGGGCAAAAAACATATTTACCCCTCTTGAGGGAGGGGACCAAAAAAAATGCAATTGATGAAGTTGCCCGCACGTTACTATAGGTCAAAGAGGTCAACTGCACTAAATTTCAACCTGCTTAGGGGGGGGGGCGAAATCATTTTGACCCCTAACGTAGGGAGGACCAAATTTATTTTGACCCCCCCCCCCCGTTGTTAAAAAATGACCACTACCTACAGAGGTGTATTATAAAGCAGATTATGATGACTAGGACTCAAAATTCAATATTCTTTGAATCGATCCTGGGTGTTGACAAGGCCATACTTTCCTTCCTATACCTAGCTCATTCATGCCCATCACCTATAATTTTGCTCAAATTCAATCTTTTTGGCTAATAATGGTCAATTGAGGAATAAAATAGTGCACTACTTTATTCAACCCATTGAAGAACCATTGTCAAAGCCCATGCATGTAGTTCTGTTACAGTTTCATAAAGAAAAAAAAGAGAGAAAGAAAGGGCGGGGGCAGGGGCAGAGCCCCCGATATATATATATACAACAATTTTACTAACTTACAGTGCTGCCATCCAGAGGATAGGCCTGGAAACTGAATAAGATTGCGCGAAAAGTGGGGATTTAAGATTACGCACTGAATGTGCGGCGTCTAGTGACTTGGTAAATTCGTCCCCACGTGCCCATAGGACCCACTTTCCGAGCTGCTACTGCCCATACAGAGAGTCACACCACAGTCTCAGAGTGTCTCAGACTGGGACGTGATACCTGACACCCAGGGCGTCTGTGATGACCAGGATATTTAGGAAAGGAGAGGTACAGGGCTTCAGTGTAGGTTAGGCCAAATAAAAAAAAGGTTTGTTTCAGGTAACATGGGAGGATCGGTAGGTCGGATCTTTTTTTCACCCTTTACATTTTTACATACTCTAAAATCGACCCCAAAAAGTGTAAAAATGGGAAGATTTTTTCAACACTTTTGTAAACCTAAAATTCGTCTAAAAAAAATGTAAAAATATAAAAAGATCTTCAAAATTGGATTAAAAAAACGTAGGGTCGGCCCTGTTTTGATAGGGTCGGTCAGGTGACCTGAAACAAACCTTTTTTTACCCTTATGTACCAAGCTGATGTAGGCCTATACGAGATGGGAAAGATAGACAGGGGTTGTGCTCTGGACTGCATAGATAACATTAGAATGTCCTCTATCCCTTAAATGATATACCTTTAGAGTCTTTGGGAAAACTTTAGGTAATTAGGATTTTGATAAAATCAGAAGTAACTTGAACTTTGTAGATCATGGCAACCATGGTAAATAGTAGCCTGGTGCAAATCCCTTTTCTTATACTACTTATTTCGTCTTGGTGACTCAGTGATGGCCGGATTACACAAAGGTATTGGGTTTAAACTGAAGGGTCGTGTTTTAGCAATACGGATGGAGGCAAATATGGATGGCTGAGGTGTAAAGTTTACTCACTCTCACTGCCCCTGTCCACTGTTTGTTAAACATTTAACCCTTTTAGGACGGATGTCGCTAAAAGATGACATTTGTCGTCAGAAAGCACCAATGTAGCCCCAGCGAGTGACTCGCCGGGGCTACATTGGTGCATCATACCGACCCTTCAACAGTGTCTGAACCCCATAGGGTCGTCATGATGCTTGAATGCAGCACTGGCAAGTTACTCGTCAGGGCTGCATTCATGCATCATGACGACCATGGGCAAAATGCATTCAGGTATCATGCCGTCCTTAAAGGGTAAGTGAATAAGGGAGGGGTAATTCTTTAACAACAGGGGGTTTAGTAATTTTGGGGGACCCCTTTTGAAGGGGGCCCAATAGAATGTCACCCGATTTTAAAATTAGTGAAGAAGCTTGAACGCTACTATAGCTCAAAGGCGTCAACTGCAATCAACTTAAATCCGTCAGCACTGGCGAGTTACTCGCCCAGGCTGCATTCATGCATCATGACCACCAAGGCATGATGCGTTAAAACATTATGCCGTCCTTGAAGGGTTTAAGGGTCGTCTAAATGAGCTGGTATTAAATCTGATAAGAACATTAGTGGCGTTTGTCAGCGTTAGCCCTTTAAGACGGCACTATGCTGCCTGTACAGGGTTAAATCACGTAGACGTCACTGGTGGCGATCACGCCCCCATCACGAGTGTATAGTGAACAGGTAGGTGTTAAACCCTTTAAGGCCGGCATGATACCTTAATGCACCATGCCCTTGGGCGTCATGATGCATGAATGCAGCCCTGGCGAGTAACTCGCCTGTGCTGCATTCATGCATCATGCCGACCTTCTGGGGTTGAGATACTCCCGAAAGGTCGCCATGATGCCGGGGCTGCATCGGTGTATCATAACGATAAATGTCATCTGTCCTCAAAGGGTTAAAGGCTTGCACAGTGCTGTAATATAATAAAAGTACCCTTTGGAGTCATGATGCATGGGTGAACCCCTATTGTTAGTGCTGCAATAATGCATCATGAGACCCTACATGGTTGATACACTCCCAAAGGATCGGCATGATGCATCAACGCAGTGCTGGGAAGTTAAATGCAATGGTGTATCAGGGCAACATAATATTGTTTTTTATAATAAGATAAGTCGATAACTTGGCTTAAACGGGTTAAATACTTATCCACACCTTGGCATAGATCCATAGGTCACGTCCGGGGCGGCGACCAGACTACAGTGTGGTGGTCTCCCTCCGCGGGACTCATTGAATATTGAACGGCCGCTGCACCCACTGAATATTCATGCGCGGCCTGTTCACATATTGATGAGCGGAGCACGAGTGAAGGTGGTGGGGCTGATGCAATCCCTCCGCCGCCGCTGCTGCTGCTGCTGCTGCTGCTTCTGCTGCCGCTGCTAGTGCTTTGTGTGTTGTGCGGTGGGTTGGGACGTGGGTGGGGATAGGCTGCGTCCACGGTTAGCTGTATGCTTATAGGGGTGCTGTGATTTGTATGCCATGTATCGTCCGTGTTTAAGTGGCAGAATAGGCAGAGTTCTATATATAAAACAGTTTGTAAGAGCATGTGTAATCTACTAGACAAGGTATTATATTAAACTCTCATATGGTAGAATTAATCAGAGATACGCTTCCTAGGCTTCGTTCCCCTCTGGCCCTTTGTATCACTACCCCCCCTTCTACCCCCCCTACCCCCTCTGCCCCCTCTGCCCCTCTACCCCCCCTACCCCTTCTGCCCCCTCTGCCCCCTCTGCCCCCTCTGCCCCCTCTGCCCCCTCTGCCCCCTCTGCCCCCTCTGCCCCCTCTACCCCCTCTGCCCTCTCTGCCCCCTCTGCCCCCTCTGCCCCCTCTACCCCCTCTACCCTCTCTGCCCCCTCTGCCCCCTCTGGCCACTCTGCCCCCTCTGCCCCCTCCACCCCCATTTTGCCCCTCCCCCTTTGTCCCAGTGTTCCCCCTCTGCTCCCATCCACCCTTGCTGCGCCCTTTGTCCCATCTTTCCCCTGTTCGCCCCGCTAACCCTGCCACTCTTTATTTCCTGCTCTTTTCCCCCACCCTTACCTGCCCCATCCTTCCCTGCCCTGCCCTACCCTGCCCTTCCCTGCCCTTCCATGCCCTTCCCTTCCCTGCCCTACCCTGCCCTTCCCTGCCCTTCCCTTCACCCTATCTGCCCTTCCCTGCCCTGCCCCACCCTTCCCTGCCCTTCCCTTCCCCTATCTGCCCTTCCTTTACCCTATCTGCCCTTCCCTTCCCCTATCTGCCCTTCCCTTCCCCGATCTGCCCTTCCTTTACCCTATCTGCCCTTCCCTTCCCCTATCTGCCTTTCCTTTCCCCCATCTGGGGGTTTGGACGGTGGGTTCCCATTTCCCATGTCGATTTTAAGAAATGACAATGTCGCCCTGTTGATTTTGATAAATCGCCATGTACCGTGTCACTATCCCTGATTTTCCTCATGTCGCATGTCACTAGGCCCAAAAACAGCCATGTCGCCGTGTCAAATTTAGTGGTCCACACCCCTCCCCTATCTGCCCTGCCCTTCTCTTATCTGCCCTTCCCTTCCCCTATCTGCCCTTCCCTTCCCCTATCTGCCCTGCCCTTCCCCTACCTGCCCTGCCCTTCCCCTATCTGCCCTGCCCTTCCCCTATCTGCCTTTCCCTTCCCCTATCTGCCTTTCCCTTCCCCTATCTGCCCTGCCCCTCCCCTATCTGTCCTGCCCCTCCCCTATCTGCCCTGCCCCTCCCCTTTCTGCCCTTCCCTTCTCCCATCTGCCCTCCCCTCCCCTATCTGCCCTCCCCTCCCCTATCTGCCCCTCCGTTCCCCTATCTGCCCTTCCCTTCCCCTATCTGCCCTGCCCCTCCCCTATCTGTCCTGCCCCTCCCCTGTCTGCCCTGCCCCTCCCCTTTCTGCCCTTCCCTTCTCCCATCTGCCCTCCCCTCCCCTCCCCTATCTGCCCTCCCCTCCCCTATCTGCCCCTCCCTTTCCCTATCTGCCCTCCCCCTCCCATCTGCCCCTCCCTTCTCCTATCTGCCCTCCCCCTCCCCTATCTGCCCTTTCCTTCCCCTATCTGCCCTGCTCCTCCCCTATCTGCCCTTCCCTTCACCCTATCTGCCCCTCCCTTCCCCTTTCTGCCCTCCCCTCCCCTCCCCTATCTGCCCTGCTCCTCCCCTATCTGCCCCTCCCTTTCCCTATCTGCCCTCCCCCTCCCATCTGCCCCTCCCTTCCCCTATCTGCCCTCCCCCTCCCCTATCTGCCCTTCCCTTCCCCTATCTGCCCTTCCCCTCCCCTATCTGCCCTCCCCTCCCCTATCTGCCCTCCCCCTCCCCTATCTGCCCTTCCCTTCCCCTATCTGCCCTGCTCCTCCCCTATCTGCCCTTCCCTTCCCCTATCTGCCCTTCCCTTCCCCTATCTGCCCTCCCCCTCCCCTATCTGCCCTTCCCTTCCCCTATCTGCCCTTCCCCTCCCCTATCTGCCCTCCCCTCCCCTATCTGCCCTCCCCCTCCCCTATCTGCCCTTCCCTTCCCCTATCTGCCCTGCTCCTCCCCTATCTGCCCTTCCCTCCCCTATCTGCCCTCCCCCTCCCCTATCTGCCCTTGCCCTCCCCTACCTGTCCGTCCCTTCCCCTATCTGCCCCTTCTTCCCTTATCTGCCCTTCCCTTCTCCTATCTGCCCTTCCCTTCCCCTATCTGCCCCTCCCTTCCCCTATCTGCCCTTCCCTTCCCTTATCTGCCCTTTCCTTCCCTGTCCTTCCCCTATCTTCCCCCTCTTCTCTTCTCTTCCCTGTCCTTCCCTGCCCAGCCCTTCCCCTATCTGCTCTGCCCTCCCTCATTTGCCCCTCCCCTCCCCTATCTGCCCTGCCCTCCCCCATTTGCCCCGTCTTCCCTGCCTTGCCCTGCCCGCGGTCCCCAGGCTAGCTGCAGTAGTACCCCAGTATGAGTCTGGCTGCAGTGTGGTGCCATGAGGTGGTGGGTGGTGAGTAGCGTTACTCAGCAGAGAGCAGACTAACACTACTCACGTTGTAGCAGCAGCAGGGGCAGCACTGGGTGCGGGAGGCAGTGGGTGCAGTCTGCTGCCTCTAGTCAGCCTCGGCCAGCGTCTAGCTTACCACTTGGATAGTCTGGGAGCAAGTTATCATCCTACCCGAATACTCATCTTCCAGGTACGTCTGTCAGGTACACATGTTAGGGAGTGATCATTTTTTATCAACGGGGGGGGGGGGCGGGTTGGTTCTGAGGGGGGGGGGGGGATTTGGACCCCTTGACCGAGGGGGTGTAAAAAATGTGGACCCCTCTTGGGGGGGGTCAAAAAAATTTAACCTGTTTTTCGCCAAAAAGCCCATGTGTTACTATACTTCAAAGGGCCCACACGTGGGCTGATTTTCGTTTGGGGTAAAAAATTTCGACCCATTGACCGATGGGTGAAAAAAATTCTGCATGCTCCGCGCGGAAACCCCCCCCCCCCCATGTTGTTAAAGAAATGATCACTCCCTTAATTGCACAGTAGCCCCCACCACATTTTATTACACATTTGATTGAGATAATAATCTATCTGTAGTTTGATGTGTATTGTGACCAATGCACACCTATTTGCGCTACCCAAAATGAAGCTCTGCTCCCAGACCATACACAGCATATGGAGCTGGAGCAGTGTTGGGATGGGTGTCCGAGACTGGCCTGTAGTATAAGGCTGCCAGCCTGCTCCACCCAGACCACACAGTACCAGCGATACCAGCTGACTACACTCTATACAAGAGGACACCTACCACCCTATAGTGTTATAGGAGACATTAGGAGCTTAATACATACAGCTTCTACTACATAGAGACACACCCATATCATACACAAGGTAAGAGCAATTAATTCTGCGTATGTTGAGTATTTATGATCGTTGATATGACTATGAGTGAGGGCTGTGAGTCTCTGTCAGGGTTGAGGCATCGACAGGAGGGGTGGGTGACTGTTGTTGGTGCTAGGGCTGCCTTCACAGTCTACTACATTATTGACAGACAGAGATAACATAGACAAGGTGAGAGTAGTTAATTTTGCTTATTTTGAGTATTCATGATCGTTGATATGACTCTGAGTGAGGGCTGTGAGTCATTGTCAGGGTTAGGGATTGACAGAAGGGGTTGGTGACTGTTATAGGGCTGCCTTCAGGAACAGGGACATTGCACAGTCTACTACATTATTGACAGACAGAGAGATAACATAGAAAAGGTGAGAGTAGTTCATATTGCTTATTTTAAGCAATTTCTATCGTATTGAATAATACTAGTATAAGGCTCCCTCCCTGCACCACCCATACCACACAGTAGCAGCACTCCCAACAGACTACACACTATACACAACAGGACATACCACCCTATAGTGTTATAGCACACACACAGAGCTAAATACATACAGCCCCTACTACAGAGAGACACACCCATATCATAGGCAAGGTTTGTTATCTTGATTATCTGTGATCATGAGTGAGGTTTGTGAGTTGCTGTCAGGGGTGGGGCATTGTCAGGAGGAGGGGGGAGGAGTGCCCAGCATAGACTACACAGTACTGGAGTGAGCAGCACACTGGTTAAAGCTGACAGCTACTACCCTATTGACACCTACCTTAATACATAGACACACACACCCATATCATAGACAAGGTAAGAGCAGGTCATTTTGTTTATTTTAAGCAGTATTGCTGGATTTATTCCGAGTATTTAAGGCTACTACCCTATTGGCACATACCATTATACATAAAGACACACCTATATCATAGTCAAGGTAAGAGCAGGTCATTTTGTTTATTCTAATCAGTTTTGGTGGATTTATTCGTAGTATTTATTTTATCTATTTTAAGCAATTTCTATCGTATTGAATACTAGTTTAAGGCTGCCTGCCTGCGCCACTCAGCACACAGTTCTAGCACTGTCAGCTAACTACACAGACTGATAGAGGCGGACAGCTTATAGTATATACACAGACCTTACTCCATAGAGGCACTACATACAGGACATACAGGGTATGGACAAGTCATATGTTGAGTATTTATGATCGTTGATATGACTCTGAGTGAGGGCTGTGAGTCATTATCAGGGTTAGGGATTGACAGGAGGGGTGGGTAACTTCTAGGGTTGCCTTGATAAACGGGGGTATTGCACAGACCACTCCAGTATTGCACACACAGATATCATAGATAAGGTGAGGCTGATTCATCCTTTGATATTTATTACAGTAAATATTAGAGACTTTTGTGAGTTGCTGTAAAGTTTGAGGCATTAACAATAGGTATGAGTGCCCAGCACATACAACAGTACTATAGTGAGCAACACACCTTCTAAAATCTGACAGCTAGAATTGACACATACCTTACCACATAGAGGCCCACATACAGGCTATAGCCAGGGTAAGAGTAATTAATCTCTTGTTACGTTGAGTATTTCTTATCATGAAAATGAGTGAGGTTGGTTGATTTCTGTCAGAGTTCAGACATTGGCAGGAGGACTAGGGCTGCTCTCAGGGGTGGATGCTTGGTTGTACTACTACGCTATTAACACACACACAGACACACAGATAGTATAGACACGGTGAGACTAAATCATTTTTATTATTTTGAGCATTTTTGATCATGGTTATCAGTGAGGTTTGTGAGTTGCTGTCTTGGTCGAGGCATTGTCAAGAAGGGGTGATTGCCCAACCCACACTACACAGTACTGCATTGAGCAGTATACTGGTGACAGCTAGCATAGACACAGACCTCACTAAATAGAGGCACACATACAGGCTATAGCCAGGATCACTCTTCTGTTACGTTGAGTATTCATTATGATGAATATTAGTTGACTTCTGTCAGAGTTAGGGCATTGACGGGAGGCCTGGGGCTACTCTCGGGGCTCAAGGCTTTGTAATACTACTATGTTATAGACACACATACACAGATGGCATATAGACACGATGAGGTTAATTCATCTTTATCATTTTGGGCATTTTTGATCATGGATATCGGTGATGTTTATGGGTTGCTGTCAAGGCCAGAGGATTGACAGGAGGGGTGGGTTACCGCAATGACTGGAGGTACTGCACATAATACTATAGGTTATTGCAGAGGTAGACACAGATAACATACAATATAAAGCTAACTCATCGTTTACTATCTTAGGGTATTTATGATAGTAGAGGGATTCATGGTTTTTTTTTTATCAGGGGTTAGGAGTGGTGAGTGCCCAGCACATATTACACAACACTGTAGTGAGCAACACAGCACCTGCTAAAGGCTGACGGTGCCAAATATGTACTCACACACCGATAGCAGAGACAATCTAAGGCTAGTTCATGTCTTCCTATTTAGGATATTTATTAGCCTATAGTCAATGGCGTAAGAAAAGGGGGGCAGGGGGGCCCGCCTCCCCCCAATCACTGAGAAGGGGGGCCTGAATATGTTTGGGCCCCCTCAAAATGTGTCAAGACATGTCATATGATATACATAATTTCCAATTCTTACCTTTCCCGCATATGGAAAAGTGGGCGCAGAGGGGGCAGGGCCCTCAAATTAGAACCAAAGGGGCCTCAAATACTACTTTTCCATATAACCTAATATAAGTGTGTAAATGATACATCATGCATAAAGATCTCCCCCCCCCCCCCCCCCAATGAAGATTTGCTTCCTACGCCTCTGATAGTAAATTAGAGACATGTGTGATTTTTCTATTGGTCAGGAGGGGTTAGTGTCCAGCAATCAAAAGACATCACTGCACCATAATGCTAAACCATGACAGCTATACACACATAGACAGATCTAAATGCTAACTCATCTCAGTTATTTTAAGCCATTTATAATAAATAGACAAAGATACACGAGTTTCAGTCTGTCGGGTGGGTTATTTCACGAGTTGACCTTGGGCCGTATTTCACGAGGCCGTAGGGTCAACAAGTGAAATAACCTAGTCAACAGACTTAAATGAGTGTACCTTTGTGTTTATTTTTCATCTATTTCGATCAAAATTGAATTACTATAGGGGGGGGGAGGGCCTAAATTAGCTAAAATAGTTTTTTCCTAGCCATTCAAATGTAACCAAACCGCCATTTTGATGACGTCACAGGGCCGTGAAATACGGCCATGGGTTATTTCATGGGGGAGTGAAATACGGCGCTCCTTGGTTAAATCAATGGCACTGCTGTATTTCATGAAAAATGATACAGAATAGAGACATTTGTAAGTTAGTGTGAGGGTTGAGACATATGGTGCAGAGGGAGGGGTGAGAAAATGGGCCGACAGAGAGCCTTCTGCAGGAAAACCGCTGTGTCACTGTTGCTGTTGGCTGCAAGTGCTGATCGCACAACCACTACTATACGTTATACGGACGTCATATAGGGAGGGAAGCCCTTCCACATACTCTGTATACTTAAGCCCAAAAGAAAGGTTTGTTTCAGGTAACATGGGAAGAAAGTCTAGGGATGGTTGGTCGGATTTTTTTTTTTTTTTAATTTTCTTTTTTACAGTCCCTCTACGATACCCTTAAATTGAACAAAGAAAAATAAATTGGGGGGGAGGGGAAATCACATTTTTGGTAAACCTAAAATTGACCCCAAAAAAAGTAAAACTAAAAATAATCCTACAAAAGTGCATAAAAAGATTTAGGGTCGGGTATGTTGTGATAGGGTTGTTTTTTGCCTTATTATAGATAGGGATATTATCAATCGCCCTAGGACCACCAGTGGGACTAGATTTGTCTGATATGTAAATTAGATACTGCTGGTGGCGCATCTAGGAGACCAGTATTGTTATTTGGGCCTATACATATTAATGCAATGATTAATAGCACAAGACAGTAGAGATCGTACCTGTGCCTCACTCAATAATAGAGCACACAGGTGCAGTAGTAGCAGCCACACACATACACAAACAGCACCTCTCTCTCTAGCACTGTCAGTCTTGGACTGCAACCAACCCCCAGCTCTACTGCGTGGGGTGGCTCCTATTTGTAGCTCTCTTCCAGCACACCTACCTGCTGTACTATAGACACCTACCACATAGGACTCACCTCCCGACCTACCTGTATCAGCATATTCCTTGCCAAATAGGACATTTCCTCACTGAAGGAGTGGTAATATACAACTATTGTATAATGCCAACTAAAGTGGCATTATCACTGAGCGTATCACACTCACAAGTCTAGTACTTTTCTAATCTACTATGTGGTTAAGTGCGAGTGGTGGGAATGCCCCTTTAACACCAGGTTGGTAAATTTTTATGCGAGTCCCCCTTGAGTTTAAAATCTTATGAACAAAGGGTGAAGAAATATTTTGCGTACACGCTTTCCAACATATAGGAATTTGCAGGCTTTTTCGCCGAAAATATAGGTGAACAATAAAGGTCGAAATTATTTTGACCCCTCTCCCCCGGAGGGGTCAACATATTTTTACCTCCAACACAAATTCACAAACCCCCTGTTGATAAATAATGACCTTTGGATTATTCTGGTGGACCCCTATGTCTCTGATATATATATCACTTTATGAAATGCTTTCCAATAAGCACCACGCCTCCATGCTGACATAGATGTATAATCTGAGTGCCCCAGTTTGATGGAGCTGAACCCATTGTGATGGTCTAGTGACAGGCTTCATGCATACCCGTTATGGTAAATGAGGATGAAGCTGCAATTTGTCAGTCTCGGACTCCCAGACCAACACTGCTCCGTTCCCTCTGCTGTGTATGGTCTGGGAGCAGACATTCATCTCACTTGTTACCCATTTGCGCCAGTTTAGTGGCGCAAATGGGTGTGTATTGGTCAATACACATCCAAGTACAGAGAGATGCTAATCAATATCAAAGGAGTAATAAAAGTACCTAGGAGCTACTGTATAGTTAACACATATGATTGACAGAGGTAGTTGAAAGATGTGTATTGGGATGGTGCCCTCCTCCCAGGCTATCCAACTGGTAGGATAGTCGCTGGCCGAGGCTGGCAATTTGTATATATCAAGGCACCATTAACCCCTCAAGGACAGATGTCGCTAAAAGATGACATTTGTCGTCATGATGCACCAATGCAGCCCCAGTGAGTAACTCGCCAGTGCTGAATCGTTGCATTATGCCGGCCCTTTGGGAGTGTCTCAACCCCATAGGGCCGGCTTTATGCTTGAATGCAGCCCTGGCGAGTTACTCACCAGGATTGCATTCATGCATCATAACGACCAATGGCATGATGCATTGAGGTATCATGCCATCCTTAAAGGGTTAAGTACTTGGGCTGATGTACAGGGGTCTGTCATCAGTCTACAATCGGATATCAACCTACACTGTCAGAAGTTAGTGTAGCTGCACAGAGAGATATACTGTAGCTGCACAGTATAAAAGGAGGTATTTTTGGTTTCCAGTATCACATACTGTACAGCTACACTCATCTACTGTAGAACACCACACACAGGAGATCATGGGTTCGAGTCTAACCTTGTCACAATGAGAAATACGTTTTTCTTTTCATATTTCTTTAACCTATTTGACATGCATTCCACCTATATTGACTTAGAAATGTTAGCCAATGAATATTTGAATATGTACATTTGTATAATTTAGGTATTCTATAGATAAACAGCAGTACTGCCTATTATGCCATGGTGGGATTCGAACCCATGATCTCCTGTGTGTGGTATTCTACAGTAGGTGAGTGTAGCTGTACAGTATGTGATACTGGAAACCAAAAATACCTCCTTTTATACTGTACAGCTACAGTACTTACTTCTAACAGTGTATTGACCCTTAAAGGGCTCCATGTTGTCATCATGACGCATTAATGTAGCCCTAGGGTGTTTACCCTCTAGGGTTGCATTCATAGTAGACTACCCCGCCCAGGAACGGACTGTAAACAGCTGCCATCTTGTCCACCGCTTTGACCCGAATTCCGCCCAAAATGGCAGTTCTCAGGTACCTTTCATTTGTGCAGTTTCTAATCTTTGGTTTTCATGAAAAACCTGGGTATATGTATACATGTATAATAGAATGAGGGAAATAGAGATACTAGACAACACTGAAAAAGTTAACTTATCTCCAGACTCTTCAAAGTGACAGTCATAAAATAAACAGTCAAAAACTCGTATAAGTGACAAGGAAGCGGGTCTACTAGCTGGAGATAGAAGACTCACTTGGCATGTGCCAGCCCAAAATCCAATATTTGCCAGCTCCAGATTCTATTTGTGGGATGGTAACCAGATAGGTTAGACAAATTTTGACTCGTTTATTTTATGATAGTCACTTCGACGAGTCTGGAGACAAGTTTGTTTTCTCAGTGAACTCTCTTCATTTCTGGAACCGACCTCTTTCCAGTGTCTTCTAGAACCACTCGTGCAGCAGCAGAGGACCCGGAACCAATAATCGATCACTATCCTTGTTGATCAATGTCCCTTTAGGGAGTGTTCATTTATCAGTTACAGGGGGGGTGGGCGTAAAAATTTCCGACCCCTCCTGAGGGGGGGGGGGCGTAAAAAATTCTGACCCCTCTTGAGGGGGGGTGCGTAAAAAATTTAGCCCCTTTTTAGCAAAAAAAACTGCGCGTTACTATAGTTCAAAGGGGGTTGGCGAAAAATTTTCACCCCCTTCGGCGAGGGGGGCGCAAAATGTTCCAAGCGCTCTCGAGGGGGGGGGGTGTACAACCGTGATCTGTATCAAGCAACGTGATGTGTAGTAATACATATCACGGCTGACCATGGAAACGTGATCTGTATCAACACAACGTGATCTGTATCAAAACAACATAATCTGCATCAAAATAACGTGATCTGTATCAACGTGATCTGTATCAAGGAATTCTATTATTCTCCTGACCTTATCTGTGTCAGAAATGTTCTCTCTCTGCCAAGTATTATGATTTAATCGTAATATTACGATTATTTCCAGCAGTTTTTAGGGTCATTATGATTTGCTCTACCTAAGTTACGATTTTTTAGTTGGTTTGGGAAAATGTGTTAAACATAGTGAAAAGGGATAGTAATCCTTTGTAACCCCCAAAATTAGTACCCTCAATCTGTTAATTGTTCCATAAATTCATCAGAAATGAACCAGCATATTTTGAATCGTCTGGTAGAAATATCTTCAATTGCAATTGAGAGATTTATTTGTTAATACCTCTATTCTGCTTGCTGTAAATTCATTGATATTACCTAAAAATAGGACTTTTTGATGGAAAATCTAATGAAAGTTTACATTACGGATTCAATTATGATTTTTAAGTGGTGAAATTACGATTTTCTGTCGTAAGAATTACACACTTGAAGGATTGGAACTTTGTTTGTGGCTACTACAAATGCACATGCATGCGGTATAGCTCACCAGAGTGCGCAGACAAACGTTTTATAATATATAACATAATTGTAATCCTCAGTCAATACTTGAACAATGTATAAATCCTTATGCCTATTGAAATCCAGGCTTTCATGATTTCAGGATAAAAATTTCATATGTAATAAGATTATTTTGCCAAAATAAGAATATCAACAACAACAACAACAACAACAATAACCCAAACCCAAACCCTAAGATTACAGATCAATTGATACACATCACGTTTATTGATACAGATAACGGTTGGTGGTGCCTCAATTCAGGTAGCTCTGGGTTACTACACATCACGTTAGTTACTACACATCACGGTTGAGTGGTTACTACACATCACGTTAATTTGATACACATCACGTTTGCATGGTCAGCCGTGATGTGTAGTAACTGTGTAGTTACTACACATCACGTTTTTGATACACATCACGGTTGTACAGGGGGCGCAAAAAAATGTTGCCCCTCCACGCGAAATCTCACCACCCCCCTGTAACTAATGAATGAACACTCCCTTAGCGAGACTCTAGAAGCAAGACTGTGACTGTAGTGAAGCCTTGCAGTACTGACCAGTTACACGACCGCACTGCATAGCTGCATCATGCCAACCCTTTGAGAGTGCATCAATTGAATTGGGTCGGCATGATGCAGCTCAGCATTCATAGATCATACCAACAAGGTGCACAACCCATTAAAGGACTATTCACAATTTCCTATTCGTTTATCTCACACTTTCTCTGTTAGTACATATGTTATTTGTTGATCCTTGAAGTACTGAATTACACACCCGCACTTCTTTGCTGCATATGCAAATCCTTTCCCATATTATGTTGGCATAGTGCATAATACAGCTCTGGGGAGTTTTATATTTCACCAATGCTGCATTCATACATGGTGCCAATTAAGGACATAGCTCATTAAAGGTCAACAGGTTGGTACCCCTAGATAGCAACAGTTACTCAGCCATATATATACATGTGGCTCCAGAGGGGTAAAAAAAGCGACCTGGTGACGTAGGCTGTTTTCCAGGCGACCTGGCACAATAATTTAAGTGATCTAGCGACATTTGGAAAACTATTTCAATAGCAAAAATGGTTTAAAACAACTTTGTGACCTAGCCCCTTAATTTTGGCTTTCCTACTTCGGGGGGGGGGGGGGGGGGCTCTGCACCCCAATATATCGGGAGGGGGGCTGTTAAAGCGCTATAACATCCTGTATATAGGAGGTCCCAAATCTAATATTTCTAGCTCAGACCTTCTTTGTTCCGTGTTTTATGGAGCGTTATTTGGGAGTTGTCTGGGAACTAGTCCAGCTGTAGTGTAGACACCATAAAAAAGACACACAGACAAAAGTTAATATGCCCAGCCCTCCACCACCCAGATCAGCTGTCGGGTTGTCATCGAGTCAGCAAACAAAGCCTGCTGCTGTTAACCCTTTGAGGATGGCATGTCGCTAAAAGTTGACATTTGTCGTCATGATGCGCCAATGCAGCCCCGGTGAGTAACTCGCCGGTGCTGCATTGGTGCATCAAGCCGACCCTTTGGGAGGGTCTCAACCCTGTAGGGCCAGCATGATGCTTGAATGCAGCACTGGCGAGTTACTTGCCAAGGCTGCATTCATGCATCATGACGACCAAGGGCATGATGCATTAAGCTGTCCTGAAAGGGTTAAGTGCTTGTAATCTCTACTATTATATCATGTAGGAAGAGGTGGTGCCAGCATTGGCGGCATGTCACTAAAAGGTGACATTTGTCGTCATGATGCACTGATGCAGCCCCGGCGAGTAACTCGCCGGTGCTGCATTGGTGCATCATGCGGACCCTTCAGGAGTGTATCAATCCAGTAGGATGGGCATGATGCTTGACTGCAGCACTGGCGAGTTATTTACCAGGGATGTTCACGCAGCATGACGACCATGGCATGATGCATAAATACATTATGCCACCCTTAAACAGTTAAGTGACAGGTGACATGCAATTCCTTGAAATCGACATTGTAATGCCAGGCCAATAGCACATCAGCCCATCGCTAATATGGTGCGATATATCGTTTTCTTCTTTATTAATGCCTCTACCCCTTTAAGGACGACATGACACCTTAATGTATCATGCCCTTTGTCTTCATGATGCATGGATGCGAGTTACTCGCCAGGGCTGCATTGGTGCATCGTAACGACCATGGCATGATGCATTAATAGATTATGCGGCCCTTAAAGGGTTATGTGAAAGGTGACATGGCAATTCTTTGAAATCAACATGATATCGTAATGCCAGGCCAGAAAACACTGCCAATATGGTGCCATATATTCCTCTATCAGGTTCTTCTTTATCAATGCCTCCACTCTGTCCAGTCAGAACCACTCCCTTGCACCAGCCCCTGCCCTCACTGCCTAGATACAACCTTTACCACTGAGTAGGTCATCAGACGGCCATAGCATGCACCGATAATCTAAATACCAAGGTACTTAAGGTCTGTAGTGGCTATCCCAGGTTAGTCATAGCGACATTGGTCAGAACTGGGCACAAAGTTCAGAATCAATACTGAATCAACATTGACAACAATGTATCAATGTTGATTCCATGTTCTGTGCCAACTAGGAGGTGGTATTCAAAAATGAATGAGGCAAAACAAAATATGACTAATACCTTACTCAAAGATACTTACCCTAACACTCATAGAAATGGAAATACTAGGGTGTGTTGATCAGTACTAACGTACCTGACATTATTTTCTAATCTAGCTTGGTCCTGCATAGGAGTCAGAATATGACTATTTAAACTATTAAAATCACTAAAGGGCTGTGTCTCACCAGATCTGGCCAATGTGTACATCTTTGACCAGGGGCCATCTTTGACCGGTTGCCATCTTTGACCGCATGCCAGCTTTATCAAGTGACATCTTTGACAGGGTGCCATCTTAACCTCCTGACAGAAAACGGATTATCTGGAGCCGGTGAAGATATAACCAGATGCATAGCCAGTTTTTTTATTTTATCCCTTATATATCAAAGAAGAATTCTTTTTAAATTTTCTATTATGGTGGCCAGTCAAAGGTGACACCTGGTCATGGCTGTGTCTCACAAACTTGGGCCAATGTTTTTGTCTATGACCGGGTGCCGTCTATGACCTGGTGCCATCTATGACTGGGTGCCGTCTATGACTGGGTGCCGTCTATGACCGGCTATCTAGAAAAGTTGTTTGGAGGGATAAACATTTTTAAAAAAAGAAAAAATTAGAATTTTTATTTATAAAAGTTGTAAAAAATAATGTATTCCTCCAAACAACTTTTTTAGATAGTCGGTCATAGACGGCACTCGATCATAGACAGCACCTGGTCATAGATGGCACCAGGTCATAGACAAAAACACTGGCCCAAGTTCCTGAGACACAGCCTCAAAGATGTTCACTTTGGCCTGATGTGGTAAGACACAGCCTATAGTGACTGCACTGAAAATCCATAGGTTGAAAGGGCTAGTCAGTACAGACTAACCTAGGGTGGTCATATGAGTATTAGTCACAATGGCAAAGTTATATTCAAAAAATGACCAAGGGGTCAGTCAGTAGTGGCTAACCTAGGTTCATCATTGGTGTGTTGCATTTTTATACCACTAGCTGGGGCCACCTGTGATGACCACTCAGTGGCTCCCCCTGGAAATAAAAAGACTAAGGTGGGTTGGTCAGTAGTGACCAACCTGACAACAATAACTAATCTAGGTTGGTCGCATAGGGAGCCAAAAAAATGACTAACTAGGTTAGGCACTAGTGACTGAGTGATTGGTCGTAAAGGGAGCCTAGGAATATCAGTGTGGGTGCTAGCCAGCGCTAGATAAGGTGAGAATATCAGTGTGCTGCACCGTCTAACATTGATGGCATTGACATTGACTGCTACCCAGTAACCAGCCCAGCCCCAGGGCGTGCCTGGGTGCCATTCTGAGGCACAGGGGGTGAGCAGAAGGCCTCTCTGTGCGGTCCTAATCCCTAGCAGAGTCTTCACTCTCCGGGCAGATGCTTAGCTATGACTCAAAAACAGATTAATGAATTAAGATACATTATTCACCAATGGATTTATATGGTTGTATCCGTACAGAGAGGTGGTTTACAATGGTGGGTGGCGCCATGTCTCAGAACAGAGAGCAGAATGACCTGGGGATTGTGATCAATAGGGACGGCCTAGATCTAGCAGCAGGACCTTGTGTAGCCATGACAACCTGTGTCTGTTATTTACATCCAGCAACAGCTAGGGTGAGTGTATCAACCCAATTAGGGGTGGGCATGATGCTTGAAAGCAGCACCTTATCATGATGGTTAAAGCTTGACCGTCGTGGTTGAAGTGAGGCCAAAAGCACTTGTGGATATAGTTCAGTTTTGATTCACAAGAAAGCTCTAAAGGGCTAGGAGCTCACAGAATAGGGTGAATATGTTGTAGCTGGACAATGTTCATGGTCCCCTGTCCAAAACACTGCTGCCCTCTGGTGGAACTGCTATTTTAGTCCATGTATGTAAAAAGCTGAACTTATTCCCTGACGGCCCAGCTTTAAAGCAAGTAGCGTTTAACAGGTTAGAGTATATACCTACATACCAATGCTGTAGTGACATTTATAGGTTACTTCATGTGTAAAATTGGACAAATAAATACATCAGAACCGGTCTTTCATCAGTCTCTGTCTGACCTTATGAGAGCCCAGTGGCGTAGGAAAGGGGGGAAAGAAAGTAGGAAAATTCAAACCTTACCCCTTATATATATAGGGAAAAGTGAAGGCAGAGGGGCCTAGATCGGGGGTCTGGATGGGGGGTCCCCATGTCGATTGTCGATCTTAAAAAATGGCCATGTCACATGTCAATGTCGCTTAATAGTGCCTATGTCCCATGTCAATTTTAAGAATTGCTCATGTCGCCTGTCACTATGGGTTTTGAGCCTCATGTCGCATGTCACTAGGCCTCATATCATCTCATGTCGATTGTCGATTTTAAGAAATAGCCATGTCGCCATGTCGAATTTGGTGGTCCACACCCATTAGATCCCAATCTGAATCAAAGGGCTTAAGCACTACATTTATATACAATTCCAGTATAAGCGGACATGGGCGAATGAGTCCCTATCAGTTTGTCTCTGTCTCTCTGTCTCTCTGTCTCTCTGTCTCTCTGTCTCTCTGTCTCTCTGTCTCTCTCTCTCTTTCTCTCTGTCTCTCTCTCTCTCTCTCTCTCTCTCTCTCTCTCTCTCTCTTCTCCATCTATGTCTTTCGTCATGTATTTGTTTTGGCTAACCTCTCCCTCCCGTCTCCCTAGGAGTTACAGCTGGTGACATAACTCTGGGTTAAGGCGTGGTTAGGTGTAGTGTTTACGGAGAGTCGGAGGCACAACACCGGATACATTGATGTAACTGTGGGGCACCAGCCAAACACACTTATACTGGTTCATACCTACTCTAGTTCCCAAATCCTTCCGAAGGAAGGCTCTGGTAACAGCCAAATGACCTTGAACTTTGGATTTTGCTGGGTCTGGGCAACCCCTGCTGTTGGGCTGGAACCAGCGAACAGGAACAGGAAATGGAACCAGAATGTATGATGGTAGTTTTAGGTAGTTTTACCATCAGTCTTTCTGGTTCCATTTCCTATTCCTGTTCGCTGGTTCCAAGCTACCAGCAGGGGTTGCCCAGACCAAGCAAAATCCCAACATTTGGCAGTTACCAGAGCCTTCCTTCGGAAGGATTTGGGAACGAGAGTATGGTAACTGCCACATGACCTTGAGCTTGGGATTTTGCTGGGTTTGGGCAACCTCTGCTGGTAGGTTGGAACCAGTGGAGAGGAACCAGAATGTATGATGGTAGTTTTACCATCAAATTTTCTGGTTCCATTTTTCTGCTACCAGCAGAGATTGACCAAATCTAATATAACTGTACTACACTCAAAATCCCAAGTTGAAAGTCATATAGTACCCCGGGAGTTCATACCCGGAACTAGAATCTCACAGTCTGTGCCGGTACGTAACTTGGCATCAGGCTTTTCAACAGGTTTACACTTTAGGGACGTCACTATGCGTAAATGCATCGTGCCCTTGGTCATCATGATGCATGAATGCATGGTTACATTCAAGCATCATGCTGACCCTACAGGGACGATACACTTGAACGGTTGTCATGATGAACGATAGCACCGGCGAGTAACTCACTAGGTCTGCATTGGTGCATCATGCTTATAGATGTCGTCTTTTAGTGACCTGCTGTCCTTGAGGGGTTAAGGAGCTTCATTACACAGAGTGCACTCTTGACCTCCAGAAATGTAATATCAGGGGAACGTCAGTCATGACATGAATTAGCAGATTGAGTATTTGCATGTGAGGCATAGCATTGAGACCTGTAATTGGAGGCTGTGTCTCATGAGTTTGTCACAATTGGATATTCTTTGACCGGGTGACGTCTTTGACCAGGTGACGTCTTTGACCGAGTGACATCTTTAACTGGGTGACGTCTTTGACCGGCAACATTAAAACAGTTGAAAAGGGACCTATCTAGAAAGAAATGTGTGGGAAAAGTCAATATATATTATAACACATATTACAAATTCCCCATCATGTTCTTGTACATAGCCCCCCCCCCCCATTTCAGCTGTTTTAATCTTACTAGTCAAAGACGTCACTCGGCCAAAGACGATCCAATTGTTACAAAGTCGTGAGAATGAGCCTGGATGCTCAGTTACTCTGGTGTAGGTTGACAATGTTCGGAGTAGGTGAACACTAGTGGTGGGACTTTTACAGAAAACGAAATTGAAGTATCGCAAAGGTATTCCTGTCCATGACAGCTTTCAATTAACTTGATCAAAATTGTGTTTAACCTAATTGTTTCATTGTCTAACTCTCTTCTACTAATTGAAAATATAAAACATCTGGCTGGATCTGGCTGAGCTCTATGGTATCTTGTGAGTTTTATATTATAATTTAGAAACAGAAACGAAAGGATTGGGGTTACCGGTTTAGACTTTAAACTCAACAGTTCAGTATATATATAAGTAAATGAGGAGTAAGGGGTAGTGGTTCATGCATGGTCACGTGCCTACATGCTCGCCCTCATAGTCATATCACCTTTCTCAATATACCTCCTGACATCATGACATCATCAGGTCATGTGACGTCATCAGGTCATGTGACGTCATCAGGTCATGTGACCCCTAACCCAGGACTCTGATCATGCACTTACATCACGTGACTTATGTCCTTATACAACATGAATAGCTCCAGGATCCTGAGTAGTTTATGTGTACTGTGAGAACACTGAAGAGTTAGCCCTTCTGTAATGGTGGATGGTTGTAAAACTACAGGACGTGATTGTAGAGTATTTATAGGGAGTTGAAAATTGTAAAGTTTTTTTTTTTTTAATGTGTTTTATTGGGTAAAAGATAACAAGTACAAAAGTAAATGCATCATCCTAGCATAGGCGCATTGCCTTGCTTCCGCTAGGTCCCCTATCATCAGACTAGATTAACATTCAGTATATACAAGTAGTTGGATATGGCGTAAAGTTAATCATAAAGCATTTTTGTACAGACATTTCTGGTTCATTAGGTGTTCTTTACATAGAAAAACAAAAAATGATGAGATGAGATGAGATGATGAGTGAGTAAAAGTATACAAAGGTATATGTTGGTGGCTAAGGCCATTTATTTTTTGGAAATACAAGATGTCCTATGCTTAAGCACTAGAAGGCCGTATTCAATGCCCCCCATTGAATACAATGTGGCTGTATTCAATGGGCTAACAAAAAGTAGTTTTTCCTTCATTAAATGTCTTAAAATAAAAAATAAACACAAATGCCAACTACATTGATACCGCTCTGATGTATTTCACTCGTGGAGGCTGGGGCGCATCCCACTGTGTCTTCGTGGGATACTGCCCCAGCCCCCACTCTTGAAATACAACAGAGACGGTATCAATGGGCGTTGGCATTTGTCTATGTATTATGTAGTGCTCTAATGGGTTTTGGATATAATGGTCTGTAGGAACAGGAAATAATATTTTTATGATACGGATGACTAGGCTAACTACATACTGAGTTAGCCTAGCTGCATCAACAGAGTTAGCCTAGTCTTCAATCTGTGTTTCAGGCTGATTTCTCTATTATTGCATTGATTTAATGAGGCTAGCAATTGCCTACATGACCATATATACTTAAACTAAGATTCTACCAACTATCATGTAAGAATCTCAAGTATTTACATTACAAATAGACAAAATCTGTTAAGCATTATTTGCTCACCATCCGCCATCTTTGATGGGCCAACTCCAGATTCTAGGCCCAGTGTTCTTACAGTGATGTGTATATAGAACAATGGGTACCTAAGTACTGTGTGTTGAACCATCTTTATACCACAGTTGGTTGGGAGAACAAAAGAAACTCCCTGTCTGTATAACACATACAAACCAATCACTGGGTATACGTCAGATATGGATACACATGAGTAGCTGCATAAGTGCTATAAGACTTGGATAATGGTAATTATCCACGGCGGGTGCCTTGGACAATTATCTTGTAATGCCTCGACAGCAACTCACATGTACCCACGCACCATATTAGCACAATATCTTATTCTTCAAGCATAAGATTTTTGCCAATATCTTATGCTTCAACCATAGAAAGGGACTCCCCTGTATCCCCAGGGGATGCTTTGTAAGAATCCATCATGCTTGATCATCCCCCCAGTCCCCCAGGGGATGCTTCATTAAGAAACTAACTACACTGGATACCTGCCCAATGGTTAGGGTAGGGGTTAGGGTTAGCTTGGTTCTTTCTGATTACAGTTAGGGTTAGGCATAGGGTTACCTATCTATCTGGGGGACCAGGGGAGTCCCTGTCTTTGTATGAAGAAGAAGATATCCCCTGAAATCTTATTACAGACACAGGGAGTCCACTCACCAGGCTTTTAAGAATGAACCACATCAATATGATAAATGAATGCAGTTACAACATAAGGACAGAATTAATGTCCTAATTCTTACTGCCCCAAGTAGGGGGGGGTGATAAATCTACTTTTCTTCGGGGACAGGCTCAAACTATGCATTTGGGTCCAAAAACATTGGAAATCACAAAAATATTTTTTTCGGACCCCAGTAACCCCCCCGTACATAGGGTCCGAAGATCGGCCAAATAGTGAGAAAACAGCCAAAGTTTAGGCTTTCAGTTTCCTCCTAAAATCAAATCATGACTTCATGAAAATGGTCAGAAACCTTCATATGGGACCCAAAGAGACCATTTAAAGTCATATTGTTGTGATTATAGAGGTGTTACCCCCTCTGGGGAGGTGGTTCGTCCTCGGTAAAATACTGATAAATCAGCTATTTTGAAGGCATTTGCTCCCTTACAATAACATCCCTATACTGCCATAAAAGTTCCTCAGGACACCTTATCAGGCAGATTAAACCCTTCTGGAGGGTCCCCTCTTTCTGTTAACTCCCCTCTAGGACCCCCCCCCCCCCTCCCAGCATGCACCAATAGCCACCAGATAACTCTCCCCCCCCCATCGCCTCTATATTACCCTATACTGAAATAATATTAACATAAGACCTGTCTGATAGTTTGAACCTTTCTTCAGGGCTCCTTGTTCCTGTTAACCAACCCCTATGACACCCCTCCACCCCATCCCCACCCTCACCCAAAACTAATAGCCATGAAATAACCCCCCCCCCCCCCTCGGCTCCATATTACTCAGTACAACCATCAGCCCAACCCTCCCTCCATGTAGCACAGTGCACAGCATTGCCTCTCATGGTATTTATCATGCCTGGGAGTGGGACAGTGGTGTGGTTAAAAGAGGGCCCCCCCCCAAAAAAAAAAGAAAAAAAAGAATGAGTGAGCTGGGTCCTTGAGATCACCCTGGTAGGTGTATCTACTACAGCTGATAGAGGGATACTGTACTTCAAGTCAAATTTGGGTTCAATATTTGGTTTAATATCAAGATATGTATTCATCAGTCCTCAAAGTTTGATATTAGGTTCTACCAATTTACCCTTTACCCCATATAGGGGGTGGCATAGATCTACCAAGCACCATGCCATTGTTCTATTTTCATATATCTGAATATTATAGCAGCACCCTCAGATGTTGCATGTATGCCCGTCTTTGACAAAATCTGATCTTTAGCATTGCACATAAGGTATCAGGGTTACCTACCCCTCCCCATAATATAATTGCAGGGTGTATTATTGGCTCCAATAATATTTAGGGTTCAGAGTATTTATCTAACACCTCAGAGAATTGAATTAAATAATTATCTCTTGTCTTCTATCTAGGATACTAACCATGCAAGGTGTAGACTAAGAGATAAGGACACCAGTCCTTATTTGGAGTCATTTGCATGCTCCCCCCCCCCCATCACCACTCTACCATCCATCATTCTATGCATTTAACCACTTGGATAAGGAGAGTCAGGGTTTTTATTCATTGTAGTATCAGGTTATTAGTGATGTTGATATTAGATCTCTGCTATAACTATTATAGCATTACTATGTATAATAAGTGTAACAGCATGAAGCAGTCATCTTGACTATGAATACACATGGGGTGAGGTACTAGGCATAGAATAAAGGGGGGGGGGACTGTGATCATTGGTAGGGTAACTCAAAATGAATATAGAGACCTTTGAAAAGGGTATTATCTATCTGATCTAAACTCATTTTAATATGTTGACAATTCAAATATATTGAAGCAAAGGCCCTCCAAAATTTGGGTTATATTCATGCAATCACAAGAATATAACCTTTAATAGTCTCTTTGGGTCCCTTATCAGTTTTCTGTTGGGGTGCATGGTAAAGCCCTTCATGCATGTATGATAAATAAATTATAAGAGGTCTGATGGTTGGAGTTCTTAGATGGACTGAGGTAGCCCTCCTCTTATATCTGTATAGGGTAAGGGAAGAGGTCTGGGCCCCTTCCATATCCCCCCTCTTTTAAACACACACTGTCTTACTCCCAAGACAGGCTAAGGTGTCTGTGAATGACTATTGATGTTCAAAGATCCTGACATTCTGAGTACAGTGTAATATAGAGGTGAGGGCGGAGGGGGGAAGGGAGTTATCTGATGGTTATTGGTGCATGCTATGGGGTTAGGGATCATAGAGGGGTAGTTAACAGAAACAGGGGGCCCTCCAGAATGGTTCATGATAATATTTTATGGCAGTATAGGGACCTGATTGTATAGGAGCAAATCCCTTTAAAAAAAGCTGATTTATTGGTATTTTACCATGGACGCACCCCCTCCCCAGAGGGGGAAACACCCCTATAATCACAACAATATGACTTTAAATGGTCTCTTTGGGTCCCAAATGAAGGTTTCTGACCATTTTCATGAAGGCATGGTGAGGTTTGAGTAGGAATCTGAAAGCCTGAATTTGGGCTGTTTTCTCACTATTTGGCCGATCTTCGGACCCCATGTATGGGGGGGTCACAGGGGTCCGAAAAAAATATTTCTGTGATTTCCCGAGTTTTGGGTCCCAAATGCATAATTTGAGCCTGTCCCTGAAACTGTACGACAAAATTAGCCATTTAACACCCCCCCCTAGAGTGAGGACCAGTATTCAGGGTCCTCCGCAGGATGAAAAAGCACACCACTCATTACCCTAAAACCTTGCGTATAAGCCTAACACGTGTATAAGCCGCACCCCGACTTTGGGCCGATCATATAAGCCGCACCAGGGATCTGATTATGGTGCCTTTTAGTGTTGTGCATAACTTCAGTTCCAATTGGAGATTTTTCAAATTCAAAACCCTGTGGATCGCTAAAGGCACACAGGTGGCGATTCTGTGGGTATCTCACAGAGGCAGCAGTAAACAAACACACGGGCGGCGTGCCTGTGTAATCCCTAGATAGGCCAGACTCCACTAGGGCGACAGAGGTATCTGCTAAACAGTGCGATCTTTTTCTATGTTTTGATTTGCACATTTTGCCTCATTCTGCCTCATTTCGCCTCATTTCGCTTCAATTCGCCCTGAAGGTCTCCCTGTTCCTGGGGACATTCAGGGCGACATTCAGGGCGGAACATAGTGAAACTGAGCGATCATTCCTTACACAAAGGATTGAAAAGAACGCCACGTTTCGCAGGTACTAGTGGGGCCCTAGTGGAGCCCGAGCTAATGTGCGGAGAACCCTGGGTATTGTGGACCTTCGTTTAGGCGTGTGGGGGCCTAGGGTTTGAGGCAGCATGCCATCATCAAAGGGTTAAGAATGTTTACGTTCCATAACGATGATGGGTATCACAATATGTAGCTCACAATATGCCCGCTTGGCATTTGACATTGAGTTATGGACAGCGCCACATATGATACCATCTTCATCTCATTTTACAAAAGGACAAGTAAAGTGGTTTTCCTATATTACAAAAGAATGCAAGTGGTTCTAACATTTCTGCGGGTCATCAATATTACATTGTCACAGGTGGACTGGAGATTGTAAAGTGCACATACATCAAAATTTATAACTTGATCAGCGGGTGCATTAAGAATCAACAATTAACCTGCATGCGGGCCAGGGTTTGTTTGTTTGTATTTCATTTATTTACCCTGGCAAAAATGTGCGGCCTGGAAGACCGTATTATACAAATACCACCTTCTATTCCGATGAACGGAGGTAATAAAGGACAATTAAGTCCTGGCTTATAATAAGCTTTAACAGGAAAGCGCTCATTTAGGAGCGTGTTCCTGTTATATATGAATCTTACCTGTCCATTTATTATAAAAAGTGTTAGCAATTTATTACTATAGCTAGTGATCGTGTGATCATGGATAGGTTAGTATACCATCTAGTTAATAATATCAGTTTTACATTTATCATAGTATTTCCTCTTAGGAAGAAGAGGAAAAAAGTGTAGAGAGATAGAACCCATGCTAGGTAATAGCAATGGGTAGAGTAGGAAGGAAAGTTAACAAGTGAATATTTGGGCTGTCTTTCTCCGCATTTATATTTTTGGTTGACGGTGATAGGCTAACAGTAATACAGTCCATGAAACATATTTCAGTACACTATACACTGTAAAATGTTGGTTGCCATTTTTGAAGGTGAACAGTAGATTCTACTGTAGGTGTACAGTAGTTTGTAGGTAAACAGTAGAATCTAGTGTAAATCTACAGCAGATTCTACTGTAAATCCATTCTACAGTTTATTCTACTGTAGATCTACAGTAGGTTCTACTGTGTACCTATTGACAGTGTAGTGTGTATGATCTTTTTGTATTTCCGTATGATATTTTGGTACTTTAGTATGCAAATTCTTAGCACAATCAGTACATACTATGGTACACCATTATCGTATATTCATTACTGCCATAGTTAAGTAAATACTATTTGGTTACTTTAGTACGCAGTATTTGGGTACTGTGGAATTTTACAAAAATAGCATCAGTTTCGAGTCAGCAATATTACAGCTAAAAATAGGAAATTGTCTCCAAAATTCGACATTGACATTTGACACGTGTCTGGTATCAAATCATTCCGGCCTGCGGACAAAGGGACAGGGATGACATTAAGAATCAATGAAAGGAAACATCAAGAATATTTTCGAATTGTTCAGTCTCAAGTTAAAACCTTTGCGAGCAGCAGTTTAAAATATTTTAGTCCAATTAATTCCCAAAAAGTGCTTCACATAGGGGAACTGAAAAGCAGCATCTTCTTTTGAGAAATGGACATGACCAAGAAGGCAGCTGCTAGATTTCTAAAATGGATATTCCTACATTATTAAGGGTCAAGTATGGCTATAATTTATAGCTACACAGAGAGAAGAAACAGCGTCAAAAGGGAGTCCAGGTTGCCTCAAGAATGACTCCCCTGTTTAGGGGAGTCCAGGTCGGCTAAGGGAGCCTAGATGACTCTCTGGTCGACCTAAGGGAGTCACCTGGGGGAGTCATATGACCCAGAGAGCTATATGACTCCCCCAGGTGACTCCCTTAGGTCAGCCAGAGAGTCACTTAGGCTGCCTTAGGCGACCTGGACTCCCCTCTTTCATTCTGGAGGCAACCTGGACTCCCTTTCGACGCTGTTTCTTCTCTCTGTGTATGGCCTAACATCTACATTAGAGATATCCTTATAAGGCACGATGGTCGGCTTTACTTCGCCCACAGAATGGGATTTTAAGACAATAGTTTATCATCTTCATTAGAGCTCGTAAGTGGACAGAGCCATAGATAACTCTCTAAGTATGGCATGTCGCTAAAATATTACATTAGTTGCACCAAAGCAGCCCTGGCGAGTAACTCGTCAGTGGTCTGAACCCATACGGTCAGCATGATGCTTGAAAGCAGCACTGGTGAATTCCTCGCCAGGGCTGCATTCAAGCATCATGATGACCAAGGCATGAATACATTAAGGCATGATGCCATCCTTAAAGGGTTGTACACAGAATAATGAGCATGGTCAATTAGAGTTTGTCTCAGAGAGAATTCACCAATTTGTGTAGAACTAGGCCAAATAGAAAAAAAAGGTTTGTTTCAGGTAACATGGGAAGAAACTCTAGGGTCGGTAGGTCGGATTTTTTTTTTTTTTAACTTTTTTTTTTACTTCCCCTCTAAAATTGACCCAAAAAAGTGTAAAAATGGGAAGATTTTTTCAAATTATTTGTAAACCCAAAATTGACCTAAAAAAAAGTGTAAAAATATTTTTAAAAATCTTCAAAATTGAATAGAAGAAACGGAGGGTCGGCCCTATTTAGATAGGGTCGGTCGGGTGACCTGAAACAAACCTCTTTTTTTCTTGGCCCAATGAGATACCTGGTGAAATGGCTACCCGTGTACCTGTCGTTGTCATGGTTACCGGTGTTCTAGTGCCGACCGTGCCTTATTGGAGACAGGTGTCATGGGAGGGGGCTAGCTGAAATTCTGACGTAGAACCATAAATTCTGGCCTAGAACTGCCAGCTTATGCCTTTGTCTCACAAAATAGGTACAAGTTTAAACTCTATGACCAGAGCACCTCTATGACCGGGAAGCCCTGATCAGTGTAATTAAGAAATAAAGTTGGTTAAGAAGATAAGGTTCATTACTTTCTAGGACATTTGTCCAAGTTGGGTGTGTGGCTTACAATATGGGGTTGGAGAATTTATCGTTGGACCAAATAAAAAGAAGGGTGTGTTTCAGGTTACCCGACGCTACCAGGGCCAAATCAGAGCCCACCCTAGACATTTTTGAAAAAGATATTTATGTTTTAGGCCATTTTGGGGCTAGTTCAGAGACAATTTGATTATTTACGATTTGAGGCCATCATCATCAAGTCGGCGCTGACATTCAAGGGTCAATTCCTGGGTGCTTTTCAGGCCATAATAAAAATATTCAGTTTAAAAGAGGATCAGACCTACCTACCCTAGCTTTTCAGACTATCTTGCCTGAAACACACCTTTTTACCAATTCTTTTTAATGAAAATTCCTGCTATTTTCGTATAATTTCAGTAAAAAAAGATGTTTCAGTAAAAAGATGTGTCTTTTTCGGTAGAAAAACCCAAAAATGCCTTCAAATTATTATTTTTTGTTTTAATTGGGTCGGGCCAAAAAAATTGGGTCGCTAGGGAAACCTGAACACAACTTCTTTTTTTTTGCCTTATCATTTTTTGAGTGGGTGGTGGCCCTATGATAGTTGTTTGTTTGGAGTTGACGTCATCCCTTGTCAGGACCGAGCGGTGTGGTACTGGTGCCGTACTGGTAGAGGGGGCTTTCATGTTTCTGGGAATGCGGAGAATGTCGCCTGGGTAGTGCTGGGAATGTGAATACCGTAAAGTCTCCTGTATAGCCACTGCTTGTACGTGAAATTAGACTCAGCTTTAATTTCATGCCGAACATGCCTTGATGACGAGGTTTTCTTTGGTGTTTTTTTTTCCGAAGACCAATCAGGTAGGGGAATATAGGCTCTCAGAAAACTTGAAATTTACATTTTAATGATTAAAAAATTAATTATCTACAGACGTTTTGAATATATATATTTCCTCTAGCCCATTGTATTCACGCCACTGTATACGCTTCAAGCTGATGTGCTATATGTGTGGCTGATACGAGGGTTTTTAGTGTAGCTTTTTTGGAGTATACTGCAGAACTTTGGTTACCAAAATAACCAGATTTACCGTGTAGGATTTTACTAAGTATGGGGAGCGGCTTTTACGAGGGTTTAGCCTCTATGCGAGACATTTACGGTAGGACAAGAAGAATGAGCAGGTAGCCTCGCTCTCTGTGCCTCTCAATAGGTCACAATGTAAGCAGTTAAGGAGTAAACCATTAATTTACACACTCTCCCAGCACAGTCTCAAATTAAACTCTGCCAAAAGGCCCGGACTTTTGGAACTCTTCTGTGGAACAAGGGAGGAAAACAGTACTACTTCCCTGCTCTCCTGTAGCAGCCCCACACTGCCATTTAATTACACTAAAATAGTTCTCAGGAAAATGTCAAATTTGGACCATCAAAAGATGAGCAATACGTCTGAAATTTTAAACACTTGCTCTCCACTTGCCCCTTGACATATTTGAATCGAATCATAGTTGTAAAAATACATATTTAAAAAGCATGGCGTAGGTAAGTTTTCATGGTGATCCGCCGCCTTTTGGCAGAGAAAGAAGTAGTGCCGATAGAAACGTATAAGAGAATCTACTGAGGAGATTGTAAATTACATTGAATCCAACTACCCTTGGAAATCATTTCCTCAGTAACTATGGTAATTTTAAAAGCTATGTATAGACCCTAATAGGAGGGACGTGAATAAAGGGCAATGGGCAAAAAAACAGGAAATCGGAACTAGATCAGTTCCCAACAATTAGAGCTGGTAATTGTATTAAATTTTTACCCATGATGCTGTCCAAAGTACAAGTTTAAAAAGGATTCCTATTCTACATATTTCTAAATTCTAGATTATTGAAAGAATTGAATTAAAACACTATATTTACTGTTATAAGAATGAAAATGATTTAATATCTTTCTACTCAGTCAAAAATGATTAGGGTAGGTAGGTCGATATTTCTTCATATTTGAGGTTACCAGAAATGACTCGCAAATCCAATTACTGCTTGTCATCATGACTCATAACTGCGCAGCAGCTATGAATGAAAATAAATGGATCGATACCCCATAAAAAAGGCAGGCGCTGACGTCAGACAAATATCTAGGCTATTAAGGTGATTTGGAGGCGTCAATATGGTGTGAATCTTATTTTCCATGGAAGGATATGTTCAGATAATTGACACAATTAACCTGAGGGTTTCTATGTCAGTGGTGGAGAGGATAGCAGTCTAAGTGATAAGATAATGAGTCTGAAGGGCAACTTCGTGTTTTAATGCTTTACCTGTACATGGGTGGTAAAAGGGCCTCGACATATTTATCAAGCGGTTGTCCTTTATGTATTCACTTAGGATCTATGATTCACCAGTGATGCATTCATACATTATGCTTACCACTTAAGCTCAGAATCCACTAGGGCGACACAGGTACCTGCAAAACAGGGCGTTCTTTTAGGTCCTGTGTTCTCAAATAGTTCGCCCTGTTTCACCCTGAATATCGCACTGGATGTTCCCAGCAGGAAGAGGGCGAAATGAGGCAAAATTAAGCAAAGTGTTCAAAACAAAACATTAAAAAAGATTGCATTATTTCTCAGGTACCTGTGTCGCCCTAGTGGGTTCCGGCCTAAAGCCCAAAATCCACGGCGGCAGGAAGCTGCGTTAAAACGGTATCGCCCCTCTGTCGCCACTATTTTGCCGCCATTTCGCCCTGCCGCCCCTTTTTCGCGCCTGTGCCGCCAAAGTCCACGGCGTTACAGGGGCGAAATCAGCGCGGCAGGGCGAAATGGCGGCGAAATAGTGGCGACAGAGGGGCAATACCGTTTTAACGCAGCTTCCTGCCGCCGTGGATTTTGGGCTTAAGGGGGATACAGTCCAGAAAGGTTGGTTTGATTCACCCATGGGGCATGATTCAACCATGCGGCATGATCCATCAATGGGTACCAAAGAGTTACTCACCGGCGCTGAATTGGCACAACATGACAACAAATGAGCATCAGCCTTGAGGCGTCACCTAGTCCTCAACGGGGAATGGGTGATCTGAGGTCCTCAAAGGGGTATTGGCAATCTGAGAAACACCAATTCCCCACTGGCGTTATGCCCAGTGCACAGCACCATTTTCCTGGTAGTCTCTTAGCTACTCACCAGAAGCCAGGTCAGGTGCGATTCGTTTTAGGGGTGCTAGCTAGACCTCAGCGGGAGAGCGGAAGGATGATTATTAGGACTCACTCTCCCAGCAGAGTCTACAGAGAGTGCAGGTGTCCTAGGGTAAAAGTATATTGTATTGTAAATAGAGTGTACTAAGGACACCTGCACTAAAACTCTGAAATATTATTTGGTTACTTAAGTACACAGTACACTGAGCATCCATTGGTTGAAAGGGTTAGACAATACAGACTATCCTAGGTTGGTCATATGAGTGTTAGTCACAATGACAAAGTTATATTCAAGAATGACTAGGGGGTCAGTCAGTAGTGGCTAACCTAGGTTCATCATTGGTGTGTTGTATTTGTATACCACTAGTTGGTGCCACCTGTGATGACCACTCAGTGGCTCCCTCTGGGAATACAAAGACTAAGGTGGGGTGGTCAGTACTGACCAACCTGACAATAATAACTAACCTAGGTTTGTTGTTTAGGGAGCCAAAAATGACCAACTAGGTTAGGCACTAGTGACTGAGAGGTTGGTCGTATGGGGAGCCTAGGAATATCAGTGTATTTGGGTACACCACGTGCCCAAGAACGACTTCTGTGAGGTAAATACGTTAAGGGCCGCATAGTGCTTCAATGTAGTATGCCCCTTGTCAGCATTATGCCCTTTATGGGAATGATGCATGAATGCAGTCTTGGGGAGTCTACTTGCCAGGGCTGCATCCGCGCATCATGCCGACTCTTTAGGAGTGTCTTAACACAAAGGTTTGGCACAATGCTTTGATACAGCACTGGCGAGTTACTCACCAGGGCTGCATTCATGCATCATAACAGCAAAGTGCATAACACATTAAAGCACTATGCGGCCCTTAGAGGTTCACCCATGATGAATGAGAAGTAGCAGCAACGAGAACCGGTGACGGGGTCAATAAGTCAATAGGTGCCTGAGTGCAGCGCTGCACCTGCAACCAGCGACGACCCAGTCTCGGGCCCTGACTGTACGTTTACAGTCTGGGAGAGTACTTAGGCCTATATACCTACACTGGACCACATACCATGCCACTGTGTAGGCCTACAGTATAGGCCTCCTGTATCAGCACTCAGGGGTTCGAACCCCACTCATGCCCAATCAGTAGTAATGGTGATATCTGCATAATGCATCTAAATTGAAATAATGTATATATTCCAACATTAAAAAGATGATATAACTATGTCACAAGAGGTGTAATTATGCTTTGAATGGTTTAAATTAATAACTTGAAAAAAATGCTACCAAGTGTGCCATGGTGGGGTTGGAACCCACACACCTCATTGAAAAATGATCCAGTATCCCGGATCATTTTTTCTGGATATAAATTTGTCCTAACGGTGGCACTGGGCCTGAAGAGCTCGAGGCTGCCAACGACCCTGCTCCTGCCACAACATGAGGCCATGCAAAATGATATGCACGTGGGGACGCACCTGCGGAGTCACTACACTGATAATCCTAGGCTCCCTATACGACCAACCTCTCAGTCACTAGTGCCTAACCTAGTTAGTCATTTTTTGGCTCCCTATACAACCAACCTAGGTCAGTTATTAATGTCAGGTTGGTCAGTACTGACCAACCCACCTTAGTCTTTTAATTTCCAGGGGGAGCCACGGAGTGGTGATCATAGTGTCTTATAGGTGGCCCCAACTAGTGGTATAAAAATACAACACCCCAATGATGAACCTAGGTTAGCCATTACTGACTGACCCCTCAGTCATTTTTAAATATAACTTTGCTATTATGACTAACACACATATGACCAACCTAGGATAGTCTGAACTGACTAACCCTTTCAATCTATGGATTTTCAGTGTAGAAGCCACCCATTCTGTGTGTAATCTTAAAAAGCCCACTTTTCCCGTAATCTCAATAATGAAACCCCACTTTTCCCGTAATCCTGGGATTAACGAAACTCAATCTAGTCCTAATATGGATGGCGTATGATGTTGATAGGGGGGCTCTGCCCCCCAACCCCCATTCTTCTTTTCCTTCTTTTTCGTTCTTGAATAATGGTTAGTACTATTAAGACTTTAACATTATGCCAGAAGTGGGGATTTAAGATTACACACAGAATGGGCGGCGTCTAGTGACTCCTCAGGTTCGTCCATTGTTGCAAATAATATCCTTGTTTGTCATCACTAAGTCATGACAAATATAATGATGAGGTTGATGAGGTTGTTTTTTTTTGCTGAAGACCAATTAGGTAGGGGAATATAGGCTCTCGGAAAACTTCACATTTTGATGATTAAAAAAGTAATTATCTAAAGACGTTTTGAATAAATATATTTCCTCTAGCCCATTGTATTCACGCCACTGCAAGCTTCAAGCTGATACCAAATATGCATACTTGTCTATTATTATCAACTTTTCCCTTGAAACACGATTTTGGTGACGCGCCCGGTGATGAGAAACCAGGATATTATTTGGAGTGCCCTAACTGTGAGGGAACTAGGGATTTCATAACAATAACAGCAAAAGGGGCTAGTGTGAATTCTGTGTGCGTAGAACCATAAATTCTAGCTTAGAATTGACAACCTGTACTTTGATTTTTTTTTTAATTAACAAATTTTATCTTTATTGCTTGAAAGGACTGCAGTAGTTTGACGATGAATTGTTGACCAAATGAATGTCCATGTATCATAGATTATAGCACTTTTTCATGGTACAATTGTAACAGAATATGATACATAGGTCATTTATGGATACCAAAGATATGGTGTGCGGCTTATATCGGGGGGGGGGGGGATTGGGGTTGGTAGTATAGTACAGAATATTCCCTTACTACAGTACTAAATTAGCATTTTTCAGACTCCTGTGTGCTGTTTAGCATTTGTCCAAGGTGGGTGCACACACAGAAAAGTGAGAGTCATTGTCGCTAAAACTACCCTCACCTGAGGGTCAGACACTGCCTGACTCTCAGATGAGGGTAGTTTTAGCGACAATGACTCTCACTTTTCTGAGGGTGTGTGTGACTAGGGGGACTAGGGATTTAATAAGAATGACACAGCAAAAATGTCTGTCAATTGGGAACTTGAAGTCACATTAAACTGGAATAGGATTAGGGATTCTTTTACCACACCTCAGTGTGGATTAGGGATTTCTCAAAACACCAAAATGGTTAGGCCAAAAGAAAAAAGGTGTGTTTCAGGTTACATGGTCTGAAAATCTAGGGAAGGTAGGTCGGATTTTTTGGGTTTTTTTTTATTTATTTTTTACTTTAGCCTTAAAAGAAGCCAGAAATCGACTCACGAACTACAATGCCGACTCGGCGACGACCGCCTCGACTCAGACTATCAGATCATCAAAATGTGAAGTTTTCCGAGAGCCTTTATTCCCCTACCTATAATTGCGGTACTTGTGTGTACCCAGAAATCTACTCACAAACTACAATGCCGACTCGCCGACAACCGCCTCAACTCTTGAACTATCAGATCGACCCTAAAATAGCCCCAAAATGACCCAAAATATAAATATTTTTTCAAAATTGCATAAAAATGTCTAGGGTCGGCCCTGTTTTGCTAGGTAGGGTCGGGTAACCTGAAACACACCTCTTTTTTATGCCTTATTGAACCCTGTCCAGCTGTTTACAAATAACCACAGTAGTATTATTGTTATGGTATGAGAGCAGCAAACCCTTGTGTTGCCTCATGATTGGTTTAGTAGTGATATTATATAACCACCGAGGAGGTTGGATGCCGAAGGTGGTACTCCGTAAATTACCTTAGCAATGGCCCGGGTCAATATTTACACATAGGGATATGATATAATGGGCAGCTCGTAATATATAAAAAATCTATAATAGCTAAAAGATAATTTGGAAAGATTGTTTTCATCACTAGGTCAAGGTTCCTATTTATCAAATATTCACTTTGATAGCTACTTGCATTTTGCACTTTTCCGATTATTACCTTAAAAGTACTGTATTTTCAGGTACTTCCCTTTACTTATTTTGCTATCTTCTTGTAATTTATGAATCTTACAGATGATTTCATAACAATACCTTCACATTTAAATACAGTCTTCCATTTTCAGATGTCATTTGTTTTCTTATTGCTGTTGTGTTCTCAGATATATTTTTAATGTAACACCTTAGGGAGTGATCATTTTTTATCAACAGGGGGGGGGCTTGGTTTGGGGGGCGGCAAAAAAATTTGGACCCCTCGACCGGGGGGGGTAAAAAATTTGGACCCCTCTGTGGGGGGGGTCAAAAAAATTTAACCTGTTTGGGCCAAAAAGCCAGCGCGTTACTATGCTTCAAAGGGCCCGCGCGCGCGACGATTTCCGACCCGTAGGGGGGGGATGAAAGAAATGTTCCACGCTCCGCGCGGAAAACCACCCCCCCTGTTTTTAAAAATGATCAGTCCCTTATTAAAATGTTGAATATTTCACCTAATGTAACACCTCTTTAACCTGTTGTATGTTACAGATGTTCCGGCGGCAGCAGTCGCGGACTGACACGGTGGCGTCGGTGGCGTCCCGGGGGAGTACGAGGACGTACCTCATCTCTGAGGCATCCTCCGTCCTCCCGTCTCTCAGCGTCAGCGCCTTCTCACTCGACCTCACCAACGACCTGCTCAACAATGTCCACTCCTCCGGTTCAGACGTCTACACTCCGTCGCGGTTCGACGAGGGTTTGTCATCCAGTTGTAAGGAGGGTCTGGATGTGTTCGATAACCCGGAGTATACCGATACAGTCAAGAGCATTGACAGTACCGGGTCGATGCTCCGACGGAGTCTCTCAATGCCTCCGCAGTACTCTTATAAAGGGCCGGTATCGAGGAAACATGCCCGGGAGGTCTTTGAGGACTATCTTGCAGAAGAGCTACCAAAAGTTAAGGATGATGCTGATTCTGACGATGAAAACAAACCATGGCGACAAACCATGGAGGATTTAATAGAGCGTCCGGATTACATCGACTCGATTCAGAGCACGAGCAGTGGCGCCGCCCTACTGGCCAAAACCGCCACCAGCATTACCAAAGCCGGCCAGGAGACAAAACTAGTGAAAAGCGAACAGGAATCAGAGGCACGGAGGATAAAAGCCGAGCGTCGGTTTTACTTTAAGAACCTCTTGGTGCTAAGTATCATGTGCTTCTTTCTGTTCGGGTCCTACCTCTCATTGCGAAACCTACAGAGCAGTATAAATGAAGACACCGGGTTGGCGTTTTACTCTCTCAGCTCCCTGTATCTCTGCTTCTTCCTGGGCTGTATTTTTGCACCCACACTGATACAGTACCTGAGGCCAAAGCGAACCATGGTGAGTTTTTTTTAAAGTTTTGAATGTGGATTCATTTGTTGTTGTTGTTTGTTGGTAAATTTTATTGCTGGCAAAAAATTCGTAGCATGCACTGGACGATTTAAATTTTATTGCCAAGAAGTAGTAAAAGCTAATACTTCATAGAGAGGAGAAAGTGCAGTTATTTACAGATATGCAGCCCTTTGCTTGCCAAGTGTCTATCAACATTTCTGGTCTCACGAATGTCTGTATGTCGGTATAAGGCGTTCACTTAATATTAGGTACTGTAATAATCTAATACTACAATGGTAGAATGGTTATTCATGATTGACAGAGTACTGGTGAATAAACCAGTTCAGTTAGCGCTACTTGTTGTTCCATTTGGGAACTAGTGCTTCAAACATGCAGGGGTGCATCTGGCAGCCTCTTCACAATGTACAGAAAAGTGGTAATTTGAAGTCCAACAATAATCAAAAACATCATGCAGTATCTTAAAAAGAATGATGTTGAAAATAACAAAATAATGACCAGGATGAAATCAGAAAGTTTAGAACAACATATACTAAGACATACATGGCTAGACTAGACAGGAGACAAAAGATATAAACAAAACATGTTTGGAGTTTTAATGCTTATATTGCCAACAAAAAGTCTTATTCAACCTTTTTTTCAATACAGCTTATATCATATCACGATTTAATGAATAAAAATCAAATATTCTAAAAGCTTATTTATACAGTACCTTGTTCCAATCCTTCACTTTTTGTCCTGGTGTCCTAATATTAGTAGGATGCATGATAATGAAAGTTATACCAGATAATGTAGTAGTATTCCAATCCAAATTTAATTCAATCAATTAGACAGGTTTTTATTCTGCATTTGCAAAAAAATTATAAAGTAAGAAATACAAGCATATTTGTTTCCATAAGATAGAAGTGGCTCATACTTATAGCAATAACACAATTGACACATTTTTGATACAAGTACTCCAGTCATTAGCCTGATATTGATATTGCCTGCCTCACGTGACAAGTAGAGGTCAGATAATGATATATAGGTTAATAATAGTATATTTTTTTAGGTGTCATCCACCTGTTCACCCTTTTTTAAAGCAGATCATGAGCTAATGACATTTATTCATTCAGGTATTTTGAGAGATTATCCTTAATCATAGCAGGATGTGAAATAAGATCTCATTTGGTGGTAAATCTATACTGCTGAAGATGTGAACCTATCGTAAAACCCCGCCTATAAGCCGAATTTATTTTGGCGTTTTTTTTCCAAATAAGCAGAATTATTTTCTTCAAACTCACATTCGGCTTATAGGCGGGGTTTTGCAAAGGGTAATGGAGATAATGGTGTAGAGTGTATGAAAACTTTGTCAGCAATATGACCGAAATTTAAGACCCTTACAAATCATTTCGACATGAAATATAAATGTTAAACAAATAGCACATGGTACTCCAATGACATAAAACGATCAAAATCTCTCTTAAAACAGTTTTTTCAAGGGTCGGAGCGGGGGCCAGGGGAAGCCCTAAGACCCCAAAAATCACATTCGGCTTATAGGCGGGGTTCTCTAAAATGTTAAAATGATTTCATTCAAGCCAAATTTTCTCTGTCAAAGTCACTTTCGGCTTATAGGCGGGGTCGGCTTATAGGCGGGGTTTTGCGGTATTCTTGATATATACTCATTTGGTACACATATCATTATTTTCAACTAAAAATATTTTTTTACTTATCCAGGTTCTAGCTCACCTATTCATCCTACTCTACGTGGGTACCAACTTCTACCCCACCTACTACACCCTCCTACCGGCCTCTGTCTTCATCGGGTTTGCCCTGGCCTCGTTCTGGACGGCTCACAGCACCTACCTAGCGTCCATCGGTCTCTGCTATGCTCAGGTGGCCAACAAAAGCCCCTTAGTCATCCTCACTAAGTTCAACGGGATCTTCTTCACCTTCTTCGGTATTTCCCAGGTGCTTGGGAATGTTATCGGGTCCACTGTTCTCATGGCTCAGATGCATGCGGATGGTGATATAGGGTTCCCAGGCGAGACGAATACCTTGTATAATGGTATCGTTGGGGTTGATGATAATAAAACTGGGTCTTTAAGTCTCTTGGTGTTAAACCTCAGTGCCACTACCACCATGCCAGATTTGCTGGATGGCGACCCGCTTCTGGAATGTGGCGTTAAATTCACCCCGGCACAAGCGAACACATCGGGAAGCGCCATCGACAAACACATCGTCTACATCCTCCTCAGCATCTTCTCTGCCATGATCCTCACCTCCATGCTCATCGCCATCATCTTCCTCGACCCGCTGGAGGGGGAGGCCAAACGCAGCACCAAGTCGGTGTGTACGCAGCTCGCGGCCGTGTTCCGCTGGTTCACCGATTACAAAGCCGTGTGTCTGGTGGGACTCATGGTGTACTCGCTGCTACAGATGGCATTCATATTCGGGGAGTTCACCAAGGTAGGATTCAGTGGTGCCATAGACTGCATGAACCATCCACTTACAGCAACTTAAGGCCACTCAAAAAAAAAAGTGGTTTCTCATTACCAAGGTCTGAGAAATGTGACGAGCGAGGCTTCTTTTTTATTTTTTTTTTTTTTTTTACTCGCAGGCCAAAATGAGTAGAAGAATTTATGTTTTTTGTGACCAAATTTCTATTTATTGGTAAAGAATTAATTGATCATTAAAAGTGGAGAAAATTTAAGTTTTGTCTATACCACTGCATTTCTGGCATTATAAGCTTTAATTTGATACCAAATATGACCAATCATTTTTATCAGGTTTTCCATCAAAATTTGGCAAAAAAAAAAAGTTTTCCTCAAAACCGGATTTTTATGATGCGCGCGGTGATGAGAAACCATTTTATTTTTTTGAGTGGCCTAAAGCACAATTTATAGCTAGTTACTGGCCTTCTTTAAGCAGCTTGAAATAGCTTTTAGTAACTTTATCTTTAAAGAGAATTAGAATTACCATAAATCAACTTGATTGTTGCTTAAAATAGTTTAAAGCAGATTGTTTATGCAGTGATATTTATCACCTTTAATATAATTAGCACATACCGTAAATTCATATAATCCGCATTTCGCATATAACCCACACCCTGACTTTGGGAGAACCATATAACCCGCACTAAAGGTCTGAAAATACGGTTTTAGTACTGTACTATACTGCCAAAACCCCTGGTGTTACTTGCACCTAGACCTTGAGAATTTTGTAAAACAAGCACTGGGGGTTTGGTTCGCCTATAACCCATGGTTTATATGCTAGAATTTACGGCACAAGTTTTAGACTGACTGATCTTTAAGTGCAGTTTGGTACCATAGACCACTATATAGGGTTTGTTGCAGAAAGACATTTTGTTTGTAGCCTAAAGACATTTGTGGTCTAAAGACATTTGTAGCCTAAAGACATTTGTGGTTTAAAGACATTTGTAGTGTAAAGACATTTGTGCTTTAAAGCCACATTTGTAGTGTAAAGACCCGTGAGGTGTCTTTATGCAACAAATTAGTATCACTTTGTAGTCTAAAGACTGATTTGTAGTGTAAAGACCCCACAACAGTTGTATCTACTTCATGTAAATTGTGAATTGGCAAATCCTCCTCTCACAACTTACACAAGAATGTAGATATACTAGGTCAGTAATAATACATAATCACCTCCGAAGCTTTTGCTGGCAGTAATTCAAAGCCTTTTGTACCAGTGTGTACTTAATATTGGTACTTTATCCAAGTCTCTGCATGTATTCATATGAAATGTAAATATATAAACTGCCACTATATAATACATTTGTGTAGTGGTGTTCAGGAATATAGATCAACTCATTATGAGGTTCATCTGCGGCCACAAACCACTACACCTCATAAATCAATACTAGATACAGATAGGGGCCGGTCATGGGTGAATGCACACCCATGCACACTATGGTAGTAAGTTCATATAGGGTCGTTGCTGTTATTAATTATATTTATGCTGGGTACATGCCATATATAGCCACATGTAGATAAGGCTTATACAGAATAGTGTAATTTGAAACAAATTTACATATTATTTTACAAGGAATGTCAGAGAGATACTATCAATGTGTAGCTATTGGGAACATCTGTTAACTATACTTTTGCTCATCATGAAGGTATGAAACTTAGGGAGTGGTCACCTTTTTATTAACACGGGGGGGGGGGTGGTGGATTTGGAGTGGGACCAAAAAAGTTGCACCTCTTTTAGTGTTACTATAGCTTGAAGGGGTCGGCTTTGCTCAAGCCTGCCTGAGGGGGGGACCAAAATAATTTCAACCCCTCCTGTGGGGTGACCAAAAAAAAATACAACACACTTGCACGAAAATCCACCGACCCCCCCCCCCCCCCCCACCGCCCATGTTGTTAAAAAATTACCACTCCCTTACACTATGCAGCTCACGATTAATCCCGGTACTTGTAACTTGTCTTTCCATCAATTTTTAATACCTCCTCCACCCTTCCTCCTGCAGGCGTTTGTGACGTGTCCTATCGGCGTGCACATGGTGGGCTATGCCATGCTCACCATGTCCGCGAGCAGCTCGATAAGCTCCTTCTTCAGTGGTATCGCTGCCAGAATGCTCGGGCGACCCGTCATTATGACCCTAGGTAAGTAGGCTGCAGCAAACCATAACTATATCAGCTATTTGTACATAATATGCAATTGGTGAACACAAATGGTCTCATGGATTTGGGGATATTTTGAGGATGGATTCTGATCCAACTTTCACTTTCTATGGATGGTGTTAAAATTTACTCCTGAAGGACTGGCATAATACATTAAACAGCACTGGAGAGTTACTCGTCATGGCTGCGTTCATGTATCATGCCACTTAAACGCATAATGCATTAAAGCACTATGTGGCCCTTAAATTACCCCCTATGATAAACTGTCACTATAATAAGCACAGCCCCCCCCCTACTCCAATACCATGTTGCCATTTGTGTCCCCTCGGCTCAAATTGAAATCTGGTGGCGCGCTCGCCCCACACTAGTTGTGGAGAGAGGAGCCGCATGTTTGGCCGCCTGTATAATCTGTGTACATGCTGCTAGATGTCTTTTCAGTGCTGCTTCCTCCTGATCAGGATCACCATGACAACTGAATACTTTTCTTTAATAGTTTTATCAAGGTACATTGAGTTTAGTAGATTATGACATACAACTAGACGCCAGGCTGCGGATTGATTCGGTTATGATATAATTTGTAGCAACTCATATGATTGAGCTAGGATGGTTCTATGAAATCTTTATTGAGGTGGGGTGTGTTCGGTCTATTTAATAAGGGTTATATGCAAAATGCAGTTCTAGCAATCCAGTCATGATTATTATTTTCGCAGACATCTGACGGTCGCAAAAATACAATCATTTCATGCAAAGTTTTAAGGCAAGCATCTGATGTTATTTTGTTTCGGATAGGTGGACTTCATTTTGAACATGGTTCAAAGGATGGTTTGGTTTTTAATGGGCAGCACTTTGTATTATGCTTGGGCAATCATCGTCAAAAGTCTTAGCTTTGATACTGAAGCTGAAGGCAAGGATAAGCTCATCTCTCACTGCATAAATGTTTGTATTTAAGCAAATTTCAAGACACCTCAACGTCCTGGAAACGTCATGACTGCATTTAAGTGACTTAAAGTGTTTCTTTAAGCAAATTAAATCAACTTAAATACAAACATTTATGCAGTGCTTGTTTTCTGTTGGCCAAGTCACAATGTAAGTGATTGGGTTAGGAGGTGGAAAACTAGGCGCTGGTCAGTTCCTTTCTGCCCTCCTCACACAGGAGAGTTCATGGTTGGGGCAGAGTCGAAGTAATGAGACTTCTGTGTTAGAGAGTTGACTTAAAGCGGCACGATCACCGAGCGTCTGCTATTCATATTTCAAGTATGGTTCTCGTCTACTATATGTGGTGAAGTGGTGGAGCTTTAACCAAGAGCAGAGCATGTGTTTAATGATGTATGACTGCAGCCCTGGAAAGTGCTGCAGTCATGCAACACTGACACTGCATCGTTGCAGCAAATCAACATGGAGCCATCATCCGTAAAGGGCAAAAAGCTGTTAATGGGTTAACGCTTGATCTAAATGATATGATGATGACACTGATGGAAAAGCTGAACTACTAACACTTAGTCCTCATAATATGATATTTAATGCTAATTCACTTTCAGATTTACAGTAATATTGTCTCTCGTGTGATAGAATAATGCATGTTTGTAATGAAATGACGTAAAAGTAAAGCCGATACCACAACCCCATACCCTATAGGCATTTTTACTCTTGACATAACTGATCTCAATTTCGGTATTGATGTAAATCAAATTTTATCTCGAAACTATTTTTGATAAATTCTACATATAAGACAGCCTGTAATATATAACAGTTTGTTCCCATTGAGTAGTATTTTATAGACCATTGGTAATGTTATCCAAGACAAAATGTTTCCAAGGGATCATATTACTTATATCAATTCATAGATGTCCAGAGATATTTGCTTCTAATGCTACTTGATATAACACTATTTTATGTAACACTCTTTATACAACATGGCCACCTGGGAGTTAAGACTCCAGAATATTGCTCACCCCTTACAGCGGTATACCTCAGTGTTTCCCGGATGGTGTACCGCTTCCCAATAGTTTCAGTCAGCACTACATAAATGTTGGAATTTAAGCATCTATAACATTACTGAAATAAATTTTTATTACTAAAATTTACATCATCTGTTGATCCAAATCAAAATTTTCCTTTTATAATTGTTGAACATGCCTGAGTTTGAAAAGTGAGGTGTGATTAAGTTTAACCTGTCAACTCACAAAAATGCATGTTTCAGCTTGGGGGAAAACGCCATGTAATTCAATATACCTTAAAACATTTCTTTATAAGCCTGTCTCTCTTATAAGCTAACCCAAATATGTTGGGGAAAGTAAAATGTCAAATTTAAGGTTATAGTCAAACTGTTAATGTCTTGATGAAAGACCTTACTTACAAGCTGATGCCCAACTCTTAGAATTAGGCCTCAAATCTCATCGTTTAGTTGGCTTATCAGAGAGGTTTTACAATAGATCACATGGAAATATGGTGTAGACTCTGTGATTAATTTGTTTGAAACTTTCTGGAAGTTTACATTTGCTTAAATTCCAACATCCATACTGTGCATGTTGACAGATGTCATTGGTAGCTATTCAAACCCTCATCAGTCACATTTACTTTCCATCTAGATTTATATTTCCAAATATCACATTCAGGAACAAAAGTTTGTAGTTCGTAAAAAACAAATTAGGTTGGATATTGGAAAGCATTTGGCCTTGAAGTTATCCCTCATTCTAAGATTGTCTTACAGCAACAAGTACGATCTTATTTTTTTTATTAATTTGCTATATTTATTTCTGTAAATCACAGTTATATCCAAGCACCCCATGACAATTCAATGAGACCCATAGTCAGCAATAGGCCAATGCTTCCCAAATTCATGTGAGCATTCCTCGACTGGCCCAAACGTCTTGATTTTGCCAAAGAAAAATATTTGGAGGTCCATGATTGAATTTTTTTATCCAGTCTATCATAGTCCCGAGAATTATAATCTAATCCGAATAGCAAATTAGATGCCCACCAGTCCTGGTTTCATCTGTATGGGTCCAAGGGTCCTGATTTTACTCAAATAGTGTCAACCGACCCCACCGGCCCCCATTTAGCAATTAGCCCTCAAATTGTCCATTATTTGTCAACCAAAGGCAAGGGACCACGATAATCCATCACAGGCCCAAGGGCGTAAGCTCGTCTGAATAGTCTATAACCGACCCGCGCGTCGTTATTTGGTCCAGTGTACGAGACTAGGCTCTCAGGTGGCGTGTTGACTTGTAACCATGGTAACAACCTTGTCGCCATATTGATTTGTTATTTGTGTCTTGTTGCAAGGCGGCCAGTTCTGCAAAGCACTTCAAACCACGGTGATCGGCACTTAACGCCACCTAGTGGTGCCCCCTTGTGGTGAGGTGAGGAAAGACAATGTTTGGGGGAATGATTATAACACCATTTGGGTGACAGTTATAGATTTCATATTTTTTTCGTAAAAATACATACACTTAGTTGATTCATGAAAAACACTCATTGTGTAAAATCCATATTCTATAGTGACAAAAAGGGTATATTTGTAGTGCATATTCTATACTAGTAGAAAATATATATATTTATCCTGAAATTTATATCATATAGTGACAAAGGATATATTTGTATTCTAGAAGAAATATATTTATTTATTCTGAAACAAGTATTCATAGTGAGTATTAGATTGATTTCATTGATACTGGTGCTACTTAATAGGCCTGTATATATTTTTGGAGTGATATAATGGGATGTAATTTTTACTAATACATATTACCAATGGGAATTTAGAACTAAGTATATGCTATAAGGGTGGTTCTGTACTCAATATCACAAGTGAGAAAATATTCAGAATTGATGTGGAATAGTCAACAATATCCTTGTTTGATCCCTGAACCCTAATGGAGATCTTGAAGGTTTGTTGTGACTGGTTTAAACCGGTTCGTACCAGACCGCGGCTGGTTGGTAATTTTTGGTTCAGTGCCAACTCTTAGTATGAAACCTTAAGCATTAACCCTGTAAGCCCAGCATTGTATGTTAATGAACTTTGCCCTTTCATGATACATAAATGAATCACTGGTAAGTCTTTGCCATGGCTGCATTCATGCATCGTGATGATACAACAGGCTTGATACATTTCCAAAGGGTTGGTATGATGCACCAATGCAGAGCCGGTGAGTAACGCCTCGCTGACGCTGCATTGGTGCATCATGAAAACAAATTAATACAAACCTTGAGGCTTGACCCTAACTTTAAATGGTTAATCTAGGGTTGTGTTTATTCTCTGGTATGAATTCAAGGTGTATAACTGGAATGGGGTGAGGGTGGTCTGTAAGTCATATGTGGTCACAAGACTTTGAATACATAGCATCAGTCGAACTCTGTTGAGAATTAAGAAAGTTTATTTCATATTGTACATTTCACTATACTCTTTTATAGAGTTTATATTTCTTTCTATCAATGTTGTGCAGAACAACCTACTACACATTGTTAGAATATATCATACAAGAGAGTTTCTACCCATAGTGTTTATACTTATCCACCAGACAAAGCAATGGATTTAGTGATAGAATATGACAAATTGTTAGAATATTTTATGAAATTATTTGTTTTTAATAAAACTGTCCATGTCTATAAATACCCACCAGACAAAGAAATGGATATATAGTGACAGCATACAACGAATTGTTAGAACAGAAAGACAGGTTGTATTTTATAAAATGTCAATAGGGTTACATTTTACAATATTTCCATAGGGTGACATTTTACTAAATGTCCATAGGGTATTTTACATTCCTAGTGGAGCTGTTTGTAATCATTTGAATCTAGATGTATGTTAGATTTTTGAGAATGAATGGGTACTCTGTGACAGTCAAGTGAAAGGAAACATTCAGTATATATACTAACCACTAGATGTGCAGTAATATATCAAATCAAATGTCAAGTCAAGTATTTAGCCAACTTTTAGAGCTGCCTCAAATTTAGTGATACTTTTGCCTAACAAATAACAGTAATAGTGTAGTTATGAGGAAAAAGAAAACTGTGTATTCAAGGTAGGCATACATCTAATTGTACGCTGGTCGACCACTGACATTGCATAGTAAGTGTGGTAAAGAAAATATGTGGAAATAGTTGGAATATTTTTAAGCTGATGTTCATAGAAAAGAGTCTGTTAAGCTTTCATAATATTTTGAAAAGGAAAGTTTCCCAAATCATGTACGTGTTTTGTAAACTACAATAGGGCAAATGTCACAAATTTTGCTGATATGCGGAAAAGACGTATATAGCGTCTTTTTTTCTGTCAACAAAATTGGTCCCTAAAACCGAATGTATTTCTCCAAGAAATGTATTTATAAAAATGATTGTTTTATTTTTTCCTGATATACATCCCTATTCTAGTACATAAATGGTCGACTAAAATGTAAGACAGCCCATCTTGATGATTTTTGGGTGGGCGTTGAAGGACAATCTGTCACTTGATACAATTATCTCAACAATTTATGGAGTATTCCCATGACTATGTTTCACTATGTGTGTAGGAAGGGGCCATTACATGTATAATGCGTGACTGAAGACGGACAATACTTGTGGTGTAAATGTCGGGGCGGGCTATTCGATCGACAAGGGCATGCATTGTATGTATCTCAGCTGAGCTTATTGTTAGGTCCAGCCTAATTGTGTAGTCCAGTAAGGCATATATGTGTTCATGATACAAGCCATGTATTACCTGGTATATCATAAGGACTAATGGTATCTTGATATGAATAATATAAACTTGTTGATGGTTTAAATTAGGGCCTACCATGATGGCTCATTTAAGTGGCAGGTATTCAAATAATTGGAAGTATAAGTTAAGACCAAGGGGTACACATATTTGAAAATAAGTAATTACTACTCAATTTGTATCTTGAATAAGCCCATGTCTTGTGCACATGCTAGGTTGATATTTATTAGCACCTTTGCACTTAAACGAGCCACTACGGTGTATTCGTATTGATTAGGGCCTATATCGTGACATGTGAAAAGGCCGGTTTTATTGCCTCCCTCAATAAGGCTGGTTTTGCCTATTAGGGTCACATTATGTAATTCTATATGTAAATGATACAACCCATACAGGTAAGTAATGACGTCACTTCTGTTTCCGGATATCCTGAGAGTGGCTTGTTTTCGAATCGGTTCCCTCCTCATCAAATCTTTTTCGGTTTCCTGTCTCTAATTCTGAAAAACATCATTCGCAAATCTATTTCGATCAATCGATTTGTTTTTCTATGTGCTATTTCTAATTGAATGAAAATTTTCATCTTTAGTACCTGGTTATTTTTTCAGAGTCATAGCTTTAGAGCGAGTTTCGGCAATTGTGCATGACAACGGTTAAAGTGCATGAAAATTTATATTTATTTCAAAATTACTTTAGCCACTGAAACAGATACCCATAATAAAGAGATATATATATTTATTAACCTTCAAAAATACAAAACAAAAATTTAACCAAATAAAACTAGAAAAAAAAAGACAAAAATTAACAAAATAAATGAAAAAAAATGAGACAAAATTATTTTTTTTAATATTCAGACAGAAAAAACCCACAGAAACCCCCATTATCACCAACCCCTACTACACCGGCATTATTACTGACATTATCGATTTTGGCGTGAATATTCCTCCAATATTTGCGTCCGATGCGTTGATACTTTTGCCTCATGGTTTTGTCTGTGTGCTTGCAGCGTGCCTGATGCAGCTGGCCCTGCTGGTCTACATGTTGTTCTGGGAGCCCGACCCAGACAGCGTCGTCATACTCTTCGTCTTCATGGGCCTCTGGGGATTCGCAGACGGTATACTCATCACACAGATTGTCAGTGAGTACACTTTCTTATCATTCCATTCTAAGGCCACTCAAAAAAAAAATCAAAAGGTTGCTCATCACTGCAGGCATCATAAAAGTCAGGTTTTGGGGAAACTTCTTTCTTTTTTTCTGCCAAATTTTGACGAAGAACTTCACAAAAATGGACAAAATAGGTCATATTTGGTATCAAATTAAAACTAATAATGCCAGCAATGCAGTGGTATAGAAATAACTTAAATTTTCTCCACCTTTAGAGATCAATTTATTCTTAACCAATAAAATGTGAATTTTTGGCCCCAAAAAAAACGTCAATTATCCCATACATTTTGGCCTGCGAGTGAAAAAACAACAACACTTTTTTTGAGTGGCCTAAATTTAAGAGCTATTATGTTTAAGTACTGCAATCACTATATTCCATGCCCCCTAAGATAAGGGCCCACTATGGGGTCTCCAGTCCAATTGGTGCTATTCTTACAAGCTTTACTAAAACCATGAAATTATAGGATCTCTACCTTATGTAGGGAGGTACTTCAGACCCAGCCGTAGATTTATTATTTAAATTTGTTTATGTATTCTCTATGCTAACACGTACATTTAAAGTCTTGGAAATATTCATCTTCAGGTAGGAATTAGAACTTGGTAAAAATCATATAATAGCCACATGAACATTTGATATTGGTACTGGCACTATGTTGGGGCATCATAACGTTCTATGCGATAAAACTTCCCCAGATTTACCTCAGTCGAGAATCTTCGATCCCTGAACATGCTGTTGAGGAGAGTAGAAATTACCCGCTTATACTTGTGGGATTATCCCCACTCACGGGCAGACGCTGAGTGCATTCTCTGATTAACGCCATCCACATCACTCTCCAAGCACAGTCTTTACAGTGTAATCGATGCCTACGCAGGCTGTGTTAGTGTTTTGTTCTCTGGTTGAAGAGTAGTACAATGCGCCACTCAATCTCCTAGCAGACTTAGTATCCAGAACACATGGCTACATTGTGATGCTGTGGCGCTATACATTTGAATATAGTTGCCATGGCAACTTACCAAAAAAAGACTTGCGAATCAGAATAACCGTTGGACAGAACCAATGATTGGAGAGTAAGGCATCAGTAGATCCCACTCTCCCAGCAGATTCTGCATGCTAAGCTGGCCTAGATTCTGCCATTTCTAATGTCTTGTCAAAGTAACCTACCGTATTCGACGTAATAAGCGCCCAGGGCGCTTATAAAATTATTTTTATGACGTTTTTAGTAGTTAAGAGTTTAAATGTCCTCGAAATCGCGAAATTTGACCCTTTGTTCTAGTCTCAAAATGCCTCAGAAGCGGGGGGCGCTTATTAGGGGGAGGGCGCTTATTACGTCGAATGCGGTACGCATAAAACCTTGCAAATCCAGGTCCAGTCTAGGTCAGATACATAGACAAAACCAATGCCCATTGATACCGTCTTTGTTGTATTTCACAAATCGGGGCTGGAGCAGTACCCGATGAAGCCTAAGGCTGAGTAGGATGCGCCCCAGCCCCCACGAGTGAAATACATCAGAGCGATATCAATGTAGTTGGTTTTGTGGTTATTTTTTATTCTAAGCCATTTAATGCAGAAAAAGGACCTTTTTCCTAGGCCATTGAATATGGCCACATTGTATTCAATGGGGGCATTGAATACGGCCCTTCTCGTACTTAAGCATAGTAAAGCTTGTATTTCGCAAAAAGATAAATGGGGGCTCTGCTTGGAGAGTGACCCGTCAATAGATCCATATTCAGCAGGTGCAGGATTGATTCCCGATGGAGAATCTTTGCCAAGTGCTATCATTGCAGCACCTGAGCTGCAGGGGGAATGTGACTCAAAGGGAAATCCATGATGGATAATATTGGGTATCATTCGATGAGGCATACGCTGACACTTAACCGGTCATGCCTCAAGCTAGTTACCGGTTGTAACTTTCAGTGGGACGCCGGGGGCTGTCGGAGAGTTATGTGTTATGTGAGTTAAGTGTTTGGTTTCTCCTGGAACTTTCAGTAGAATTCACCCCCATCATAGATGATGGAAAGTCAGTGCTTCTGTATGCTGACTTTGTCGCAAGTGATGGAAAGTCAGCTTATAGAAACGCTGCCTTTGTCCCCAGTGCTTCCACCTTTTCCTTTAATTTCTTTGGTTCTCTGTCCAGGAAATGATAAAATTATTTATGAATGAAGAACCACCTGCAAACTCTTAAAACGTGAGGGATAGGGTAAAAATGCTACTTGCAGATTTGTAGGCCAATTTATTAATTGAAGGGGAGGTAGAATTAAGAAACCTTGAATTTGGGCCAAATGTCCAGAGCTTTCTACACACTAATATCTTATACCTACAGCAGTGTACTAAGCCAGTGTCAGTAGGTATCTATTAAGAAATCAGGGATTCCTGGGGCCAGATCCATTATTTCAACATTGAGTTTCTAGGTCCCTCAATAGATTTTGCCCAAATCTGAAATTCTTTAAGTGTTTGGTTCCAAGTGTCTTAGATAAGAGTTTCATCATGCTGGTTGTACTCATGGAGACATTCACATTCATAAGGTAATCAATGTTAGGAGAATATTATAATTACAAACCTTGGGCCTTATCAGAAATCTTTGGTCTAGTTATACAGGCTAACAGATTATGTTTACCCAACCCTTTAAGGACTTATATCGCAGAAAGATGACATTTATCGTCATTATGCACCAATGCAGCCCAGGCTAGTGACTCGCCAGTGCTGCATCGCTCCTTCGGGAGTATCGTAACCCCGTAGGGTTGGCATGATGCTTGAATGCAGCACTGGCGAGTTACTCACCAGGGCTGCATTCATGCACCATGCCGACAAAAGGCATAGCGCTTTAAAGCACTATGCCGTCTAGTCAATTTGGAATCGACTGTACATTTGTACAGTCGATGATAGACCCTGCTCTAATCACGGGGGTCCTGCTATGTATTAGGCCTGGTGTGAACAGAAGGTTTGCCTTATAAACCACTGGTTTACTAACATATGATCTAGAAATATGAACATATCTGAGTGAATCTGGAAAGCTAAATGTCTAGAGATATGCATGGAACCTTCTTTGGCCCTGTAAACCTTTTACTTTGTCTGTAATGAGGTCCTGTAGTTCACCCACAGTCAAAACATAGGGATCTCTCACCAGTCAAGTATGGCAACACTTGGCTGGCCTGCTAGCTATATGCCGTCCATAAAGGGTTACCTGATGGTTAACACAGGTGTGCCTCTCAGTGCCTTGAGTAATAGCCCACAGGCCACCGTGTACACAAACGCCCACATAGGCAATGCATTAGGGAGTGGTCATTTTGTAACAATAGGGGGGTTGGTGGATTTTAGGGTGAGAAACCTGATATTTCTTGTCAACCCCCCTAGGAGAGAGCAGCGGCTAACTCCTTTCAGCTATAGTAATTGGATGGGGGTCGCTAGAAAGAGGTGACGTTTTTGGGACCCCCTCTCAAGAGGGGACCAAGTCTCCCCACCCCCCCACCTTCAAGGGGTCAAGGTATGGTTCCTACCACCTCATTTCAACCAACCCCCCCCCCCCCACGTTGTTAAAAAATAACCACTCACTAATGTTGGTGTATACTGATACATATCCCACGGACATTACTGATCAATGTGTTATGTTCGCCTCCCTTGACGCATCGCCTTTCATCGAGCTAATGCCCAAGAACAGCGCTACACAAATCAACATCGCTTGAGATTTCCCTTTGCTATTTCCACCTGTGTTTGTGTCCACATTCTAGGTTCAATATTAATGACATAACTTTTTTGTTGGTTTAATAACGTGGCAAACCCGTCCACTCTGGTCACAAAGAAGGTTGGGTTGTTGTTTTTTTCACTCCGGAGATAAATTCTCCGAAAGAAAAACACCAAAAGAGTAGATTCCAATTGTTCTTGATTATCTCAACTAAACTTTTATAATTGATTTTTGTTGGATTCAGTACAATTATAATGAAGTCTTTAATAGTCTCCCTCTCCGTTCCCATCCCACTGCGCAGTTGTCCCATTGTCCAGTCCAGTCTGCAGTGGAAATAATGAGCACTAACACTGATAATCTTGTGCTCCAGAACTTAGTGAGTAGTGGCTGCCTACTTAGTCACTAGTGACTAACCTAGTTAGTAATTCTTTGGCTCCCTATACACATGACCCAGGTTAGTCAGGTTAGTCAATATTGACTAGCCCACCTTAGTCCACTAGCGATCGGAATACTAGGGTTAGGCTATTTGAGAAAAGAATTAGTGATATGTTATTTGGAATTGTGCATAAGTCAAAAATACTAATATCCCTATGACTACCACGGGTTAGACACTACAGACTACTGCAGTCTAAAACCTACAGATTTCCAGTGAAACGCGGTATTTTTACCTCAATGCTCTGAGTTAATTCGTTATGGGCTACATACTGTTTTAACACACTTTGTCCCGTTGTTGTCGCTACTCGCTACTGCTGCATTCATGCTACAGCATCAGTAATGTAGGCCCATGCAGCCACACAGTTATTTGCCAATGCTAAGTTGGTGCATTGTGACAAAAATTGAGCATCAAGCCTTAAAGCATCACACAGTCCTGAATGGCTTAATTAGCTTCATTTTCTCCAGCCTCATTCCATTTGTCTTGTTTTGGCCCAAATGGTTCTGGCTGCCCGGTGTGGAGTCACCTATCCATTGTATTGCTTGACTGCATCCGCAGATTAACTATGAATAAATTCTGAACCTTTAACCCATACGTTATTAATGGGTCATTAGTGTATACTTATTCACCATCTAGGGTGATATGACTCATTTATTTTGAATACCTGTACTGTATTTAGAAAATCACCAAGTGAAATAAATACTTTACAAATTCACAATTGTGAGTGGGAGTGTTTGTGAAAAGCTATTTTCCAAGACTAAAAACTGTCCTCCCATAACCCGGAATCCACCAATGCAAAATACATATATACATATGTTCAATATGCCAGTTCAACCATATGAGAATTCGACCAAGTTCGTTATGGCTGATATTCCATTTAGAGGCAATCTGCTTATACCTTAAGAAATACCCAGTCCATTTAAAAATCTTTTCTCCCAGATAGTTGTGTACTGTTTCCCTCTTCCCTCTAGATTCTAGCAAGACATGAGTCTTACTTTTGAAAGCAATGCTCTACTTACTGGTGTAGAGGGGAACTTTTAATTATTTACTAAATCAACACTAAATTATTTAGTATTGCTTACAATGTTCGGCGCAGCACTGTGCTGGCTGTTACCAGCCTCCAGTACACCGACTCTGCAGCCAGTGTAATCAAGTATAGGATACCTTTTTGGAAGCGAATGATTTTTCTTCATCTGTTTCCTTGAAATGAGATCAGTTAAACATCCCCAACATTTGATAAGATGCTACAGATTTACTGGAACAAGGTGACTGCCTATAAATATGTGGATAGTGAAATTTGAATAAAAGATTTTTGACGGGATTTGGGTTTAGTCCATATTGATATCAAGTGGTTAAATATTACTTCAATCATAATGATCCTAGTTATGAAGGACAGGGTTTTTGCGAAACACCGGGGCAGACTATTCCACCTTTTTCACATATGAGGCTTAGTGATGTAGTTAACCCTGTTCCAGCTTGACAGTCATGGTTAAAGTGAGGCCCAAAGCACCTTTGGATATAGTTCGGTTTTCATTCACAAGAGGGCTCTTAAGGGCTGGGAGCTCAGCTCTTACAGGCACAAGATAGGGTGAATATGTTGTAGCTGGACAATGCTCATGGTCCCCTGTTCAAACACTGCTGCCCTCTGGTGGAACTGTTATTTTAGTCCATGTGTGAAAAATGCTGAACTTATTCCCTGACGGCCCAGCTTTAAGAGCCCTCTTGGGAATGAAAACTGAACTATAACCGAAAGTGCTTTTGGCCTCACTTCAACCATGACGGTCAAGCTTTAAATTAGTTTTAAAATAATAATTGTCATATGATCTTCACCGTGTGTACATTTTTCCTTGCAGGCATCATCGGCGCCTTATTTGTGGAGAACAAAGAGCCTGCCTTCGCCGGCGTCAAGATGTGTCAGTCGATAGGGGCTTGCCTTACTCTCTTCTCTGCCAAGTACATCTCCTGCTACGTCAAGATCTACATCATCATAGGCCTGCTGCTCGTTGCCTTGGTTACCTACCTCATGCTTGAGTTCTCCTTATGGAGGGAGAGCAAAGCCGAGGTAGCAGGCACGGTCGGCGGCGGCAACGATGGCGAGAAGGAGAAAAAGAAGGCCCCTGAACCTGTCAATGTGTGAAGGGAACACGTTTAACGATGTCAATTAATTTTTGAAAAATTTCAACCTGGAAAGGTATTGAAAGCTTTGGTATGTACATTCCCAATGGTTCTCCTCTGAGAGTAGATGGGCAGATACGCACAGGGCTTGTCATGTGAGTGGCTATTGCATGCTGGGTAAAATGTATCATCTCTGCATGTACTGCCGGAAGCCAAGATGTGGTTGAAAGTCTGCCATGGAAGGATTCTCTGAATATTTGTAATTCAGTATGTGTGTATGGGACACCTATATGGTTAAAACCCTAGCACCCTTATATAAGGGACCGAGTACCTGTCCGAGCTCCACTCCGACTGTCGGTGGAGGGGTACCAAGATCTGGGCCTTTCAGCAGTTACAACAGTACCTATATGCCATAAGTAATGACCAGGCGATCCGTCTGTGATTTCAGAAAGTCACTCAGTGATAAGAGTGGGGCTATATGTGTGACTTAACCCCTGTGAGGTTATGTTAATTAGCGGATATCTTATTCTTCATCCAAACACAGGGACTCCCCTGGTCCCACAGATAGATAGCTAACCCTAAGCCTAACCCTAACTGTAATCAGAAAGAACCAAGCTAACCCTAACCCCTACCCTAACCATTGGGCAGGTATCTAGTGTAGTTGGTTTCTTATGAAGCTGCTCAATCATGGTGGTTTCTTACAAAGCATGCCCTAGGTATACAGGGGGGTCCCTGTCTGTGGTTGAAGCATAAGATATCCTCAAAAATCTTATGCTTGAAGAATAAGATTTTGTGCTAGTATGGGGCACCCTCGGTGACTTGAAGCAATGCTCAACACAAGGCTAATACACTGCCTTAGCGAGCTGTTTACGCTCTGTTAGCCTTCCCTGATGTCGATGGCCTTGCCGTAACGAGTGATAAAGCATGCATCATGCCCTTGGTCATCATGATGCATGAATGCAGTCCTGGCGAGTAACTCGCCAGTGCTGTATTCAAGCATCATGCCGACCCTGCGGTGTTCAGACATTGAAATACATCTAAAGGACTCAGACGAAGTCGAGATCTGAAATGGCTGGTCTGGTTATGTGATTTCCTACCAGTTTGTGAAAATATGTTTGATATCAAGCGTAATATGAAGTATGGCTTTACAGTTATACATTCACATTTACCATAAGGGGATGACTATTATTACCAAAAAAAACATGAGCGTTATCACTGAATGTGAAAATATTTGTTATGTCATTGTTATGACTAGATATATCATATTGATACAACCAATAGTCTTGATAAAAGTTCATTGCAATGACTTATTATGACATGATTCATAATATTTATACCAACTAATGGTCTTATCAATGGTTCATTGTAATGATATTATATGTAATATTGATACCAATGATGGATTTATTGATGGTTCAAAGTAATGACTTCATATGACATGATATATACTATTGATTGGTTTACATCAATTTTATGCTTTTACATTTACTAATTTGTAGCATCAAAATAACGGTGCTGTTTGAATGCAAATATAACATTGAGACAGATAAAAACATAATAATGCATAATAATTAATGTCTGGGTATTAAAGGAGCTGATTGATTTATTGGTTCAAAATGAGCTGAATAATAAGTGCATGAAAACAGAGCCAAAGGGAAATATTACAAGAACCAAACTGAATGATGATGTGCATGTATCTAAGTTAAAGCCTTATGTGGTAATAAAATGGGCAAATGATTGCATTGATTATTTTTTTTAATCTCAGTATATACATGAGTAAAACGATAAGATGGTTAAGTAGTACAGGTATATGTTAACGTGTGCTGCCACTCTTGATGGATACTGTTGGGTTTAGCGACCAATGATAACCACTCTATTGACAGATATATGACTTTCACCATGAGAACAGTAATGATAGAGCTATGCTTTTACTATATATATATATATATATATATATATATATATATATATATATATATATATATATATATAAATATATATATATATATATATATATATATATATATATATATATATATATATATATATATTCTTATGTTTACTTCAGAAGAAGACATATATTGTAAACTCTATTTATGTGTATAGTGCAATATGAATTATTTAGTTTCCATGTGGAAATATTTATTTCTAGTTACATGTAAATCATAAGAAAACTGATTCTTTGTGACTCAAGTTTTACAACCCTGGTTTTGACTCCCCAATATCATTATGGAGTCCATATGTTGGAATGAGCATAATACAAGTGTATGTATGTATATGTGAAAAGATGAAAAACATTCATCAAAAGTAGATATTTTCGATATTTCTTGAAATATCAAAAACAGAAATGCTAATTTATGTCTATTGCATACTGTATATTTTTTATGAAATGATTATATGTGTGTCACACCTCGAGACAAAATTCTGCCAACAAAACAAAGTATGTGTCTCATTGTATAATATAAGCTCATATGTGTGTATTCATAATGCAACAGATCCATTTTCTCAACACTACATGGACCATCTAATTTAAGCAACTGATTAATTGCCTTATTTTACCAGCTTGAAACTACTTTTAGCTACTTTGATATTCTTTCAGTTTAAAGTTTCTTCATGGGGCTAAAAAAAGGCTGTTACAGAACTTTATTTTTTGCTTAAATTGGATGCCTCATGCAGTTATGTAAAACCAATTCAGTTGGGCGGTTTGCTATAAAAAGTTCAATTGATAAGTGTATTTGTACCTTTTTTATGAATAAAAAAAGGCTGCATATTTTCTCAGTTTTAGCTGGATATTAGATGCACAGGTTATGTGCCCTGGTAAATATCTGTTCAAATCAGGTAGTTTGTCTGTTCCTATATATTGTTTATGTGGATGTCTGTAGTCAGAAATAAGGCCCACAATGTGCTTAGAAATAGTGTGTGGAGGAAGAGACTTGCTCCTTATGTATATATATATATATATATATATATATATATATATATATATATATATATATATATATGTATATATATATATGTTCATGCTCAATGGGAGAATATGCTGCATATATCCAGCGCCATCTGATGGTTAATTTAAAATACATCTATGTCTACACTGATATGCTTGTTTGTAATTGTTTATTTAGACTGTTCAGTACATAGGCTTATAGCCTGTATCATTATATAGAACAGTTTACAATTGGGGCTCACTGACCAACCTCAACTCTTAGGGGAGAGGGTGCTCAGTGCCTATTGTGGGGTAGCCACTACAGACCAAGGCCTGAAGCCTTTAGATCATCGGTGTGTGCGGTTGATGAACTGAAGTGAATTGCAGAGAGTGTAGACTATAGATCAGATATTTCTTTTAGATTTCAGAGAGGAAATATGTATCCACTTTTACTGTACCCCCACTCCCCCTCCCCAGATCTCACTCCAACTTTTAATACATCTGTAGAATTATGAGAATTGTTTAGCTATTGTGAGAAATCGGTTAGCCTTGAACTGCCTAGAGATATGTGATGGACCTTGTGCTTGGAGCACTGCATAACTGTTGGTATTTAAGCAAAGATTGTCCTGCTTAAAGTCACAATTCTAGCATCTTTATTTCCAGTAAATTCCACTTAAAGCCACTTATATGTAATAATGGCCTTTTTGGGTCATGAACCTGGCTTTAACTGAAGTTAAAGCCATTTAGTTAGTGACTTTATTTTAAAGCTGTAAACTGTTTGCTTCAATACCAACAATAATGCAGTGTACACAAGATCATGATAGTGTGCTAAAATGTCCAACACACGATGCACTTCACTCAGCAAGCCTTTTTACAAGTTGCCTCTACACTGAAAATCCATAGATTGAAAGGGTTAGTCAGTTCAGACTATCCTAGGTTGGTCATATGTGTGTTAGTCATAATTGCAAAGTTATATTCAAAAATGACTGAGGGGTCAGTCAGTAGTGGCTAACCTAGGTTCATCATTGGGGTGTTGTATTTGTATACCACTAGTTCTCCTTATGATAAGGCCTGAGTGGTGAGAATGCCCCTTTAAAGTTGTTTCTTCCGGTACCCTGACCAACCCTACGTTTCTTGGCTGGCCCTAAAATCTTTACATTTTTTTTTGAATGATGAAATTTCCTTGGGTTTAACTATTTATTCTTTTTTACCAGGTACAAAATGGTAGGAAAAAAAGACCAAACTACCGACTCTCTTTATTTTTGGCAATGTTACCGGAATACAGCTTTCTTTTTTAGGCCTAAGCAACCTGTTTGAATATAAAATGAGATCTCAGCCTCCAAGGTGTATGTGATGCCGTGCTAGACATTAACATACAAAACTGTCAATAAATGCAATAGACCTGAGGCCAAAGAACTACATGTTTTGTGAGAAAGTTTATGGTGATGCTTTACAGCTCTCCCATCCTTCTAAGAGGGAAGAGCAAATGTGCTGAACAATGTAAAGTTGACTTTATGAAAAACTCTGGATATAATCCATATTGACATTGTTATATAATAATATATGTACATGTATATGATAATATTGTATGTTGTACGGGTACATTGATTTGTAGTTTTGATGTTCATCAATAGCGGGTATTACGCTACCGACAAATCTACCTCATCTCTTATCTGTAAAAGTTAAAATTCAACGGATGCAGGAGATCGCGTCAATTTATCGGCAGTGGAAATACCCCCTTATAACTGATTACATATACATGGATTTATTCCCTATTCCACCTATTAATACATAGGATGAGAGTAGCGTTGATGGAGCCTATAAATGGAGCTAATTTAATGTACAGTCACAGAGGTATATATATATTTTATTGTTGAGGACCCCATAACTAACTGTATGAAATCACTGGATGATTAGCTGGAAATGTTCCACTCACTGTTATTCATGAATTGATGTCTAAGTAAGATTTATCTTTTGTACATATATAATGAAATAGTGGGCTGCAATATGCATGTAATTAAAAATGGACTGTTTAACAGTAATTTGTGTAAGGAGACCTTGATCTTTGGGATCTAAAGTGTAATAAAAGCATAATTCATGACTGTAGAACCCAGTGAATATGACATGAATAAAGAAATAGAAATGTATCCTTTTGACTTGAGTTCTTTGTATGCCTTTTAAAGCTAGTATCTCCGCCTTATGAAATTCAAGGTAATAATCTTATTTATATGTCAACATATTCAATACTAATAAAACAATATTTACATACAAAAATACTCATAGACTGGGTCAGTATATTGGCTTGCCAGGTAGAATCTGTGATGTTTAGGCCAATGAAGAAAGGGTGTTTTCCAGCTTACATAGTCTGAAAATCTAGGCTAGGTAGGCGGATTTCTTTTTCTTTAGTTTGGCCTGAAAAGCACCCTGAAATTGACTCGCAAACTTCAGCACTGACTCATCGACGGTGACCTTGACTCACAGATTATCAATTTGACTCGGAACTAGCCCCAAAATGACCTAAAATATGATTTTTTTGTCAAGATTGGAAAAAAGTGTCTAGGATCGGCCCTATTTTCCTAGGTAGGGTCTGGTAACTTGAAACACCTTTTTTTTTAAAATAAATGTGGCTCCGCATTCAGCACCCACTCTATTACACTGAAAATCCATAGGTTGAAAGGGTTAGTCAGCACAGACTAACCCAGGTTTGTCATATGAGTGTTAGTCACAATGGCAAAGTTATGTTCAAAAATGACCAAGGGGTCAGTCAGAAGTGGCTAACCTAGGTCCATCATTGGTGTGTTGTATTTGTATACCACTAGTTGGGGGCCACCTGTGATGACCACTCAGTGGCTCCCCCTGGAAATAAAAAGACTAAGGTGGGTTGGTCAGTAGGGACCAACCTGGCAATAATAACTAATCTAGGTTGGTGCTATAGGAGGCCAAAAAATGACTAACTAGGTTGGGCACTAGTGACTGAGAGGTTGGGCGTATAGTGGCACCTGTGTGTTGTGTGAACACAAATTATTTGATTTATTTAATTTTTGGATGAATTTACTGCTAAAGATTATAACTGAAAAGATGAGAAATGGGAAAAATTTCCTCTATATTTTTTATTGGGCCTAATTGTAAATCCATGTCAACGTGGTCCGTTTGACTAATACCTTTGAACACCTACTAATTCGAAATATCAACGTGTCAAAGTCTATACATTGTAGTATAGCTGGTTCCCCTATTCCCCACAAGGGGCCTCAACTATGCCCTCTTCTCACAATCATTCAACTGATATTCATGATGTGAGCATTTAGTTCCTAATTCCGCCACTGCATGTCAGGTCAGTAGTATTTCCAGACCCCTCCATATTCCGCACTAGCGAGATGCAGTGATTCTCCTTTGGATTCGAAGTCAGGACCTTTGGGAATGGTAGGCCTGTGTCCTAACCACTTCCCCAATCTGAACAGCTGACATATGGTATATTCAACTCCCAATCATTCAAAAAGTTATGACCCCTAAAACTCCACATTTCGGACATGACAGGAACCAGCTTCAGCTGATCAGCTGGCTGCTATAATAAGGAGAGGAAACAGCACTGGTACCAGACAAAATGGCGCTGTAGAGTGATCATCTTGCTAATGCGGAATAGACACCTTGTAAACTTTAGGTACTTTAATTGATATCAGGAAGTGTGCGCCTTGCTTACCAGAAAGGCACATATATACAGTAAGTTTAGCAAAGTATTGCTGAAGTTCAATTTTTGCCATGCTAGTGGAAATTAGCCTTCAGTCCTGTGTTACTACAATGACATAATGTTGCCGGAAGTTAGGGAAAAGTAACAAATAAGGAAAAGCTCATAATTATTAGTTAATCTTTTATTTCATTTTAACATTTTTGCACGATTGTTACAAAAAAATAGAGGTACAAGTCACAAACATTATATCTAGTACACGTAGTTAAATAATTTGTTATTCAACAGCTGCTTTATCATATCATAAGAACTAAGATTAATGTTTTAATTCATTCACAAAATATATGTATATGATATCAATGCATATCAAATGGATAAGGTAATATTCTAATAAACAAGTTAAAGCTCTAGACCATTGCTTGGTACAGTCAACCAATTAATGTTAGTTTCCTGACAATTATTTTTCACATGATAACATGCTTTCAAAAGTGTATGATTATATATGCAATGCAGCCCTTGGAAGTAACTCGTCGAGGCTGCATGCGTGCATCATGACAATAAATGTAATATTTTAGGGACATGCTATCCTCAAAATAGTCCGAGCAAAAGAACCAAGTGAAATTGAAATAGGTTCCAGTGAAATAAAATTCCTTGAAATCAAGAATCAAGACTATTTTGTACTACTGTATTTTGGAAATCCAGTATTTATAACAAAATTTTAAAAATACAAGTCATTTGTGCTTTACAGATCCTGGTGGAAAATGCACAAAATATATTTTACAAAATAAAGCTTTTACCATGCTAAGACATTTATACCAATTGCTATGGGTTTATGTTTCAATATTCTTTCATTTGAACTATTCACATACACTTGTGAACTTTACAAGTGAAAAGTACAATTGCAATGACCCTCCTGAAGGTTATATCACATGTGTCATGTTGTGCTATAATCACTCGATTACAACACAAAAGATGGCACTTGTGTGCTGTATGCAGTCTTTGCGAAAACATTTTCATCCCACAGGACATTTGGTCCTGCAAATTTTCAAGGTTATTTTTGGAGGACCGGATAGTGACAAATCCTGTTTCGTCACATGAGCCCTCGGTGTCTTTCACGATAAATCCTATTGAAATGTATTAAACAATTTATGTAAATAAAACCTATTGAAGTTCATGCATATTCTCATCAATTGCAAATATTGCACTATGTATTATTGAAGAAAATCCAAATATCATCAGTCACAAAGCTGTCCTGAATGACTTCCTTGGCCTTTTTTGGCTTTCTTGTATAGGCCACTTTTTCTCATATTTTCTCATCCAACAGGGCTTGGCCCTCACACCTACACGCAGTGGCATTCATGTTTTTTGTTGTTTGTTCTGTCATGTCTTTTTGTCCTTGTTATGTGTTCCCCATCCATTGACCCCCAAAGTATGGGACCTTCATATTCCAATGGGTTCCCCCTGTAAGGGAGGCCTACACATATAGTGTTGCCTTAATGGCACAGGTTCAAAATTCTACAATATCAATAACCCTACTTCTCTATCTTGTCACTTCCTTTAGTTCCTTGCATCACTTTAATTCCAACTGGAGTCCTCCTCAGTTACTTAAACAAGGTTTTAAGATTTTGGCATAGCCTATAGACGGTGTTGTATGCCTGCCTAACTCCAGGTTGGGTTTAAAATGTATCATCAGCTTTTGTATGGTTCAGCATAAGGTGGTGATAGATTCTGTCCAATCACATGTGGCATTCACACTGATAACTGGCTCCAGTATATAAATCCTCCAGCATCTTTGTTTTTAGAGATGGGTCCGATACTTAACCTAAAAGAGTCAGAAAACACATAATTAAATGATGTATATATAGGGGTTTATAATTATACATACTGTACCGTCATGTATAAGCTCCAGCACTTATAACTTTGGAGGGGTGTTTACACCCAGTGCTTATACAAGACAGGCGCTTATTCAAGATCTATATTTAGTGCTTAAGAGTTTTTTCAACACCCCCATACCCCCGGTGCTTTTTCAAGACTGGCGCTTATTCAAAACCAGGCACTTAAACGCAACGGTACAAAACACCGGTTATTAAAGCACTGGAATATTAAAAAGTGAGGGCCAGGGTAAGAGGGCTCTTGAAGCATTTCTGAAACACTAAAAAAGGCAGTGTATGCAACATCCGATTTAAGCAATGTCAAACAAAAGTTAAAGTTGATTAATGACCTTGAAAACTTTAGCTTAAATCAGATGGTAAATTCCCGAGTAATTTTATACCTTTAATGTCTTCTATGTTGGCACAATGTATGAATACAGCACTGGCGAGTTCCACGCCAGGACTATATATATACATGTATCATGACACATAGTGCATTAATCCATCAAGCCATTTGGTCATCATGATAAACCAATGCAGCACAGGGAGTCATTTTCTGGGGCAGCATTGATGAATCGCGGCAACCAAGAGGATGATGCATTAATCCACCCCCGAGTCTTTAAAGGGTTAAGGGTTAATCAGTCAGTTTCTGAGTGTCACCTACATGTGATGGAGTCAAACTTTTCAACCCTCAAACTTGACAGCTAATAAAAATCAATGTTGACAACAAAGAACAATTACTAAAGAAAACATCTAAAATGTTTCTTCTTTATTTTTAATTTTGGAAAAAGTGTTATTTTTTTCAAAAATCTGTATGAAATATTTTTTATAGTTGTGGCTCGTGTTGGCTCCCGTACTAAGGGTTTAACCTACATGTTCTAAAAGATCTAAAACTTGCCTTCTTTTTTAAATTTTTTTGGAAAAAGTGTTATTTTTTTCAAAAATCAGTATAAAATATTTTTTTTATAGTTGTGGCCCTTGTTGGCTGCCGTACTAAGGGTTTAACCTACATGTGATGGAGTCCCTGGTGTAGCGGTGGGTCTGCATGTTGCCCTCCAGGATGCCGCCACACCCGGTGGCCGACTTGTGCAGGTAGCACAGGTTCTTGCCGAAGTTAAAGTCTATACTTTGGCAGGTGCTGTCTGCGCTACATGCCGCGATGCACAGCGCCTCGCTCGGCTTAGCGGCTACCTCAGTACCTCCTCTCTTACCAAACAGACCAACTAATGTGTAACCTACAGAGGATAAATTGAGAACAAGTTACTGTAAATGTAGATATTACCGCGATTTAAAAAAATCCACGAAAATATGTGCAGAGCGAAACTGTATACACTATAGTCAACTCCCCCTAATGTGGCCATCCTTGGGCCGCTTTGGTGGGGTGGCTGCATTAGAGGGGGTCATTTTCTGTACATTGTAGTATGTCTGGGACTATGCAAAGTGTCTGCATTAGAGGGGTTGGCTGCACTGGGGGGGTGGCTGCTAAGAGGGCATTGACTGTACAATGTTCCAAAATTAGGTATTTGCGAAAAAGTTCTTTTAGCAAAATCACGAAAATGTATGTACACGCGAAAATATCTACATTTATAGTAGTTTCAATAACTTAACTGAGTTAGAATCTCAGAGTTTTGATTCGCATAAACAGTCTGACAAATCCCTTAAAACCTCTCTGATAAGCCTAAATCTAACATGAATCTTTGTTAAAAAATTAGGAATTCAGAGGAAGTCACGACTAGTATGTGAATCAAATCGCCAGTGCGTCTCATAGGATTGGCCCAGAGTTGGGGGGGGGCAGCTTATACGAGGTGTTTAAATGTATACTACAGCACTAAACTCACCGTAATCAGACTCCCTGTCTGGCTTATAGGGAGCCTGTTTATGATACATAATTTAGGCCACTCAAAAATTGTTTCTCATCACTTTGGGGGGAAAACCTTTTTTTTTACATTTTTGATGACAAATATGTTAAATTGTTTGGATGCCGTCCAAGGGGACCAGCAGACGAGGACAGGTGTGGGCGACCCTGTTGCTAAAAAAAGAAATTGAGAAAATGTCACCAAAAAACGATACCCAAATATGTTAAAATTGGATAAAGTATTTGCCATTTTGGTATCAAATTAAAATCAAGTAAAAAAACACAAGAATTTAATTTTTTTTAAAACGCCCTCATCATATTTTTCACTGCTTAGTGATGACAAACAATTTTTTTTAAATTTGAATTCACAATACCGGTGAAGGTGGGGGGCGCATAGTTGGTACAAGCGCTGGCCTTAAGGTAGCGGTCACAGCACGTGTTACTGAAGATGGTAAATGTCGCCCGGCACTCGTTGGTCCTGGTATGGGTCCAGCACTCCATGGTCTTGGTGTAGTCGAAGGAGGCACAGCCGGTCTCCGTTCGACACAAAGCGGCGCACTGGTCCAGAGTCTGGCCGGTGGTGCGCCGGATACCCCCCAGTCGGTGCATGTCTGTGCTCGCAGTGAAGCCCGCCGCTGCAAAGTGGGATAGAAAGAAAATTCAGAAAAGGCTTGGCATGAAACGTTAGTCAAAATATGCTCGTCCAAAGTGTAACCCAGCTAACAAAAAAACGTTATTTTACGTCAAACTAACGTTTAAAACTTTACATAACGTTAAGTCATTCTAAAGAGCCTTAGAAAAACGTTGACATATAACGTTGTATAACGTTATAAAATGGTGTATAACGTTATTTGTTAACTGGGAACTTGTGGCGCACCGTATACCCCCTTTGTTCAAGCTTGCAGTGAAGCCCGGGAGATTTTTTTACAATTCTTTTAATTCACTACATTGTTGTGAAAACTGATTTCATGCTGACTATTGCATGATATGTATTGCTGTTACTGCAGGGGGTAAACTTGTGGCTAGCTGGTGTCAGCCATAGGGACTTCCCAAGCTCCAAGGACTGTCCTTTTGCTATCTGGACATGGGGAAAAAATGGTGGCCTGCCGTATACACCCAGTAGACAAATAACGTTATACACCATTTCATAACGTTATATGACGTTATAGGTCAACGTTTTTCAAAGGCTCTGTCGTATGCCATAACATTATGTAAAATTCAAAACGTTATTTTGAAGTAAAATAACGTTTTTTTGTTAGCTGAGCCCCCAGTCGTTGCTTGTCTGTGCTCGCAGTGAAGCCCAAAGCTGCAAATTGGGCGAGGAGAAAGTTCAGAAAAGGCATTGCATTAAACATCTGATCTAAGCAACTTTCAGTAAAAATATACAGGTCCAAAATGTAGCTGCTGGCTCGCCGTATACCGCCTAGTCAGTGCTTGTCAGTGCTTCGAGTGAAACTGATTACTGGAAAGTGGGTACATAGAAATACATAGAAGCGAATATTTAAATTTTTTGAAATTCATTGCCAAGTCTAACTGCACCTCCCAGGCAATGGCTGGGCCAGCATGTTATTGTTATGTGCACTGCACAGGTCTGCCATCTAGGGGGGAAATTATGCACTAAAGATCATATTTTATATTGGGTGTATCTATTGGACCTAGTTTTTATTTTTTATGGAATACGGCAGTGCCTTTGACTTAACCAAGGAAGGCCGTATTACACCCCCTGTTAAATAACCTATGGCCATATTTAATGGCATGTGACGTCATCAAAATGGCGGTTTGTTTACATTTGAACGATGTAGAAAAAGACTAGTTTAAGCCCTTCACCCCCCTAGAGGCCCTAATAATTTAATTTGAATCGAAAAAGGTAAAAAATAAACACAAAGGAACACTCGTTTGAGTCTTTTGACTGTGTTATCTCACTTGTTGACTGTCATGCCGCATTTCACTTGGCCTACGGCCTCGTGAAATACGACCTGACAGTCAACTCGTGAAATAACCCAGCCAACAGACTAGAACTCGTGAACCTTTGTCTATGTATTGGATGTATCTATTGGACCTAGTTTTTATCTTTTATGGAATACGGCAGTGCCATTGACTTAACCAAGGAAGGCCGTATTACACACCCCCTGTTAGATAACCTATGGCCGTATTTAATGGCCTGTGACGTCATCAAAAAAAGTGGTTTGTTTACATTTGAACAGCGCAGAAAGAAGTCATTTTAGCCTTTTTAGGCTCCCCCCTACCATAATTTCGGTATTTTGAATCGGAAAAGATAAAAAATAAACACAAAGGTGCACTTCTTTAAGTCTGTTGACTGGGTTATTTCACTTGTAGACCCTTGGGCTGCATTTCACTCGGCCTACGGCCTCGTGAAATATGGCCGAAGGTCAACTCGTGAAATAACCCAGCCAACAGACTGAAAATCGTGCACCTTTGTCTATTTATTTTCTATGGAATACAGCAGTGCTATTGACTTACACCCTCATGACCGTACTGCACGACCCTGTGACGTCATCAAAATGGCAGTTTGTTTACATTTTGAACGATGTAGAAAAATGTAGCCCCCCACCCCCTATAGGCCATAATACTTTAATACGAAAAAGGTAAAAAATAAACGCAAAGGCACACTCATATCTGGTCTTTTAAAATGTTATTTTACTTGTTGACCCTCGGGCTGCATTTCTCTCCGCCTGCCGCCTTGTGAAATACGGGCCGAGGGTCAACTCGTGAAATAACCCTCCAAAAGACCAGAAACTTTTGCACCTTTGTCTATTTATTTTTTATGGAATATGGCAGTTATCGCTTTAACCAAGGACGCCGATATTTAACACCCCCTGTAAAATATCCCATGGCCGTATTTAACGGCCTGTATCATCAATGATGTCATCAATGGCGGTTTGTTTACATTTGTGGGACCTGTGGGCCTGCAAGTCTGGTCACAGGTCTGCTCTTGCGATAGCCAGACCTTCAGGCTTAAACTCATGAACCATTGTCTATATATATATTGCATCGGAGTACCAAGGTTTATAGACAGAGCTGCACGCCAAAGTGACCGAGTCAGTGGTTAGTGCACGAGCCGTGTATGGGCCGTTTTGCACGCTGGCCGTTGGCCTAGTGCAATACGGCCCAAGTGCACTAATCACTGACGAGGGCACTTTAAAGTGATGCTTTGTATTTATTTCAGGGAATTTCAATGTAAAATAGATGTATAGTCTATGTTTGTTTACTTCCATGATGTTTGTTTACTTCCGCGGAGTTTGTTTACCTCCGTCAGCCACCATTTTGAATTCCGCACAGGTCATGTGACCCTCGGGAGCATGCAATATGGCCAGAGCGTGAAACACGTATTCACCATGAAATTTTTTTTTGAATAGGTTTATTGACTATAATTTCATGTAAATGTAAAACACTTTCTGCCAAAATGGTCAGTGGAGTGGGAAAAAATATACAGGTGCTATAATACATGAAATACTTCACAAATCAGAAATATTCAGTTCCTCATTTGAAAACTGTTCCTTTTTAGTATATACTGTTGGACCCATGTCCACTTCTCTCAGACGTAGAACATGGGACCCAGTGTTTATAGTGATCCTCAGCTTCTGCATACATGCATAGCTTGCGCATAGCCAATAAGCAGACATTCTTAACAGTCTTTATGTAGGACACATTACTAATGCACTTACAAAGAACTCAAGTAGTTGTTATGACATTTTGCCACTTGGGGTTATAAAACACAGCTACTCACCTGCCGTAGCCATGCACCCCGTGGACAACACGAGGCGGTCACAGCAGTTACTGACAGCGGCCGCCCCGCAGGCCGCGGCACGGTTTGCCCGGTAGCACATGTTGGTGGTCTTGTCGTAGTCCACTCCCGAGCAACCTGTTATAGAGAATTGCATCATTTTTTCAAATCACTTCAAAAATATGAGGATAGGGGAGTGTGATAGAGACTGGTGAGAGGTGTTTAACACTGTTCAGATCATTTTCCTTTTATCTAGTTCCTGAGCAGATTTGACAGAAGAAGTATTTTAATATTTTGGAATCGTTTCTTGCATTGTTTTAAATTTAGTTGACTGCAGAGCTGAGTTCAGCTGAGTTTTCAAAATTTGTTAATTTTATTTCAACAGCACATACCTATTATGATAATACTTCTACTGACAGAAGAAGTTACCTTATATTTTCATATTTTGGAGCTGTTTCTTAAATAAAATTTTTTTATGAAATTACCAGATTATGTGATTGACAATGATTGGGCTATGTGAGCTAATTTTGTATGTTGGATATTTTGAATTTTGACCTGTGTTTATTGTCATGACTGTTTGTAAAGTGGCATGGTCCGATTTTTTCCGAATTTTAAATCCTACTTACATGTGTTTGAAATGTTATTTCAGTAACATACCCAGAGGACAACATCCATGGTGAGTATGGGTATAGACCCCTAAAATCGACATGGGTATTTCTTAATCCCTCAATTTTCCTGGGGCCTGCAGCCCCAAGACCCCTATTTATAACTCTCTCTATGCCCTTAAATCTTCTTCCTTAGTGGAACTAGTGACATGGCTTTTTTCTTAGTGACATGTGACATGGCCATTTCTTAAAATCGACATGCGACATGGGGACCCCCCCATCTACCCCCCCATGAGTAATACAAGCCACATTCCATGAGCGAACTTAATCTTTTTTTGCTGTATTTTCAACGGGTGGACTTATAGTGTGCACTCCAAAAGTCTTAAATTGAGCATAAAACTGATAATTCGTTGTGCCATTTTAAGCTGAATTCTGGTGAATAATGTTGAATGAAGTAGGTAGGACATGAAGAATAGCTATATTGGACATTCTTGTTCATTTCTGACAAATTTTTTTTTTTAGTACTAACCATTAGACCATGCCACTTTAGGTACAAATTGTTTAAAAACAGTTGATAAGTGTCTATAACTGAAATTATACTTTCATGTATTCATTGATAGCTTAGTAACTACATTTCTGAAATCTGTTATCAGAATAAATTGGCTTAATGCAGTTTTTGCGAAAAAACATTTTCATCCCACAGGACATTCGGTCCTGCAAGTTTTCAATGTTGAAGGACCGGCTACATTTTTGGAGGACCGGATAGCCATATATCACAAATCAGGATAGTTTTACACAGTATTGACATGAATATTTCAGCTTTAGAAGCCCAACTAAATTCTTCTAGTTCAGAAAAGCCCAACATGGAACTGGACATTCGGTCCTGCTACACCATTGAATCTGCAGGACCGGTGGCATTTTAGAAGGACATTGCCACTGCCCTGCATGTTTTTGCAAAGACTGCTAATGCAAGTCCCTACCTGCTGTGGAGGCACACAAGGTGAGACAGGCGATGGCCGACCTGACGACGGAAGTACTCAGCAGGGCGTTACCGATCGTGTGGAGGTTCTGTTCTGCATTGGTCCAGGCACCCACAGCTGCAGGAGAGGATTAGTGATGTCACTCATTGTATATATAACCAAGGGTAAACTCTAACCTATTCACTTCTGGGCCACCTAGGCTCCAGAAATCTATGGGCCAGGATCTTCAGCTATGGATCAGGAAAGAAATTTTTACCCATTACAGTAGTGATGTATGTTAACTTACCTGGCCCAGACCCGCAGACCTTGGTCCAGATGTGGAATTGGGTGATACCCAAGGCAGACGGCTCACTGCATATTAACCCATTACTGTAGTGATGTATGTAGTAGATATGGTACAAGTGACTTGCTGTATAAGTGTTATAAGCCAAGGACAGGGTACATGTCCAAGGTACCAGCCATAGATATTCACCATTGCCCAAGGCTTATAACACTAGTCACCCGCATTATATCTGACTTACACTCACAATAGGAGAGTGTGCTCAGTGGACCGCATACAGATACAACCATGTACATAAAGTTAACTTAAACCACAGCGGAGGGCTAAGACAAAGGAGTTCACACCTTGGTTATTTTTGTGTAGACTCACATAACCTTACAGCTGTAGTTTAAAACAGATAGACAATGGTTATGTGAGGCTAACTATAAGGGTGCCAGCCAGTTTACTGTGGTTATTTTGAGTTAGCCTCTCATAACCATGGTCTATCTATTACTTACCCGGTTCGGTGCCGCAGACCTTGGTCCGGAGGCGGAAGTGGGTGATACCGACCGCCGACAGCTCGTTGGAGCAGCTGGATGATGACGTGTGGAGCCAGCAGGGGGTGCTGGAGGCAGGGTCAAGGTCAAAGCCCTCGCAGGACGAGGAGAGTCGACATGCCGCCTCGCACTGCGACACCGTCACCACTGTGGCAGCCTGCGATGTGGCACCGATCTTCTTAGTGTCTCGGAACTTCCACACTGAAGGATGATGGCATATGGTTTGATTGAATTAAATGATAATAATTATATTTAGGCCACTCAAAAAAATATTGTTTCTCATCACCCGGCACTGAAAAATATGACGAGGGCTTTTTTTTATTCTAGTTTTTGTCTTTTTTACTGGGTACCAAAATATGTAGGGAAATTAAGACTTTTCGCGCACCATTTTCACACCCACATTTTAGTAGTTAACAGTTTATTGATCCATACAGATTGTTAAAATGCAATCTATTCCTATCTCCCTGTGTTACTGACTGTATAAGCTTTAATTTGATACCAAATATGCCTATATTTGTCCATTTTTTGACAGATTTTTCATTAAAAATCTTTAAAAAAAAATAAAGTTTTCCCTGAATCACAATTTTCATGATGCGCGCGGTGATGAGAAACAACTTTTTTTTTTGAGTGGCCTTATATTGAAGGTTTTAAATCCTTCACCACTGGATATCTGATAACTCAATGCAATTTTGTGCAATATGTTGGCTTGTAGGATGAAAAAGGTTAAGGTTAAAGGCTTGGGATTATGATACATTCAGTTTCGAGTCCATATGTAAAGAATAAGAACTTGTGCACATTTTTACAGAAGAAAAGGAAAGAAAAGAAAGGAAACATAAATAGGGATGGCTCTTGGGAGTAATAGTAACAGGAATCTTCCATTTGATGGAGATAATCCATGTTAAAAATTAAACCAGAGCTGTTTGAAATAGAATAAACGCTTGAAAAACTGGCCATTTTCCATCAAAAATCATCAATTTTTATGTGACTATGCTACTTTGAACAGCTCTGTAAAGCTTAATAATTGACATATAGCTAAAAGAAAAAAAAGGACCCCAGGGATCGACACCCAGATATATCCCCAAATTACAACATTTATGAAAGTTTTCCATTTCATGATGCTGGGGTTTTAGTTTTTTTTAACATTTTTGTTCCATTGACACTTGCAATTGCAGAGATGTTGGTGTAGGGGCCTAACGTTAATATAATATCCCAGGAGGCTCATTCAGAACAACTGACGTGGTCGTAGGGAACTGGTGACGTGACGAAGCCTGTTTGACGACCACCCGTAAAAAGTGTTTCAGAAGATAGAATCGTCAGAAAATAGAAGTGGACATATTTGCCATTTTTTTATAGTATATAATATATACCCTTTTTGTATAGTTTATAGTTTATATTCTGAAATGGCCTCAAAAATCATTTGACGAACATTTGGGATGCATGCATTTGCCATGGTCGTCAGAACCAATAATTAGACGAAAAAAATTGACGAAAACCAAATTATGACGACTGACGAGTGCGTTCTGAAAGACCCTCCTGTACTTTAATACTGCACTTGTAGCAGGCCTTCCTGTAGTGGATGCAGGTAGTGCAAGTGGTACAAACCTGGGCCACATTTCATCTATGAGACTTCTGACCCATGTTGCTTACCTTGGTCGCCATGATGCATGTATGCAGCTCTTGTGAGTAACTCGCCAGTGCTGCATTCAAGCATCATGCCAACCCTAGAGTGTTGAAACACTCCCGCAGCACCAGCAAGTTACTTACCGGTGCTGCATTGGTGTGTTATGATGACAAATGTCATCTTTAAGCAACATGCATCCTTAAAGGGTTAAGATGGGTATCTTTTTTTTTAATCGCTTAAGAGTCAATCTTGAACGATATACTACTTATCATATACCAAATGAAAGCTCTTGATGAGCTATACACAAATATGGCAATACCAAAACACAAACATGACGATCTGTGCTATATGTGATGACAACAAATGGTGATTCCTTATCAATTGTGTCAGATATCTTTGGATAGCACATTATGATGAGATAACGATTGGTATCAAAAAGATGAGATAAGGTGAGATACCAGACTAGATGTACACCACACATGAATTTTTATTTTTTAAACATATTATTTACAACAACAAAAATATTCTTTAAAAATTAAAAAAAAAAAAAAAAAAAAAAAAAAAAAAAAACTTACTGCACTCGTAGCGTGCCTTCCTGTAGTGTGTGCAGGTGGTGCAGGCGGTGAAGGTGGTACACACCTGGGCGGCCGTGAAGGTCTTACACTGGTCACTGTTAGCTGTGTCTATGGTGAACCCCTCACACGTAGCCTGCCCGTTACAGTACGTCCTGCAAGTATACGGGACTAGCACATTAGGACAAGGAGGCCGCCATCTTGACTCAGAGCACTGCATTGTGGTTAGGCCCCCGACTCCAGAGCAGTGCATTATGGGAAAATGTCTTATCAGTCCCTTTGTTCTTGGTGTGAAAGGAGGGGATTAGCCTGATAAGGAGATGGGGGTTTAGCCCCCGACTACCTAAGATACCAGTATGCGCTAGTCCCATATAGGGAGGATGTCATTCATATCATAGGTATTAGATATGAGGCCACTCAAAAAAAAGACTGTTTCTCATCACTGCGTGCATCATAGAAATCATGAAAATCTCTCTTCTATTTTGTTACATTTTTGATGAAAATATGTTAAAATTGGAATATTGGCAGATTAGGTACCAAATTAAAGCTTATACTGTCAGGAAGGCAATCTTCCACCATAACAACGTTTGCTGCTCAATGAAGTCCAAGTTACGAAGATGTGAAAATTGATCACAAAAAGTCCAATTTTCCCTATGTATTCATGTCCCGAGTGAAAAAATAAAAAATAAAAAACGCCCTCATCATATTTTCCACTGCTTGACCAGTTGTGAGAAACACCATTTTTTGAGTGGCCTAATAAGCGCCCTGGCAACTTGCAAATAATTTTTACAAATATTTTTTACAAATATCAGCCTCAAATATGTATCTATTTGATGAGACACGGCGACCTGATTAGATAGTAATGCCATCTACACCAAATCACGTCTCTACCGGGGTCAACGTCTGTGGAATCGTCTACTGTCATATCGGGCCATCGTCAATTAGCATTGTACTAATATCTGAGATTTGATATGCACGAAAGTAAGTAACACTACAATCGGCGATTAGGTGTGTAGTTTATGTTTATTGTACATTAGGTATGCGATGGTGTGCACCCAGTACCCTACCCAGCTCTCTCTGAGTGGCTAGTGGCGCGTGCCCCTTATATACAAATACGGTGGTGCAGTGCCACTAGTGGCAGGTGTAGGTACCAGGTAACAGGTGTGGATATGCTTTGTCCTCGACTTATAGGCGGAGACAAAGCAATTGTATATGATATTCTTGTAAAGTACAGGTTGATTAATTGCGGTTTAAGCCTTCATAATATCACACTACAATCAGCACAACAAAAATCAGGAACTCGAGACAAATTTGTCTCTAGTCTGACTCCACACGACCTACAGCCGCTAGAGCCAGTAGTAGTTTAGTTCTAATTGAATTAGAAGCGTATGAGTATGGTAAAAGCAGACGCTAACAAAAGTGACCAGACTTGACATTTCAATGTGATTGCGTATTAACTTGTATAAATGTTTTGGCTTAATTGAGAAATGACCCACGTCTGTGAATATTATTGCCAAATAAAGATAGCACAGTTGTTGTGCATTACATTGTATAACATGTACTTTCTGTTCTAACTCTATTCTATAGGCCATGATTGCTGATCTACTACTTTATCATACCAATATTTTCTACAACCTCATCTGATGATTGCTCTATTAAAGGTGTCTAAATATTCAATAGAGGAAAAACACTGATGTACATGCCCTGACACTGTCTATCTGAAGTAACGATTTTTGTATCATACATTAACAAATGTTATGCCGCGTCACAAGCGCGTATTTTGTTAATAAACGAGTCTTGCGAGGGCTCATTGAAACAAAAAAAAACACTCTACCTGCAGGCGGCGAGTCCGCTGCTCCCGGACTGGACGGTGCCTACACTGGTGATCTGTACCATGCCGTACACATAGTAGTTCTCCTCAATGGCTGCAACAAGCAACAACATAATGCAATTAGGGAGTGGTCATTTATTAACAACAGGGGGTGTTGGTGGATTTGGGGGGAGAACCAAATAATTTTGGACCGCTTGAAGGGGGGAACCAAACAAATTCGGACCCCTCTGGAGGGGGGGACCAAGAAAATTTTTAGTGTAAAGGCCTGCATGTCACAAGAGCTCAAAGGGGTCGACTGCGCTCAATTTTAACTTGCCTGAGGGGGGACCAAAAAAATGTCGACTTCTCCCGTGGGGGGACCAAAAAGATTTTGACCCACTCAAGCGAAAATCCAGCAACCCCCCCCCCCCCTGTTGTTAAAAAATGACCACTCCCTTAGGTGAGCAATGCTCAGACTCAGGATATAACCAAAATCAGCAATTTTTCAAAAGAGAACTTCTTTTGACCTGACAATATTCAGTTCACTTTGAAATTTCTGAATGAAATTTTTTTTAAATCAGAAATAAAAATTGAAACCAGAAATGAATAACTGAAATCAGTTTTTTAATGAATTCTCATTTCAAAAGAAATGAATTTTGATATTCTTAAATGAATTTTGATTTCAAAAAAAGAATTCGCATTTCATAAAGTGAATTCTCATGTTCAAAAATGGGAATTTCTATTTTTAAAAATAAAAAATTAAAAATTTAAGAATGTGCTACAGCAGTATCTGTTTTAGATGCATCATATAATATAACACGCATCACGACAAGAAATGGATATATATGGCTGTGTCTCACAACCTTGGGCCAATGTTTTTTTCTCTGACCGGGTGCCGTCTCTGACTAGGTGCCGTCTCTGACCGGGTGCCTTTTCTGACCAGACATCACATTGGCCCAAGGTCGTGAGACACAGCCATATGCCTTGTGTGCTGTAATAGGCAAAATACATTAACCTAGTTCCTACCTGTTGTAGTTAAAAAAAATAAACTTGAATTAAATTGACTTGACATGACTTACCACATCTGTTAGAGGTGCTGTAGCGGTAGTGCCTGCAGCATGTCCCTGCACGAAGCGAGTTACACGCCCCGTTCTCCTCGTAGTGGAACCAGCACCGCGCACTGCTAGCCAGACCCGCCTGGGGGGCAGAGAATTGAAATTCATTTACTGTAAGGCCACTCAAAAATTAAAGGTTGTTTTTTTACTGTGGCTTAAATATATAGGGAAATTTTGATTTCTTGCGATCAGTTATCTAGATTTCTATGAAGAATGTGGGAGCCCTCGGTAATAGAAATGGAATATTTTAAAGTCATATCCAGCCCACGGGGCCTGGCATCTAAACCATATTACTAGAAACTTAGTCATAAGATGTAGCCGACTCACGGTAACGTCCCAGTCTAGGGAGACACACTTGGGGTCTGCGGCGCAGGCGGTCTGACAGGAGGACTCGGACAGGTAGGCGGTCTGTACCGTGCCCCCCACCTGACGCATGTTGGCCACCAGGGTGAACGCTGCAGACGTCGTACCTGCGGGGTACAAACAGACAGTTTTCAGTTTTAAATATTTTTATTGACCCCCAACACAGTCATATTACAATACATTTTTCATGGTTACCAGTATTATAAATTTAAAGGTACAAAGGCTACACATGTTATACTGGTGTATACATCATGATTGGGGAGTCATCGATTGATCATATCAGGTCGTTCTATGAAGGGGGGCACTACGGTCTACCTTACTTAGTGATCTTTCACTTTCACTCTCACTTTCAAGCATCATGGCATATCACAACAATTTTCCGATAGATATCACCATATCACAGTCTATACAAAAAGTTTTTCCCCTTGCAGGACATTCCGTCCTGCAGATTTTTCATTCAGCAGGCCCGGCTAAATATCTGCAGGCCCGGATACCTGGGAGAATTAAATATTTGAATCTAGAAGTGTAGTATTAAAAGAGAATTCATAAATAGGTTACTGGTATATTTGAATGATTTAAATAAACATAATTTTGTGGGGGTTTTTTCAACAAAATATTCAGGCTTTCTATTTACTCTCTAATAACCTTAATAATGGTCTGATTTACAAGCCGTAAAAACCCACATGTAGCCCAGGATAGTTGCCAGTCATTGGGACTTGCTGCCGGACCAGCAGGCTTTTAGCCGGCTATAGCCGGTGTCCGGCAGGTTTTCGTATAGACTGAGTATCATATGTCATACTTCATCCTCTTACTGTATTTAAACAATTTAGCAATATTTGAACAGACACTGAATGAATCCTTTCAATTAAGGAAATTTCAGATGCCTCTAGGAAACACCTTAAGTGGCTTTAAGTTCAGTACACAGTGGACACAAAATTCTGTTTAATGTAGAGTCAACATTGCATCAACAGTGAATCAACATTGACAACTCTTTATCAATGTTGATTCAATGTTCTGTGCCCACTGGGTAATGGCATGTAAATGTCTCGGTAAGGTCACAACAGCATTTAAGTGACATTTACTTGAATTAAATATGCTTAAAGTACTCCTTTAAGCACATCTAATTCACTTATATTGAAACAGTCATGCAGTGAGAACCAGTAACGCTTATTTCATAGTGAATACTGTGTTTAAACGTTAAAAGAAAACACCACTCTATTTTTATGATGACTTCAACTGGTAGTCTGGGTATAAATTAGAAATATTCTGACATATTTAGTGAAGCATAAGCTATTATAAGGTAGCACAGCAGGCTTATCTGCTGCAGCCCATGATGTCACCATTGGGGCTAACACACCCCAGTAATGGCTGCATAGCACTGTTAGTGCACACCAAGATCCCCCTTGTAGGTTTTTTTTGCCACTACTTGTAGATTTCAGTTGACAAGTAGCACAAAAAAACACCAATTAGGTGCCCTACTTAATATTATGACGTTGTACATTTCATATTTATGATTAAACCACCACAAAAGTCGTTTGCTTACAGCTTCCAGGCTTGAACTATGCTCTACCTGGTGTATCTGCCCCTATGATGACGTCATGGGCTGCAGCAGATCCCCTGCTCCCTTATAATAGCCTATGCTTCACTAAATGTGCCAGAATAATCCTAATTGATACTAAGAGTATCGATTGAAGTCATCATAAAAATAGGGTGGTGTTTTCTTTCAAAGCAATGGGTGGGTAGTACATGAGGGTAACGGGCAACAACACCGGACTGTTCGGCATGCTCCAGTCTTAGATCCCAATGTAGGTGGGGAAATTAAAGGAAGATCCAAAAATTGCAAAAACACCCATGGTTTTTTTTTGAACCTTGGAAAATACACCCATGGGTGCAGGTTTGATTTGGGAATTATATTGTTTTTCTTTTCTTTCAAAGATTGAGAGAATCTGAACCATTATTTCATCGGAATATGATAGATCATTATTTTCCTGTTAATGTTAGCTATTGAATGATATAATTATCATACTAGGCCTACATAGAATCTTTTTTCTTTGGATGTTTTCTTTTCACATTGGAGGGAAAAATATGAGGTGTATTTTCCCAATTTTATTTTTATTCTAATTTTGCCCTTTCCTGGTGTGGCGGGGCCGTAATATAAAAAAGATTAAAGAAAAATAAACTAAAAAAGTGTGGTCTTATCAGGTGGAGGACTACACTAGTGACACAGCCTGACCCGTATTTCCAGGCAGCCTGTTAATACAGGCTACCCAGCCTGGTTTAGCAGGCCGGGAGTCTATACAGGCAGGGTGTTATGTCAGGTTGGCACACTCTCTCAGCACATCAACCTGATATAGCAGGCTGGGGCTCAGGCTTTCACACCTTCTCCCAGCAGAGACAGCTGTTATGCCTGCCCTTATGGTTGTTTCACCAGATTAAATACCAATTTAAACATGTTATTACTCAAAAATGCAGTGGACCAGGCACACAATGCATCCATCAGTAAGAAGGTGATGTACTGATCTGCATCCTCCATTTGAGTTTATTCTTAGCAAATATCGCATAAAAATCGCAAACATGATTATATGAATGATGGACAGTGCTGTAACAAAACAGCCCTGAATGCAGGGCTGAGCGACCTGTATAAACAGGCTGGGTGGGTTTCCCAGTCTGTATTGTAAATCCGGGCAGTCTTCCACCTGCTTAAGGGCCAAGTTCATACTTACCACAAGCCACCCTGGAGTGAGTGACTGCATTGACCAGAGCGCCCCGGGTGGCGGCACAGAACGCGTCCGTTGCGAACGTTACTGCCAGACTGAGCCTGCGACACATGCTTGTATCCCGCTCCCAGGAAACCCCGCGACATTCGGAGGATGGCAGACACAGGGAGCGACAGTCCTCTTCACTGGGAGTCATTATGGCAGGCACCCCAGTCAGCGTCATGTTGTCAAAGCTCGTCAAGAAGCCCTGGGCAAGCGCTGCAATAATGTGTATAAAGCTATATATATACATATATCTTTATCTATATCTATATCTATATCTATATCTATATATATACATATATATATATATATATATATATATATATATACATATATATATATATATATATTCACCTGTCGACTCCATAACATGAATAAATGACAACATGAGAAGACACGTGATAACTTTTGCCCCTACAAAACACAACTAGGCGGCCTCATTTATTCAATAAACATAAATATAAAAAAAAAAACAGAAACGAGGATAAGAAGGTATGTCCTTACAGGTTCATGACAAAGCGGATTATGGTGGAAGAGAACCGGTCAGCAGAGGTATGACCCCCACCTAGTGGTGTAAGGTGGAACTGACCGGATAACTGACACAGGTCTCCACCTGACGGGAAGGTGGAACATTACGTCTGGGGGAATATACCCCAGTAACTCCATACTAGTTACTGGACTCATATTCACCTGTCGACTCCATAACATGAATAAATGACAACATGAGAAGACACGTGATAACTTTTGCCCCTACAAAACACAACTAGGCGGCCAAAAGCCCAACAAACAACAACTTTTGCCCCATTAGAATACAGAAAGTTGCTGCGCAACCAGTTTGTCTTTTTGTTTGCGAGCTGCATAATTATCACTCACATATAGCAGCACAGCCCAGGACTTCCAGTCCCCATATGTGCGGACTGAATGTAGAGGAAGGAAGGTTGCCAGAAAGGTGGCAGAGCCTCCCCTGAGACTGTGTGTTGTGATGTGGCCCGACACTCTGGCTGTCTGACACACCTTCTTGAGCTTGGCGGCGAACACATTGTACGTATAAGGAAATAATGGTGAATCCGGGTGAAGATGAGCTCTCTCCAAATAACTCTTCAAATAACCACAAGGACATAGCACACTAGCTGGTGATGCAATAATAGGTACCACCACAGAGCGTTCTTTAAATTGGATTGTCTTGGAAGAGCGGATTGTCACATCCAAGCCGTCACTGGTCCAACTCAAGTCTTTAACCCTCAAGGTATGTGGCGAAGCTACAATGTGACTCACCCTTAGCAAGCAGCGATACATGATGCACAAGGCTGCCCACAGTTGCAAGTCATAGAATTTTGCCAATTCGAGGCTGCCCCAAATGCTCTTCATGTCCGTGGGTGACAAGGGATCAGCCTGGATTGACTCACACCCCAACAGTCTTTTACAACCCTTCAAAGATGAACTGATGAGGAAGGTAGTGGGGTCCACATGGGGAACACCCCAATAGTCATGAAGTGCCCATACTGCACTTATGTAATTAATAATTGTCACATAGCAGCACTTGCGTGCTAGGAAGGTAATGTATAGTCCTATTGTCTCTATTTCAGCAGGCACTGCAATTAACCCAAATTTAGTGCAAAAGTCATCAAAGCGCCTCCATTGGCTCTTTCTGCATTTCCATGTATTACCCGACCAGCAATGGGCTCTCATCTCACTCCATTCCTCCCTCAACGCAAGCAACCCTGCAACATGCAGAAAAGCCCGTAATATCATGCTCACATATATACACACAATCCGGATTGTTAAGACGGGACAATGCATCCGCCCAAATATTGTCCCCCGATGTCACCCTGTGAGCTTTGATACTCAAGTTGAAGAAGGATGAAACCCAGAAGATTTCTCTGAGCCAAGCCATGGCATAAGGGTTAGAACTCCTGCCACTATTCACCCAACTCTGAACCTGGGTATTGTCTGTCATAATAGTAACCTTGGAGTTGCGCCACCGCATCCCCCATCTATGCACCGCTGCCATGACAGGCCACAACTCTGTGACATTAATGTGGTCATCATACTTGTCATAAATAGGTGGGTCGTGTGAATGAGGGCAGTTCAGAGCAGGCTGGCCCCAAACTCCCCAAAAATAATCGTCCTTCACATGAGCGCCAAAGCCATAACCTGAAGAGTCTGTGTACACAGGCCATGACTCACTCATGATGCCCAATACCCTGGCTTTGCCATTAAACCAGTGTACAAAGCTGCCCCACCAGATGAAGTCCTGCTGAATCACCTCGTCCAAAATTATAATGTCCCCCTTAGCTAATTTTAATGCATTATAAATCCTCCGGGCGAAGGTACGGCCGCCCTTAACCACAGTGGCACAGTGCGCCAGGAGGCCTGCCACCTCCTCCAGGTCCTTGCGCTTGCAGAAGGGCTTGTCCAACATATTAAGTACTTCGGCCTTGACTCGGGACAACTTGTCCTCACCAATACTGATTGTCATCTTAACAGTGTCCACCCATATACCGAGGTACTTGAACAACTGGCTTGGCGGTGTCACTTTATCTAGGGCGAGCTGGAACCCCAAATTACTCAACACACGATGTAGTACAGTTTGTGCCCTAATGCACTCCTCCAGGGTGTCACCAAGGACTACAAAATCGTCTAAGTAATTTACACATCTGGATGCACCATGTTTCAGACTGCATTTCACCACAAAGTCAGAAAACTGAGTAAAGATCCAGGGGGCGCTACGTAATCCAAAGCACAGCCTGAGATCCTCTATGTAGTGTGTTTGGCCATTAATGTCCCACTTGCACCCCTGGAACTTCCTGTGAGAGGGCAAGATGTGCACTGAGCGATAGGCGCTGGCTATATCGCTGACTGAGCCATAATCCAAATGACTCATCATGTCCACAACAGTATCAATATTCTTGTAATGAAATGATGCACATGTTGACTCCATGTAGTTGTTAATACTAGCGCCATCTGGTTCAGAACAGTCTGTTATCGGGCGCAGTTTCCCATTGGCTTTCACTACACCACCTAATGCATGTACACACACTGGCTTATCGTCCACTATACGTAGTTTACATTCAGACAATTCCTTAGACACAATGTCATTCATTTGAGACACAAACTCTTTGCCCGTGATAGATGAGTAATTATCACATTCATAATTACAACCGCAATCATGATCAACAATACGGGCACCTCGATAGACACTAGTCAGAACATATATGTCTTCCTGAGTGACATCCCAACCAAAACCAATTATGGCTGCTGCAACTCTGCACGGCCTTAATTGGCACTCCATACCACACAAGAAGTATCTACAATCGCACACTCCTTCCACACACTCCCTGAATACAGGGGCGTAACAGTTAGGCCCGATTATCACCACTGCCACAGGAAGATCAACATCATACATTTCAGCAAATTTTATGCAAGTAGAAATTTCAGAATCCAATATGACATTGCTTGGAAGATTTTCCCAATAATCATCGTCAGTGACATGTACATGAACCTCTCTACTAGGGCGGCTGACAATACTAACATGATTGAAGGCGGCGTCACGTGCGCCCAATTCTGTTCTAACAAATAATTCCTCTCTGGCATCTACATTCCCCGGCCCGTCAACAACCAAATCTGGGTAATTAATATCAGCATCGTGTACCAGACCCATTAATTCTACCTGAGACGCCACTTCATAGGGATCTATTACAAATTCAGGAGTCACCAATTCCACAGCATTATTGGTAGCCTCCGAACGTACGTCTCCACTAAGAATTAATTCCCCAGACATGCAATCAACATCCTTACAGAAACTCGGCAAACTTGCCTCACAATTAGGAACACAATCATCAAGATCATTACCTGCGTTAGGTGCAACACACACCCCATTGATGCCATCAACAACAACATTGTTATACACCCCAGAATCGGTAGGTGACGAGGTTACCAGAGGTTGTTGTCACGCCTTACCAATGTCACCCTTGTGGGCCACACACTCCAACATATTGTGACTAACATTATCACAGTGTACACACTGATGTTTGAACATACACGGACTAGTATCACATGGTAAGCCTTGACAGTACTTGAAACAAATACCCTTTTCCGCCGCTGACTTGCGCCATCCAGAAAGAGAACCCCTACTCCCTCCAGATGTGGGACGACGGTTGTTATAACCCCTAGAACTGTTGTTGTAACGACCACTTGACCCCGTGCCAGACCCACCTGACCTACCTCGGTAATTATCAGCCGCCGACCTAGCAGCCTTAGTACCAGACACCCCCAATTTGGAATTAGTCAGCTGGGTATCAGCACCACTGAAAGCAGCGGGGCCCCATCTACGTGCTCTTTCTAACATAGATTCATCATAGCTCACTAGGGCCTTTACCTCATAGATATTGGTTCTGGCCATCTCCGATACATAATTCATATGATCTGACAATCCCCGGACATCTTCGCCCAGTTCCAACAACTCCCTCATCAAACAGTTCTGAAAATGCCACAACTCCTCGGTAGTATTAATCACCAATTGTTTTTTACGTTCAGATGTGGGTAGATAACGTCTATAATCAAACATACCCAATTCAGAGTCTGACGACTTGCCACAACCATGGCCGCAGTGTGAAGAATGTGCACTGTCCCCGCCTCCCTGAGTAGAGCCGTATGGAGGGTGACCACCCCCATGGTGATATGGGGAGTGCCCTCCCCACTGCTGCTGCTGGTATCCCGGGAGTGAGGATGGTTGCTGGAAGTACGGTTGCTGATTGTAGGTAGGTGACTGGTGGTAACTATCATTACCCGGCTGATGATATCCAGACTGCTGGTAGCTGGGGTATTGATAATAAGGTCCATGCTTAGCCTCTTCATGGTAGAAGGGGGGTGGTTGAGAAGTTGACGAGTAACCCCCCCAGGTTGACGAGGTACCATAGCTAAATGGCGGATATCCAATGGGAGGTGGGTATACAGGCGAGTAGTCAGGTGTAGCAGGGTAGGGGAGAGTAGAAGGGGGGTTTGGTACTCCAGGAGGGGTAGGCACGGGAGGGGTAGGCACCACAGGTGTTGCACCAGCGCCCTCTTGGGTTTTCCCGCCAAACGCAGGGTCACCGCCGCCATTTTGAATTTCCTCCTTCTGTCCCAAAACCAATGTACTTATCTGACTTGATAGTTTGCCCAAGGTAGAATCCAATCTACCAATTAATACCTCCATCGGGTTCAATCCACCTCCTCCCTGCTTAGATTGAGAATTGATCTCGCCTGGTCCCGACTTAGACTCCTTGGGCGGAGGTCCGCCCTTCTTGGCCCGCTCCTCCTCGGATGTGGCCCCTGCTTTGGCCTCCTCCTTGGCCCCTGCAGCGGGAGAATTGTCGTCGTGAAAGTCCTCCAGGTCATGGAGACTAGTGTCACCAATAAACTCCTCCTCGTATGACAGATCACTTTTCCTCCGTTCACGGACATCAAAAAAGACGGTGCCGTCGTCTTTTGCTCCCAGCTGCACAATCTTATAATCCGTGCCTCCTTTCCCCTTCTCTCCTTTCTTGCTGCACTTGGGACAAATCTGGGCAACTCTGCCGTCCCACTCCAACAAACAATCCGTGCAAAACATGATTTCAAAAAACAGAAACGAGGATAAGAAGGTATGTCCTTACAGGTTCATGACAAAGCGGATTATGGTGGAAGAGAACCGGTCAGCAGAGGTATGACCCCCACCTAGTGGTGTAAGGTGGAACTGACCGGATAACTGACACAGGTCTCCACCTGACGGGAAGGTGGAACATTACGTCTGGGGGAATATACCCCAGTAACTCCATACTAGTTACTAGACTCATATATACATATATATATATATATATACATATATATATATATATATATATATATATATATATATATATATATATATATATATATATATAGACACCTCTAGACCCCTAGCTCAGATGAAGTCATCTGAATTAATCTATTTTTCTTCTTTTTCTGTATTAAATGTACATTATAAGGGAATATCAGCAAAATACTGACTTCTTCTCTGAAATTTCCCAAGTATACTAGTAGTTACTTGGATTAACCAGTAAAGAACAATGGAAGTGATTTGTACATCTATTTTTTTACCAATATCGTTGTGATTACACAATCAAATTGTACCACTATAAATACTCCTAATAAATAACAATAAATATATATATACCCCTTGCAATAAAAATATCCAAGACTCAAACTCAAGCACTCATAAAATGGTATAATGTATCGAGGCATTAAGGCAATGGGGAAAATCGTATCAAATGCCACTCCAAAAAAAGAGCTTTACCACCACCAAGGCCTACGGTGAGTGAGCTTTTTCCACTTCTTTATTATTAATTCGGGGATTAAATGTATATGAAAGTATATGCTTTTTGTGATCAATTATCACATTTTAGTAGCCAAGAGATAATCGATCTTCAAGAGTTGGGAGAATTTATGTGATTTCTAGCTCACTGCATTACTGACAGTATAAGATTTTATTTGATACCAATTTTTCCAAACCTGAAATCAGTTTACTTTTTTGAGTGGCCTGATATACGGCTTAGATACATCGGGGCATGGGGGCGGCCATATTGGGGCAGAACACCCCTGACAGCCATATTGGATTTGGCATGGGACTATAGCCCAAAATCCACGGCGACAGGAAGCGACAGAGGGGTGATACCGTTTTAACGCAGCTTCCTGCCGCCGTGGATTTTGGGCTTATGAGTTATGTATTCTCTGCACCCTCCACACCGCAGAACAATGGCCACTGATAAACCTGCAACCCACCCCACATCTTGACCACCTCCATATTGTTCTTGGTGAAAAGTGAGTAATTAAGGCCACTCCAAATTATCTACTTGTTTCTCATCACCAAGCCATAGCAAAAATGATGAGGGCGTGTTTTTTTTGCTCTTTTTTTTGGTGGTGACAAAATAGGTGGGTATATGTGGATCCTTCACAAACTAAATACATATTTTGACAATCAAGGTATAATGGATCAGCAAACGATGTTAATGTGCATATTTTCCCTCGCTGATTAGATCCACAACACTGTAAGCTTTAATTTGATACCAAATATGCCTATATTTCCCCATTTTAATCATGTCTTCCACCGAAAATTTCAAAAAGTATATGACCACCTGTCTCAGCCAAAAAAAACTGGTTTCAGGTCACCCGACCGACCCTATCAAAACAGGGCCGACCCTACTTTTTTTTATGCAATTTTGAAGAAATTTTTATAATTTCACACTTTTTTGGGGTCAATTTTAGGTTAACAAAAATTCTAATTTTTTTCCCCCTCATTTTTACACTTTTTTGGCATCGCAGAGGGGCTGTAAAAAAAAAAAAAAAAGTTAAAAAAAAAAAAATCCGACCTACCGACCCCATATTTTCATCCCATGTTACCTGAAACAAAACTTTTTTTTTATATGGCCTTACCGCAGTTGTTCTTCTTGAAGGCGGTGTAGCAGCAGCTCTGGCCGCTGGTGACCACGGCGGGGCAGGAGGTGGTGGTGGCACCTAACTCCCGCGTACACTGGTTGTTGTCATAGTTCCACACAAAGGCTCTGTGTCAAGTCAGTGAGATTTTTTTAATGGTTTGAAATGGGTTTTTTTGCCAAATTCACAGGATGAAAACAAAATTATCTGTCATCATACTATTAAGGCCTAAAAAAAAAAAGTTGCGTTCCGGTAACATGGCCAAAAATAAACAGGGTTGGTAGGTCGGATTATTTTTTTTTTACTATTTTTTTTTGTCAAAAAAGTCAATTTTAGTAGTTAAAACGGCAAAAATGTCATAAATTCCCTCAAAAATTGCAAAAATGTCCCAAATAAAATAGGGTCGGCCCCATGAACGTAGGGTCGGTCGGGATACCGGAACACAACGTTTTTCTTTTTTTAGGCCTAATGTGTACCATCTTTATCAGCTGTCTGAGTGCCCATACAGCCCTAAAGTTAAGGTGATAGAAATATCTTATAATACCTCTTCAACTGTGACCTCCTACTTTTTCCTTTCTAAGGTACACTGATATTCCTAGGCTCCCTATACGACCAATCTCTCAGTCGCTAGTGCCTAACTTAGTAAGTCATTTTTTGGCTCCCTATACGACCAATCTATGTTAGTTATTATTGTCAGGTTGGTCAGTACTGACCAACCCACCTTAGTCTTTTAATTTCCAGGGGGAGCCACTGAGTGGTCATGACAGGTGGCACCAACGAGTGGTATATAAATACAACACACCAATGATGAACTAAGGTTAGCCACTACTGACTGACCCCTTGGTCATTTTTGAATATAACTTTGTCATTATGACTAACACTCATATGACCAACCTAGGATAGTCTGTATTGACTAACCCTTTCAACCTATGGATTTTCAGTGAACAGGGGGTTGAAGGGGCGGACCAGAAAAAGTTGGAACCCCCTCAAAAATGCACCCCTTTGTAGCGAAAAAGCTCACGCATTACTATAGTTCAAAGGAGTCGGCCTTGCTCAATTTCAACTTGCCTGAGATTTTTTTAATGGTTTGAAATGTTTTTTTTTGCCAAATTCACAGGATTAAAACAAAATTATCTGTCATCATACTAATGTGTACCATCCTTATCAGCTGTCTGAGTGCACATACAGCCCTAAAGTTAAGGTGATAGAAATATCCTATAATACCTTTTCAACTGTGACCTCCTACTTTTTCCTTTCTAAGGTATTATATACCACCTAAATACCTACACAGTGTAGCACATAATGAGCAAAAGCAGATTAACCATAGATAAAAGGCATTTTGGCTAGGATGGCCACAAGACAAATGTTAGCACGGTGATGTATGGATTTTTCGGAATTTTCTATTCAATAATGTATCAAAATAATATAGCTATGACTTTTAGAAATTAGCAAAGAATCAGGAGAACATCAAAACCTCCCAGTTGCCAGCATTTGTCTTTAATATGGTATCAATGACATCTACATTGGGACATAAGGTCCAAAAGAATAAAAACCCTTTTTTTCATTGCATACTTTTTTTATTTTCACTTTCCACTTTTCATGTCAATGTAAACCTACCTGCAAGTAGAGTCATCCCTGCACAGTGTCATACATGCCTCCCAGCTGGCCAGCGTTATGGGTGACGACAGCGACAGCGACGCGCTCTTTCGGATATCCCACGCCTCACGACCTGAATAAATTGAAATTCATTTTGTTTATAACTCTTGTGGAAAGCCACTCAACTCCAGAGAGAGGGCTAGACGCATGGCCTCCCTGGTACTTGGTACCACCAGAGAAGGTCAGGCCAAACAAAAAAAAAGTTTTGTTTCAGGTAACATGGGATGAAACTCTAGGGTCGGTAGGTCGGATTTTTATTTTTTTTTACTTTTTTTATTTTTTACATTACCCTAAAATTGACCCAAAAAAGTATGAAAATGGGAAGATTTTTTCAAAACTTTTGAAAACCTAAAATTTACCACCAAAAAGTGTAAAAATATAAAAATTTCTTCAAAATTGCATAAAAAAACGTAGGGTCGGCCCTGTTTACATAGGGTCGGTCGGGTGACCTGAAACAAACCTTTTTTTTTTTTGGCCTCAGACATTAGGCTTGGGAGAATACCCAACTCTGCCATCTTGAGGACAAATGGAATATCAGTTGTTAGATAAGAGGAAAAACATCTAAATTTACCTTGGACTAGTCTGACTATAGATGGCACTGCTAGGCTGAGGTTAATAAGAGCAGGATTCTTTGCTTGAAGTTAATTTTTTCATCTGTTTCTTTTTTAAAGTTACTAAATATATTTGAATGTCATAATTACACTCCAACAATGGGACTGACTAGTTATGCAGAAAGTGAAATATCTATATAACTGAGGCTTCAAACTGTTCTCAGCTAACTTAAATATGAATATTTTCAGTATAAAAGCATTCCTGAGAATAATAACAAAGAAAATAGATAGACAAATACCAACGCCCATTGACACCATCTCTGCCATATTTCATGAGTGGGGACTAGGGCCGTATCCCACCAAGTCACAGGCTGAGTGGGATATGCCCCAGCCCCCACAAGTGAAATACGAACAGAGGTATCAATGTAGTTGGCATTTGCATTTATTATTTTCATTTAAAGCCATTTAAGGTGGGTCGCTACCCTTTGATTTCTTCCAGTTCTAAAATCTATCAGAATGGGCCAATATTGCATAGCCAGATATATATATATATATTCCCTTAACTGTGTTTAAAATTTTGATTATTTCAAGCAAAATTGTGCATTTTGTAACACTTTGAATATTTGATTTAATGGTAACTGATAATATTTCTAATTTTTAAAAAAGTGCTAGTAAATTGCAGATATTTACTATAAATTTAAAACACTATAGATGCCATGATATTGCTCGAAATAACCAAGGGTATAAATCAGGACAGTTTTAGATATAAATTTTTACCATTTTACCCATCATGCAGTGCCATATATAATTAATTTGGTCATTTTTTGGCATTATTTTTCATTTTCAAAGGTCCAAAACCCTAAAAATATGCCCGGGACCCCCTATCAAAATTACTTCTATATGTTAGCAAATGATCTGAACAATTTTCTGAGAGAGTTAAAAAAAATTCTGTTAATACTGAATACTATTTCTAACCACTAAGGCTACAAATAATGATGATTTCTTTGTATTCTTTCCTGGAACCCCATATTTTTACCCAGAATGCCATGGCGTAAAATTGTAAAATTATTTTTCCAGTAAAGGAAAACATATAGGCGTTTCACATGTGATGTTTTACATTTCTGCGCATGATGGTTGATATTTTAAAAAATCATGGAAATTTTCACATTTTTTCTCATTTTCAGAAAAAAAATTAAATACTTTAATTTTTCAAAATTCTATATCTAAAAAAGTAGCCCTATCTTTTTTTGCATTTTCCGATTCTATATTATTTGAACTGCCTGTAAAAGAAAAATTGCGAGATTCTGTTAATTTTCAGTGACTTTGACCCAAGGGTAGCGACCCACCTTAATGAAGGAAAGACAGCTTTTTCTTAGCCTATTGAATATGGCCCCATTGTATTCCATGTTGGCCATTGAATACAGCCCTTACTAAACTTAAGCATAGTGAATCTTGTATTTCCAAATATGAAGGAACATACGGCAGGCTGGATAGAGGCGGTAGGTAGTGGTAGTCGCGTCGGGAAGAAAGATGGCGGTCCCACATTCATACACCTCGTTATTACTATGGTAACACAGTCCAGTTGTGGCGGTGTATTGGTATGCCCAGCACACAGCACTCTCGGCGCAGGTTATCGCACATTCCTTCTCTAGCCGTGCATTAGTCTGAAGGACCAGGTTGGTCGTGTCTGAGTAGCGCATTGAGGCCCTCGGAATGTAGAAGTTAGTAACAGCTGCAGAAGGAAAAAGATTTATCTTATTTTATTTTATATGATTTTGGAAACTTAATAAATTTAATTTAATTTAATCTAATCTTGTCGTTCTTTTTTGTTTGTTTTTCGTTCATTGCACATATGACGAGAAAAAAGTTTTATTTAGGTTTGAAAATTTAAATCTTTGCCTCTTCATAATTTTTCAGGAGCTGTTCAAAGGTTGCTTCCAGCTTTTATATGTTTTTAGGAACAAATTTCAATCAATTATATGTTAAATTGGATAGAAATGAATAAGAGATAATTCTGTATTGGTAAAAAACATTATCATGTCACTTAATGATATGATATATACAGAGGAGTATGAGGAATAATCGATGTACATGAAACAATATATTTACGCAAGAATAAGACAACATGAAATCAAACAACTTGTCCCTAATGAGTAGTATCAGACATTTCCCAATAGGGCAATAAAATTATAAAAATATAGAATAATTATCAAATTTGCTAAATATGCAATTTAAAAAATTTAAAATTTACATATGCAAAGTAAAAAATTCAATAAATTTGTGATATGAGAGGTTATTACACTGCAATTTAAGTCTAGGGGGATATCATATTCATAATGCTCTTCGTTTGAATAAAATAAGTTTTCAAAATACATGTAATAGGTGCGCGCATAGTAACTGCTGTTTGTATTCTATGCAGAATTTGTATTCTACACTACAATAACATAGGCTCTTTTTCAAATCGCACAGCACAAATTTCCAAATCGGGCCTAATAGTATCATTATGATATAATGAGACGTTTAGAAATCTCACTTTAAAAACAAGGTTAAACCAATTACGGTACATTGTTCTAGCGGAAATAACACATCGGATGAACAAAGTCTTTGTTGTTGTATAACAAATATCATTACATGATAAAGACTGGAAATGTAATAATGCTAACTAATGCACATGATACACAATATTCACACATGAAAAAGACTGTATAAAATAACCTGGGAAACTATTGAGTAATAGCATGTATTTTGCAAGTAAGGGAACAAAATGATTGATAATTAGATATAGTAAATCTACTGGAATTGTACTGCAGGGCGAGTCTGTATAGATTTCATGTTCATAGCGCAACTGCTTTCAGAAATACACAAATGTGATAGCTGCGCTCATTGATATTCACATGTATTACATGGCCGTACGCGACATTAAACTATTTGCAGATTGCGCAGCCCAAAGCTCCAAAATTGACCTTTGGTGAAACGTTGAATCACAGGTAATAATATCCTTATGCTAATTCTTTTTTTTTGGAAAAACATATTTGAGCACCTATGTCTGTCAAGGTAAATGAAATCTCTGAATACAGGCACAATTTTATAGGCAATCCTTTTTGGAAACACAGAGTGCTTTAATGCATTACACCATTAGTTGCTTTAATGCATGAATGCAGCCTTGGCAAGTCAGCCTCGACGAGCGCCCATCCTACCAGTTGGATAGCCTGGGAGCAGGCAGCCATCTTACCCTAATACAAATCTTCTATTTACTTCTGCCAACTATAGGTGTAATTTTCACAGTAGCCCCCAGGTAATTTAATTGCCCCTTTGATCTAGATAAGAATCTGTCTGTTGTTGGATGTGTATTGACCAATACACACCCATTTGCGCCACCAATCTGGCGCAAATGGGTATCAAGTGAAGATAAACTCTGCTCCCATACCATACTCAGCAGAGGGGACCAGAGATGTGTTGGTATGGGAGTCCGAGACTGTTGGCAAGTTGACTTGCCAGAGACTCCAAATGTGAAATTGTACTTCAAGTTCTGTACTTATTTCGTGTCCATACTTTCAGAATCATACAAATGTAAAAGCTGCGCACATAATCACCAATATTTCTATTCTATGCAGATTTGTACCCTTTGCGCCATTGACATTGCACTTATCGCAGATTGCGCAGCGCAAATTGCCAGACTGGTGAATTGGTGAATCGCGCCTAACAAAATCATGTTGATATAGAGAGGTGTTCATGTATCTAAGGTGAGAAAATGGAAAGCTTCATTAAAAAAATTCTTTTATCATCTATGGCATGTAGGTTTTTGAGAAATGTTTTCATTCCATATAAGTTGTACGTTTTTGCCCATAAAATTTCAGTATATAACTAATTTATCTGTTATAAGCCTGGGCTCCACTAGGGCAACATAGGTACCGGCGAACCGAGGTGATGATTTTTTATGTTTGGATTTGCCAATTCTGCTTCATTTCACCTCATTTCGCTGCAGTGTTATCACCAGGAGCCGGGCAATAATTAGGGTGACACTGCTGCGAAATGAAGCAAAATGAAGCAAAATGTGCAAATCAAAACATTAAAAAAGGATCGCCTTGCAATCGCATTGTGAAAATGCGCGCTTTTCATAAAAATGTGCCGTTACCAAAGCAGAGGCACTGATTATCACACATATATTACCATGCACATACAATAGCGAATAGTATAAAGAGAATTCAAGAAAAATATTTTGTCATTACTACTTACTTCAGCCACCACAAGTTCAAAATGGTTTAACATAGTATTAGCTGAGTCATGGTAATAGCTGAGTCATGGTATTTGCTGAGTCATGGTATTAGCTAACTCATTGTATTTGCTAACTCATGGTATACGTTAAGCCATGGTACTTTGCTTAATCATACTACTTACTTCAGCCACCACAAGTTCAAAATGGTTTAACATAGAATTAGCTGAGTCATAGTATTAGCTGAGTCATGGTAATCGCTGAGTCATGGTATAAGTTGAGTCATGTTATTTAGCTTAATCACACTACTTACTTCAGCCACCACAAGTTCAAAATGGTTTAACATAGTATTAGTTGAGTCATGATAATAGCTGAGTCATGGTATTTGCTGAATCATAGTAATCGCTGAATCATGGTATAAGTTGAGTCATGTTATTTTGCTTAATCACACTACTTACTTCAGCTACCACAAGTTCAAAATGGTTTAACATAGTATTAGCTGAGTCATGATAATAGCTGAGTCATGGTATAAGCTGAATCGTAGTAATCGCTGAGTCATGGTATAAGTTGAGTCACGGTATTAGCCGAGTCAAAGAGTCTTTAAGGATGTCAAGTTTATCACTATCGACCATAAAGTTTGACATAATAACTATGCTTAATATTGGTCAGTATAGATATAATTTTGCAACTATTGTTACGTAAATTTGTCATATACTTTTGGCTAGCAGGGTCTGTTATTGGCTTGTTGTTGCTGTTATTGCTAACTTTGTCTGGGTAAATGTATTTTGATGACATTCATTTTATGAGTACATGTAGCGATGACAATAATGCTGAGATGGGTATGAGGGGGAAGATTAAGTGCAAGGCAATATCATTTCTTTATAATATATGTATCAAGCAGTAAGAATATGAGTATATTCTTTAATCTTGTATATTAATCCACCCAAACTACTTGCCATCAAATTTTACTTAATAGACTGAAGACATTTTCACCGGCTGATAGGCATAAATCCCTGCGCATTTCTAGAATAACTGGGAATTAAATTAGTGCAACCTAGAGATTGCAGCTTCTCCAACTACCTAGTCTACTGTGCCCTGTCTTGTCCACATTCTATAGGATGTCGACACCACATTATATCCATAGCATTCAATCATAAAGTGTCCATGAAATACAGTTTGTCCATGCTTAAATCTCAAAATGTCCACCATAAACAGTTCGTCCAGAAGCAACCATCACAAAGTGTCCACAGGCCTTTATAGTTTGTCCACAGCCTACCCTCACAAAGTGTCCACAATATAAAGTTTATCCACAGCCTACCCTCATAAAGTGTCCACAATATAAAGTTTATCCACAGCCTACCCTCATAAAGTGTCCACAATATAAAGTTTATCCACAGCCTACCCTCACAAAGTGTCCACAAGCCTTTATAGTTTGTCCACACCTAACTATCAGAAAGTGTACACAAACAAAGATTGTCCACAACCTTCTATGTACACACATACTAGCACCAACCTAGTCAGATAAATACACACATAATTTCTTTTTTAAACCACCCTCGGTCCCAGGGTATGTGAAGCTATGTCAGCAACACAGAGAAAAGAAACAGCGTCGAAAGGTAGCCTCTGGAATGACTCCCCTCTATAGGGGAGCCCAGGTCGCATAAGGGAGCCTAGGTGACTCTCTTGTTGGCCTAAGGGAGTCACCGGGGGGGTCATATAGCTCTCTGGGTCATATGGCTCTCCCTTAGGTCAGCCAGAGAGTCAGCTAGGCTCCCTTAGGTGACCTGGACTCCCTAGAGAGGGGAGTCATTCTGGAGGAAACCTGGACTCCCTTCTGACACTGTTTCTTCTGTGCGTGAATTTACAGGAAGGGGTATCTGCCAGCCTCAGTCATCCAGCCCTAGCCTTAACTCTCCGCCAGATGTTTGGAGCTGACTAGATTAGAATTATGTCAATATAACACAAATTACCCGCCATTACCGTGGATGGATAATAATGGCTTCAGGCCCACAGAGAGAGCAACCAATGCCACAATCTCTCATAATAGGTGCTGGATATACTCCTGGGGGTCGAGAGGCAATATTATTGATATAAGCCAAGGCCGAAGTTGGGTTCAAATCCCTCAAAATTGTTAAACAGCGTTACTCATTGGGCTCAAAAGGCAGAAGCAGTACATATACTATTGGGTGATGAGTATCATTGCATGAGTCCCGGTGGAGCAGTTGGTTAGCTGGTGGGCTCAATAGTTCTGAGGTTGTAGGTACGGATCCTACTAGATACCCTGACTCTCAAAGAGAAAAAGACCTCTTAAATATAACCACCTCCTAGGGACACATATTGCTCTAACAGCTCAGCCATTTCTCCAGCCTTGGTGCCCTATCAATTCACCAGGGGGCGACACTGTTCCAGTCCTGCCACGTAATAGCATGGCTTACTGGTAGTACTGTAAACGTAAACGGCTAACGCAATCAGCAGTAAAACCTCTGCTAAGGCTGCGTCACACCACTTCTGGCCAATGTGAACGTCTTCGACTGGGTGCCATCTTTGACCGGCTTGATGGAAAACGGTTTATTATGGGGAAATGCAGATATAAATGGGCCACTAATTACTGATTTAAAGTGTTATAACATCCATAAACCCCAAACGGTCAAAGATGGCACCCAGTCAAAGGTGGCACCCCGTCAAAGATTGCACCTAGTCAAAGACATTCACATTGGCCAGAAGTCGTAAGACACAGCCCTAAGTAACATTGCCAGTTACATAATCTGAAAATCTAGGTAGGGAAGGTGGGATTTTTTCTTTTTTTTTTTTTTTTTACTTTGGACTGAAAAGTACCCCAAAATTGACTCGCAAACTTCAGAGCCAACTCGCAGACAACAGTGTCGACTCTTAGACTATCAAATTGACCCTGAGATAGGCCCAAAATTACTTAAAACATCAATATTTTTTCAATATTGGATAAAAGTTTCTCGCTGACTATGACATTGACTTGTAGATTTTCAAATTGACCCTGAAATAGCCCTAAAATCACTTAAAAGATAAATATTTTTTTTCAAAATTGGAGTAGGATTTCTAGGGTCGGCCCTGTTTTGTTAGGTAGGGTCGGGTAACCTGAAACACACCCTTTTTTTTAATTTGGCCTAAGGTGGAGTTTTAGATGTATACTACAGTGCTAAATTAGCAATTTCCAGACCTCCTGTCCGGCTTATAGAATCATCTAAAATTTAGGTGAGGCTAATACGTGAGTCAGGCTTATACGCTAGGGATCACGGTAACACCTCCTAGTATTTATCACGGTGTAAGAAGGGGCCTATAGCGTTCTAACTGGTGCGGACTTGTACCCGCAAGAGCTGTGTTTACGCTGAAACCGGCAATCTCGTGAGACGTTGGTTCTGCTCTCGTATTGCAGCTTATTACCCGGAAGTCATGGTGTGTGTGAGTGTGGTCACTGCCTAAGTCTCACGATAGATTGCGAGCTCAGAACTAACATGGCTGCGGACATGGAGAAACCCGAATTATCGCTATACCATGACACCACATTGCAATAACCCCGCCTTCCTGTTCTTCCTTTTTTATATATTTCAGTGTTACCGTGAGACCCTGGCTTTAAGACTGATTTCATTTGGGATTACTTTTTTGTACAAGACGGATTCTATTCCAAAGTTAAGGGGCAATCTTAAAGGAGGGGTTTTCTAGAATTTGATGGCTGTGTCTCACGACCTTCGGCCAATGTTTTTGTCTCTGACCGGGTGCCAGCTCTGACCGGGTGCCAGCTCTGACCGGGTGCCAGCTGTGACCGGCCTGAATAAAATCGGGTTACTTATGGCATATGTAGATTGAACTTGTCTGAAAAGGTTAATGGATGTTATAACACTCTAAACTAGTCATTAGTTGTCCATTTTTATCATCATCTGCCCTAAATAACCCGTTTTTATTCAGGCCGGTCAGAGCTGGCACCCGGTCAGAGCTGGCACCCGGTCAGAGCTGGCACCCAGTCAGAGACAAAAACATTGGCCCAAGGTCGTGAGACACAGCCTGATTTGGAAATTGTTGGGAAAAAGAATCTAGAATAAGGGGATGCAAACAGAGGAGCTATAGAAGGTGATCTTTAGCCAAGAAATATCTCAAAATCGGGGGTCATCTTAAAGGTGGGGTTTTCCAAAATACTATAATTTCTTTGCACAAGACAGATTCTTTTCTGAAGTTAGGGAGTCTTCTTAAAGCCGGGGTTTTACGGTACGCATATAGCCTCAGGTTCTAGATTTCTTTAGGGGGCACAATACGCAGTATTTGATGGCTGTGGAATGTGAACTCTACGAAACTGTTACTTTTCCTTTGAACAACATTACATAATAGAAATGAAATATAATTAGGAACGTACCTAAGAACAAATGCAAGGGGTGCACCCATTTCCTTTATTACTAATAGAATAATTTAAATCTACAGGGCAGTTTAACATTGCATAGTTGCTAAAAAATGTGATTATTTTATCTAATTTTGATGTGCTTCTGGACATTTTGTGATGATTTTGTGTGGATAAATTGCCTTTTGTGGACACTTTGGGGCAGTTTTGTGGACAAAATGTGATTTGTGGACACTTTGTGATAGTTGGTGGTGGACACACTACATTTCGTGGACATTTTGTGATGGTATTTAAAGCATGGACAGACTGTACCTTGCGGACACTTTGTATTCTGTGGACACTGAGTGATTAAAGTGTGTGCCCAGCCAACATTGCTTAGTGGGACCCATATATATGTGTTTTTACATGGGCAAGCTGATTTGCCCATATCTGGGTTATGGTCTATTTTGTCCAGGGCTACCAGTGGGAGTTCAGATTGGCCAGCCAGGATTCAAAGTGCCCAGCTCGAGCCCAGATTAAATATAAACTATAGAAATGTACAATAAATGGTGATGTCTAGAGGAAAATCAGATGTCAGCATGTTTTAAAATATTTACAATGTATCTATGGGTAAAAACAATTCCTGGGATGGCCCATCTGGACTCCCACTGGTACTTGTGGTAGCCCTGGACAAAAGGACTATAACCCAGATATGGGCAAGCCCAGCAGGCCCAAGTAAAACTTATATGGGTTCCACTAAGCAATGTTGGCTGGGTGGACATAATGTGATTTTGACACTTTGTGCACACTCGGACAAACTGAAAAAGGTGCCGTGACAAAATAAAATGATGACAGTCTCTCCCAAAAGTACGGGGTTATAGTTGATATATTTATTTGACTGTGCCCCAAACCCTCTTTTCTTTATTTTCTTCTCAGTTAAACTGACAAAACTTGATCCGAGCCATTTATGTTTAAAACTAGCTTACATAAAGGTTAAGGGGTAGCGTGTTAAGACTCTGCCTAAGCCTACAGAACATATGCTTGGGAGTCTTGGGAGTCTTGGGAGAAAGTTAGCGGAAGCATTTTGAGACTAAAAAAGATACGGTTTCTGAGACTATGCGAGATATGCCTAAGACTATAGGAAATATGCTTAGAGGAGCCTCAGAAGGTTAGTGGGTAACGTTTTAGGACTATGAGATATTTTTGGGACTAGGCGAGAGACGCTTTTCGTCAAGGCACTGTTTTCAGTTCTTCCCTTGTTGCACACTTGGTAGCTTGTGGACAAAAAGAGGCAAAGAAAACACCCCCTACACTAGCACTGCACGGATATTGGCACTTAAGCAAACTTTGTACTGCTTAAATTCACTCTTTAAGTAAAAGCCATGTAAAAATCACAGCGAGGTCATTATGCCATTTCAGTGGATTTAAGTGACATTTATTGCAATTAAAGATGCTTAACCCTTTAAGGACAGATGTTGCTAAAAGATGACATTTGTCGTCATGATGCACCAATGCCGTCCCAGCAGGTAATTCGCCGATGCTGCATTGGTGCATCATGCCAACCCTTCGGGAATGTCTCAACTCTGTAGGGTCTGCATGGTGCTTGAATGCAGCATTGGCAAGTTACTCACCAGGGCTGCATGAATGCATCGTGACAACCAAGGACATGATGCATTAAAGCATCATGCCACCCTAAAAATGTTAGGTGGCTTTAAGTTCAGTAAAAGCCAACTAACTGTCACAGAAAGGAAATTTAAGTGACATGGTCCGATTTTTTTCATATCTTAAATCCTGCTTAAATGTGTTTCAAATGTTAGTACATTATCATATATTGAAGATATGGCCAAATAAAAGGTCATCTATGGGCAATAAGAGCCCAATTAGAGGTTCAGATGTGGCCCAAGTTTAACATTTTTGACATTGTATTTTCAATGGGGGAATTAGTAAATTAGTAAATTGAGCCATAATCTGATTATTAGTCTAATTCGGAGCTCAATTCTAGGGAATGAGATTAAATAAAGTAGCTAGCACATAAAGTATGGCATTAGGGAACATTATGGTTCATTTTTAATGAAATTGATTTTTGAACCTTAATCATCGGACCATGTCACTTTAAGTGGCATTTGCTAGAATTAAAGTTGCTAAAAGTGTGACTTTAAGCAGTCAAATCTTTACTAAATACCAACATTTATGCAGTGTGCACAACTCCTTACTTCTACAGACATTCCTAATGAGCACATAGTCATTAGCATCGGCAAAGCTGGGGTCCCCGTTGCACAGCGTATTCTCGGCGTTCAGATCGTAGAGTTTACACCGTGTAAGAGTCTCCACGCCATTGTACTCGGTATTTGTACTAACAAAGCAGAAAAATCACAATATCAATACTTAAAGCTTTGAGGAAGGTAATGCTTACTTCTGCACACGTTACGGACTATGAGGTAATCATCCGGGTCGGTCGTTGTCGGAGCGAGAGTGCACACCGAGGTCTCTGCTGCAAGGCCGTAGAGTTTGCAGCGGGTTGGCATGGCTACCCCATTGAACTCTGCATCCGTACTTAGTAAGAAGAGACATAGGGTCAGATAAACTGGTTATTACTATGACTATGCAAAAACTTTTTCATCTCACAGGACATTCGGTCCTGCAAATTTTCAATGTTGAAGGACCGGCTACATTTTTGGAGGACCAGATAGCCACATATCTGACGATTTCTGCATTTTTAGTATAGAAGAGTTTTTTCCATTAGAAAAATATTTTATTTGTAACCATTTATGACCAAATAAGGATATATACATAGTTTTGCACAGTATATTGACATAAATATTTCAGCTTTAGAAGCCCAACTGAATTCTTCTAGTTCAGAAAAGCACAAAATGTGACTGGACATTTAGTCCTGCTACACCTTTGAATCTGCTGGACCGGTGGCATTTTAGAAGGACATTGCCACTGTCCTGCATGTTTTTGCAAAGACTGTTACTAGAGGAGTGGTTAATTTCTTTAACAATAGGGGAAGAGTGGGAGGACCCCTCTTGGGATCAAGGTCATTTGAAGGTCATGTACACTTTAAAAAAAATCACTGAATTTGAGCAAAAGGGAGTGTTCATTTATTATTTACAGGGGGGGTGGTGGGTTTGGGGGGGGGGCATAAAAATTTCCGACCGCTTCTGAGGGGGGGGGGGGCGTAAAAGATTCTGACCCCTCTTGAGGAGGGGGCGTAAAAATTTAAGCCCCTTTTTAGCCAAAAAGCCAGCGCGTTACTATAGTTCAAAGGGGGGGGGGCAAAAAATGTTTGCCGCCTTCGGCGAGGGGGGCGCGAAACATTACACACGCTCTCGAGGGGGGGGGGCGTAAAAAATGTTCGCCCCTCCACGCGAAATCTCACCACCCCTCCCCCTGTCATTAATAAATGAACACTCCCTAGTCAGTCATGTTGTAAGGGTGTAGGTCTGGACAAAATTTGGTGTTCCTACCATTCCAAGAAGCAGAGAAATGAGAGGAAAAAGTTCTATGCAAAGAGGTTTTTTTGTTGACCTTTGAACTTAAGGTCATCTAAGTTACCTTTTGAGTGGTTAATAATTTGTCCTGAAAAAAGCATTATGATGATTGTGTAGTCTGTTGTTGGTGCTTGTAGCTAGCCCAATTTGAACAATAAGTCAAGGTCATTAGAGGTCATTAACATTCTTTCTTAAAAAGGTGGCATGTGACCATTGTCTATTCCAAGTGTGGTACTTGTAGCACAATTTGAACGATATCCCCTGAATTATGACTTAATCCGTCCCACTATTTCTTTAAGCAGCTTAAAAAACTTTAAACAACTGTGGCTCAACACGTGAGAAGGTACCTTCGCGGGGGGATTTTTAGTTCTAGTTTTGGCCACCAGGGGCCATCAGAATGGCAAAATAGTGAAAGATATGCCCAAAAATGCTTTAGGGTACTTTTTTATGGAGAATACAGTAGTCATCTTAGAATTATTCCATCATTGGTGCTAACATTCTATATTTGGAATGTAAATGGAACGTTTTCTATGGGAAATTGGCACATATCGCACTTTCTGGTTGCCATGGGAACTATTCCATGCTTTCTAAATGGTGCATTTTGGTCCTAGTCTCTTGAGAGTTCCATCAATAACTCAAAACTGAAAACAGATCTTGAAAATTCGTCCTAGAACCAAATTTACATTAGATATTCACATTTAATTACCATATCTTTTCAGGAAATCTGACATTTTCATCATTTTAGTGGTTATTATGGGATACAGTGCATTTAGAGCTTATTTATCATTTTCAGTTATGAGTAACAACACATGTTCGAGATGTGATTCCCACAAAACTATTAGGAGTATCTTAGCTTATGATATCTCGTTTTAAAGATCATGACACAAACACTAATCATCAATTCCCCCCTGAATACCCCTTTCCATGTGCCTAGTCACTTTAATCCAGGACAAAATCAAAAAGGCTTAAATTTGCTTTAAGCTGCTTAAAAGTGCCCCGTTTTTTGTGGGAATAGCAGTTGGGAATACCAGTAGTCAAGAGTTTGGGTGAATTTCTGGGTCAGTAGCTAAAGGGTAAAAAGGGTTAAAGTTTTGTTTCTAACTTACTTGTAAGACCAGCCGGTGCAGAGAGTAGAGGCAGTACAGAGGGCAGCACAGGCATCGTACCTCAGGTCGTCCTCAAAGAATGCGGCCACCCCCGTGGGTATACCTGCCTTAATGGTCGGGTACGTAGTCAGTTGGGCCGTCACGGCTGAAGTACAAGGGTCATGCTGAATCACACTGCAGTGGTGTACAAAAAGAGGGGGCAGTACTTTTTAACAACAGGGGAATTTTTGCCCGAACGGGTCCCCCGCGGGGGTCAAATATTTGTTGGCAAGTTCAAATTGAGCGCAGCGAACCCTTTTGAGCTATAGTTACAGGCAAGGCTTTTTCACTAAAAAGGGGTGCATTTTTTTTGCCCCCCCCCTCAAGAGGGGTTCAAATCTTTTTGCCCCCCCCCCCTTCAGGGGGTTCAAATTTTTTTCATCTCCCCCCAAATCCACCAACCCCACCCTTGTTAATAATGCAGGAGCAAGGCAATGCACCTAAGCTAGGATGATGCATTTACTTTTGTAATTGTTAAAATTTTTACCCAATGAAATACTTTTTTTTTAAATTTAAATGAGCACTCCCTTAGTGCATGGCTTGGACTGTATCGATTTAGTGCATGGCCTGGACTGTATCAATTTAGTGCATGGCCTGGACTGTATCAATTTAGTGCATGGCTTGGACTGTATCAATTTATTGAGACTGAGTATTTTACTTACTGCATGGCCTGGAGTAGACGTAGTTGGCGTTGAAGCTGGTCATAGTGGGGCAGGCAGTGCCGGCCAGGTTCCCGTTAGCTGTGATGAAGTGCCGGCAAACCCCGCTCCTCCACTCAGCGTAGGCGCACAGAAGGTTGATGCTGCAGCCGTACCCACAGCCATCCGCCGTCGTGGCAAGGAACTGAACGCCACCCGTGATGTCGGTCAGCTGCTGGTTGGTGAAGCGAACAAGACGCTTTGTAGGAACTGCAAGCAGAGATATATATGCTGCATGAATCATCAAATGTGACCCATCTAGGCAAAAGACCCTTTCAGGCGGGATTTTGAGGTATGGTTCTGGCCACCAGGGGGCAACATAGATGCAAAAGAGTGTAAAATATATGATAAAATGTTCTAGGACCATTTTTTTATGTAGGGCATAATTTGGAAGGCAAAAGGAATGTTTTTTATGAAGAATTAGCACATATGACACTTTCTGGTTGCCATGGAAACCATCCCAGAAGGCCAAATTAGAGGTAATAATCCTAATTTATTAAAATCTCCCATTGGTTACCCAAAACTGAAAACAGAACGCAAAAATTCCATCTAGAAGCAAATTTAGACCAATAAATCCAATTTTATTCCATTATTTCTAAATAAAACAGATTTTTCATAATTATCATTATTTACTATGGGATACAATGCATTTAGAGTTTAATTACCATTTTCAGTTAGTGGTATGTACCAATGTTTGAAAAGGGATTCCCACAAACCTACCAGGAATTTTTTAGCTCATAATATCTTATTTTGTAGAGACTCCAAGTAGAGATAAATGCTGAATAAATCATCTAATTAAGACTACTCTAATTAGTAAATAAAAAAAGGAGCACACAGCATCCTTTGTAGAGACTTCAAGTAGAGATAAATGCTGAATAAATCATTCAAGTGTAGGGGTTTACTACGGTAATCATTTATATCCAGGTGACCGAGGAGGATTAAGTTCGGGTTGTTCCCGCCTGGCGTTAGTGTGGGCGGTATCCCAGAGGGGGCGACTGTCCTCTCTCGGGTACTGCGCACCACGTTTCAGGCGGGAGCCAACCGACACGTGACCATGTTCATTTCACATCCAAAGGGGGTATATAAACCTCCCCTCCTCGTATAGTCGCCAGTCAGTGCAGGCCCGGCTGACTCCCCGCATTACCCTACCCCAATCGCTAGATTGAACCAGGACTGCTTCGTCTTACCCTTCGGGTTAAGACTAGATTCAATTGTAATAGGGATACGTTGAATAAACCACGCTTTCTACTTCGCACTTGGAAACTGACGTTCTTGTTCTCTTTCTGAGATTCCGAACCACTACACTGGTGCCGTGACCAGGATCAGTTTCGAAGTAGCAGTCAGGTGAACCTGGCCGGAGTAGGAGAGTATGGGGACGGTAACGTCCCGGAGCGGAACAACCCAGTTGTTCCGACCAGCTTCGAGGGTTTCATGCGTGAAACCGAAGGAGCTTTAAATCCAGGAGCGACTTTGGAAGAAGGAGAACTGGAGTCCACCCGAGTGGACCAGATGGAACCGGAGGAAGCAAGGGGGTTCACACCGAACTCCATTGCCACTCAGGGCCAAATCATGTTGAACACTGGGCGTTCCTTGTTCAACACGACTGACTCCGTTTTCTTCCCCGGAGGAAAGAAAAGGGCGAACCAGAAGGGCTCCTTTCTGGACCCGACGGTATTAGAAATACCGCCACAACCCCTTCGGGTCGTACCCGAAGGAGGTCCCATCGTCGGGACCCAACCTGATCTTGATCAGGACGACACCTTGGACCGGGACAACGAGTACCGGAACAAGGAAGAAATGAACAAGCAGTACGATGCTCTGCACGACGAATTGGTTTCGTTGATCTCTGAAAGGAATAGGTACATCCTAGAGAGTAGACAGGTCCATCAGGATATGGAGTGGAGAACGGATCAGTTGACCCGTGACAACCAACTGGCGAAAGACCTGATGGAGAAAAATCAGGAAACCCTGAAAGCGGAAAAGAAAAGATTATCCGAGTTAGGTCAAGCTAACCGGAAGTCTTATGCCTGTCAACAACAGTATCAGGCGGACCTAGAAAGATACTCTAGGGAATGGCACGCCGCCAAGGACGCTCGCAACCAGCAGGTGGAAGACAATGAGGCAGTAAGAACCGCTATCCTAGAAGCAAACGAAGAGTTAGATCAGAAGAAACTAGAGGGCATGAAGGCGGTATCTATACTGGAAGCTAGACGAGTAGAGTTGGAACTCTACCTAGGTAACCAGAAGGTACCTGACCCAGAGGTGACCCTCACCCCTGGGGAAGGAGTGGAGAACCCTCCACTCCAAGGAGTTCTAAAGCCCGCCACCCGATACCCTTCCGGAGGACAGGTAGAGAAAGATGTCTACTATACATCTGCTCCCCCTGCTCCGACGGGACCTTCGGTAACCATCGATCCGACGGCATATTCCGCGGGAAGTGCGCCGGGAGTCGATAGTTATGACACCTTGAACCCCTTCGCTGGGGATAGTCCATCTCAGTATGGAGCTGTTCCACCCCCTTCGGGTACGAGCAAGAACACCACCACCCATGAGGATCAACAGGGGGGGTGGTATGGTTATGATCATTGGGGTGACCTGATTTTTCATCATAACCAGGAGGCAGAGACCCGAGAAGGGAGAACTCCGGGAAATCAAACCCGGGGGCATGCCACCCAAGGCAGGAGAGCAGTGGAAGGACCTTCTGCTGGATGGTCTAGGGATCAGAACCGACAGTACCCCCGTACTGATAGTCCTGTTAGACCCACAAATGGTCAGGGAAGTCGGCCTAGACCCCAAACCCATGACCAAACAACCACCGGGAGTGTTCCCCCTTATCCGGGTACCACTTCTCGCCCTCGACCTACCCGGTTTCCCGGGTGCGAACCAGTCTCTCCAGTCCGACCATTGACCCGAAGAACCTCAATGGCTCCCGGATTGAGACAGGTTTATGATACTGATCCTTGTATCAAGAGCCTTGGCTTAGATAGCTATAGCCGGGGACAGGATGCCACTGAAATAATGGACTGGAGCCGGAATCTATCGGATCAGCTGATAGAAGGGGTCACCAGGGGTGCCCGACGGACCGCCCGGATCACTAAATCCTACAAAGGGAAAGGACCCTGGAAGGATGAATACCAAATATTTGTGGATGACTGCAAATACAATGGGTGGTCTAAAGAAGACTCGTTAGGAGCCTTCGTGATCTGGCTAAATGATGGGCCAGGTAAGTCAGCAGTCTCCCAATGGAGAAGTACATATGGCCCTTCGGGTACATATGATCAGCTCGAAAGTACTGCTGTATATATCTTTGGGAACCTGGTGACCGTGGATCACTGGTTGGTCTTCAAGGGAAGAACCCAGAAGCCAAAAGAGTCCCCAAAGATATATGGTCTAGAGCTTCAACGGATTCTGCATCAGGCCAGACCCGAATGGGCTAGAGACGCCGATTACTACATCGAGACTCTCTTTGTCCGGTTTATTAGCGGACTGAGCGACCCTGATCATCAGGAACTAACTAGAAAAGCTTGGAAAAGCGATTCCTCCCTAGCCGATCTATTTTTAGCCATAGATGGTCATGAGAAGAAGAAAGTTCTTCTTGCCGGATTGGTGCCTAACCAATCCCGAACGTCAGCGGTAGTTGACTATAGTAGCAGCGGGGGATCCTCGGGTGAGGATACCGAAGGAGAGGAGACCATTGGGGCGGTAGCCTTCAGTGGGAAGCGCCGGGACAAAAAGTCCGGTGATAACAAAAGGCGGAAACCTTTTGACAAATCATCCTCTAGCAAAAAGCCAGAGAAACCTCCAGGGGACCATTCAAAAATCCCTTCCAAACCTCCCTCGGGTCCACCAGAACCCAATGTTCCGAAGAAATCGGAGCCTGACCAGTCCCTCGGATTGGTAGAAGCCATGATGCAGCGTATGATGGCGATGTTTGATAAGAAAGAGGAAAGGAGGGTTAAACCCGAACTGAGTACTGTAACATGTTACAGATGTCAGGAGAAGGGGCATTACGCCTCCTCATGCACAGCTGAGAAACCTGTGATGCGATTCTCCGGAAAGAACTCGGAAAATTAAAGGGGATCCCTGAGGAAGGCGACTCAGAGATCCCGAAGGAAATATGCCATGATACTCCTGACGGAATGGGAGTAAGTTCACACTCAGTAGTGACGCCCGGACATATGGGGGACAAGCAGGCGCAGCTTGGGAACCCTGGGGCCGGGGCCATCAGCATTCCAGTCATACATTCGGGAAGTGAGTCGGGGAAACCCGGTGCTGATGCGGAGGAGTATAGTGCAATGGTTTGTGGAACCAGGCTCCCCCTAGATCACCCTTGCCTGGAATACATAAGAGGGCGTGGATTAGATCTAGGTACTGAGAGTGACTTACAGAAGTTCACTAGTAACCCTTCATTGAATGGAGGAAAAAGGTGGTATTTAGCCGCTTCTGTGAAGGGTAGAGTCGGGGAATTTCTGATAGATACTGGAGCCAGCCACTCCATCATCTCTCGGAGGTTCTACACTCTTCTGCTGGGCACAAATGATGACCTTAAAATGAGGGTAAATGCGTGCACAGCCGACGGTAGCAGATTGCGGACGTTTGGACGTACTTTCCTGTGTATCTCGGTGGTGGGGAAGGAGTTTGTATTCTCCCCAACCATTGCTGAGATCGAGGATGATGGCATTATAGGGATGGACTTTGCCGACCTGTTCGGGATGATGTTGAACCCGAAGACAGGTGAATTGTCCATACAGAGTCCCTATAATATCAAAGCACAATGTGTGCTGAGAGTTATCAGTAGTGTAGCAAGTGTCGCACAGACGGTGAAACTTCCACCGGGAACCACATGTGATGTGTTAATAAGCGCTTCCTCTGAACTAAGAGGAAGGGCCGGGGTCATGGAACCCGACGTAGCTTATCTCCAATCCCTCGGGTTGGAATCTGCTGATACGTTGGTGGGAAATGCCCAATGGACCCTTGTCCCCATTTCCAATCCTGGTGTTCATATGGTATATCTCCAGAAAGGCGCTAAAGTAGGCAGTGTGGTACTCGCGGAGGCGGTCACCAGCAGCCTTCTGGGGTTGCCATCCGAAGAGCCGCCAGGTACGGCCGTAATCGAAGAGGAATTAGAAAAGCTAATTCTAGATGCTTCGGAACTAGATCCGAAGGAGCAGAGGGACCTTCGGGTAATGTTAAAACGTTGCCGAAGGGCCTTCGCGTTCCCCGGAGAACCCTTAGGACGAACTGATAAAGTCCTACACGGAATTGACGTGGGGGAAAGTTCCCCCTTTAAAATTCCTTACCGTAGGCTACCTCTGAAGAAGAAGGAGGTAGCAGAAACTGAGATCAATAAGATGATTAAGGATCATGTTATTGTACCCAGTTCCAGCCCCTGGAGCAGTCCAGTCTGTATGGTCACAAAAAAAGATGGGACCATACGGTTCTGTATTGACTACAGGAAACTGAATGGGATGACAAAGAAGAACTCATATCCTCTACCGAGGATTGATGAAACCATTGACTCCCTAGGAGGGAATGAATGGTACTGTACCATAGACTTACAGTCTGGGTACTGGCAGGTCGGAATGAAGCCTGCCGACATGGAGAAGACGGCCTTCTCGAGCCATGTAGGATTGTTCCAGTACAACGTCATGCCCTTCGGGTTGTGCAATGCGCCAGCCACCTTCGAGGCCATGATGGAGACATTACTGAGCGATCTACTATGGAAGAAATGTCTAGTTTATCTAGATGATGTCATTATCTTCGGAAAAACATTCCAAGGTTGTCTAGACAACCTGGAAGAAGTCCTCCGGAGGATAATGAGTAATGGGTTGAAATTAAAACCTAAGAAATGTCAGTTGTTTAAGAAAGATATTAATTATCTGGGAAGAATCATTTCCACACAGGGGGTGAAAGCAGACCCGGAGAAGATCCGAAGTGTGACGGAGTGGGAAAAACCCAGGTGTCCCAAGGATGTCCGTTCATTCCTCGGGTTCTGCTCGTATTATCGAGATTTCTTACCAGGCTATGCCCAGGTGAGCTATCCTATCCAGTCACTGTCTCATTGGACACCTGGTAGGCGTAAGGAAGTTTTTCCATGGGGAAAAGAGCAAGACGAGTCTTTTGAATCCATCAAAAGACTCTTTGTTGAAACACCAGTGTTGAAATATCCGACAGCCGCCGGTCATTTCATCCTGGATACTGATGCCAGCAATGAGAGCATTGGAGCTGCTTTGAGTCAGGTCCAAGACGGAAAGGAGGTTCCCATTGCTTTTGCTAGCAACACCATGAACAAGTCACAGAGGAATTACTGTACCACCAAGAGGGAACTATTGGCAGTGATTGTTTACACAAAGAAATATAAACATTTTTTGTGGGGCTCAGATTTCACGCTGAGGACTGACCATTCCTCCTTGAGGTGGTTACTTAATTTTAAGGATGCTGAAGGCATGATAGGTCGGTGGTTAGCACACTTATCAGAGTTCGGGTTGGAACAGAAGCAGATCCAACACCGACCCGGTGTGAAGCATGTAAATGCTGATGCACTATCCCGCCGACCCATCAGGAGTTGTGGAAATGGGAAATGTGATGATTGTGGAGCCCACGGGGCGGTCCTAGCTGGAGTCCGGTTGCCACTGGAATCCAGGGGAACTGGTATCCTCCAATGGTCTATGGAGACTATCAGAAGGTTCCAGGAGAAGGACCCGAACGTGGGGAGGTTGCTCGGGTTGATTCCTAAAGGGATCAAACCTGTTCGACCTGAAATCTCGCTAGAAAATAGAGAGATGAGGAGATTTTTAGCCCAATGGACAGAGCTTGAAGTATCCGAAGGTGTTCTATATAGATGGAAGATCAATCCTTCGGGAAGAAGGATCAGACAGGTGGTGATCCCCTCCGGTATGAGGAGGGATTTAATGTATTATTGTCACGGTCATATGACCAGTGGTCACTTTGGGAAGAAACGTTCATTAGAACGACTGTCCCGAAGATACTACTGGCCAGGAATGAGCACGGACTTATTACGTTGGATCGCCACGTGTCCCGATTGCTGTAAAAATAAACCCGGCCCTGGGATGGGTAAAATGCCCTTGTCCCAGGAACTGTTCGGAGTTAGGTTTGCGAGAATAGCAATCGACATCATCACTGGTTTTAAAACAACCCCTGATGGTAACACGTGTATGATGGTAGTCACTGACTACTATACTAAGTATACGCGGGTGTTCCCCTTACCCGATCACAAAGCAGCGACCTGTGCGAAGGCCTTTGTGAAAGGTTGGGTATTACACCTAGGAGTGCCTCTGATGATGCATAGTGACCAAGGCCGGGAATTTGAGTCGGATCTATGGCAGGAAATGTGCCATGGGTTAGCCATCTGTAAGACCCGAACCAATCCTTACCGACCCCAGAGTGATGGGATGGTGGAAAGGTTCAACAGAACGCTGATTCAGGTTCTGAAACCCTTGGTGAATGAGAGTATGACAGATTGGGATGAACAATGTGAATATGTATGCCATGCATACAACAGCACTGTTCATAAAAGCACCAATTGCACCCCAAACTTATTAGTGTTTGGGGAAGACATGATCATGCCAGCCGATCTTGTTTTTGGAGTGGTCGGGTTGAATCCGGACGCACCCTGTCACGTGATGTTTGTGGAATCACTAAGAGACCAGTTCAAATTCGCATACGAACTTGTTAGAACAGAGTTACAAAAGAATGCGAAATGGCAGAAGACTGGTTATGACCATGGACTAAAAGTCCGTCGGTTCAAGGTAGGGGATCAAGTAGTAAGACTACACGAACCTCTATCCAATTTAAAGTTAGCAAGCAACTGGGATGGTCCATTTGTAGTGACTAGAGTAGTAAGTGACTGTACTGTCATGATTAGATCCTTAATTGGGCGGATCTATAAATCCAACGTGGCTCGGCTCCGTCCCTGGAAGGGGAGGGATCTGACCACAGAAACGTATGGGTTAGGAGTAGATGAATTACTCCAAGAAGTAAAGAACAGGAGAATGGATCAAATAACCCCGAAACGTGGCCGAGGAAGGCCTAGGAAGTTGGGGGGCAGTGATCCGAAGGTGCAGAAGAAGGAAAAAGTCTCGCTAGCTGTAAGCAAACCTAGGCGGAAGAGAAAGGGGACGGCTAACCCTGCCTCTGAAAAGGCGCCTTCGGGAGCTAGGTCAAAGAAAATACCCATGGGAGGTACCCGACGCAGTCCCCGCCTGATAGAAAGGGCTGCGGTAACCTAAGCTAGTACACAACGAGTGTGTTGTCCTGTACTATGTTAGGAGAGGGAGGGAAGAAATTCCTGGCGGGAAAAATTATAAATTTATTTCCTCTTTTTCCGAGAAATTGTTTTGTGTTGTCATCTGTTAAATGTTGGAATATACACGAGTGACCGGGTATGGAGCGTGTAAACCCCCCAGCAGGGTACCAGTGGGTGGTGAGCGGATAATCCGGTGGGTTTGCGGGCATGCTTCCCATAAAAACCTCACTAATACTCCAGCAGAGCTGTTGGTTGCGAATGGTTCGGCTACTACCCGAAGCACCTGTTTATAATAAAAAGCACCGGCGCCCTGAGGGCGCGGGAAAAGAACTGGGTCAATGAGTGACCTAGTTAGGGCAGTCTCGCGGAGGGCCCGAGACGCGCGTGGATGCGCGTGACCTCTGCGCAAAGAGGTCGTTTTGGTTCATTAGATTTCGAATCTTCGCCGGCACCGCGTGCTGGCCAACGAGGAGGATCTAATAAGAACCGAATTCAAGCGTCAAAAGTAGGTGAATACGTTTCAAAAGGAGAACAGGTCCTCCACAAAGACCTGTAGTAATAGTTAGGACTCTTATTTAGTATAAATAAGAGCGCCCAACCCAGCATGGCCTCACGGCAGCTCGAGTTGGGCGGAGGGGAACGGCCACACAACATGGCCGATTTGCCCCACGAAGACAGGGTTGGTGCCGCCAGCCCTGTTACTCTCTCCGAGGAGCAGCTCCTCGGAGAGGAAGACATGGATGTATCCACGTCTGAATCAGCCCTCACTGAGGCTGAACGAAGGAATCTTCATGAAAAAGATCGTCTTCTTGCTCTGAAAATAGAGCAGGAGGAGGCCCAACATCTGAAGGATACGTGGGATAGGTGTGGTAATCCGAACATCGACCCGGATAACCACCCAAAGGATGAGAAGCCAGCTAGCCTGGTGAAGACAACTGATAAAAGTTGTTACGATGGAAGGGAGATGAATCTCCATCCAGACGTGATGTGCGCCACGGAGATAGGCCTAGCGAGACCTATCCCTAACGACATAGTGGATATGTTGCAGGAATTTATTGATGCGGGAGCTCTCCGCATCATGCCCCCAGAGTGGTTCGCCACCTGGGAAAATCTACAGCAAGGCCTCCGAGTGTGTAAAGCACTTCGGAAGGGCTTGTTTGACGCCGAGATGGCTGACGTCGGGATGTGTGTGCCTCGGATGACACCCATCTCTGATGACACTTCGTGTGGGGCATTCGGCGCCACTACCCTCGCGGTAGGTTGCTACCGCAGATACAACCCGGTAGGGATGTTGGAACCGAGATCGGTTGAAGGATATAGGGACTTAATACGGTCCAACTTATCCTACGAGGTCTATCAGATAGACTATAACCGCATGAAAACAATCATGGCGGAGAAGGACCTCAGCCGTCACGAGGCCATCATCGAGACGGTGGAGGAAATGGTCAAGACTCGGACTAAGAGTTTGACTCAGGCAGAGGAGAAGGCTGCAGCTAAAGCCAGCAGGGACATCCGAAGGGGTGACCCTGCAACGCGCACTAGCAGTCCCCATGGTCAGGATATCCGGACTGTGGTAGTTACAAAAGGTGAATCCCCTTTTGTCCAGCCTCGGGGTCGCCAAGCCTTGAGGAATGAGGCAGCCCGGTTAAAGAGAGTACCAGACGCCCAGCGGATTGTGACCGATGGGTCAGTATCGGATAAATCTGATACGAGCAGTACTTCCCAAGGGAAGTCTGCTACAGGGGAGGACGATATGGACATTGCGGCTCCAAAATCTCCTTCCGAGACGAAGGACCCAGTGACCACAGTCACCCAAACCGACCCGACACCCGACCCGAAGGTGGCTGCTGGACATCAGTCCGACGCCAGCTCGGGGAGCGAGTCGGGTACTGCCCTGGAAAAACACATCTGGAATAACGCCAGAGGTGGATTTCAGGGATTCATTCCCTCCTACTGGGGGGAATGCGCAAAAGGAACGGGGCGTTTCTCCATCCCGCCCGTAATCAACTTAAATGGGAAATCCGACGATGAGGATTGGTGCAGAGCGACCCAAAGGGATCCTCTCGTGAGCGAGTTCTATGAGGACTGGCTTAAGAAAATAGATTTCTTCCCAGAGACCTATTATACCAGGGATCAGAAGGCAAAGATCCGCTGGGCTGTCCGACATTGGGACAGGGACCACCTTCAGTGTCCATTCCAGAAATGCCAGTCATCTCTGGAATTACAGGTGTCCTTCGCCACTAAGGCGAGGTACCTACGCCACTTAGTGGAAAACCACACCCATCACTATATGGTGTACCAGTGCGATCCGGAGGGGGCAGGTACTACTACCTGTTCGGGTCACCTGCATCCTAGGCGTGGACGATTGATAAAACACATGACCATACTCCATAATATTGGAGGTGGTGAGGCCAGAGCCAAGGTGATGGCCCTGCATGAACGCGTAATAGACGCGTTCAGAGATGTCCTGAAGAAGGATCCGAAGAGCCTTAATTCTTCTAAGGCGTATTTCTGCGAGGTGGCAGAAAGCAAATCAAAGCTCACAGTAGCTAGGTTTGCGAAGGTCCCGGGTTCACGGAAGTTTGATTTGGATCCGGACCAATACCCACCCGAGATGTTCCGTCGGTCTGCCAATCGAGGCCGGGGGAGAGGTGGGAGAGAACCCGACCCGAGGGACTACTACCGGGGTCGGGGGGAGCAGCCGAAAGGTGATCGGGGACGGTCTCGGTCCACCAGCCCGGCTACTCACGTAAGAAGAGGAGGGACCCTCAGCCTTGAGGAGATTGACTCCCGTTATTACACGGAGTCCTCTCATAGTGGTCGTAGCTATGAGGCATCTGCGGATAGACATACTGACTATCCGGAGATGGACTTGGCGCCTGGACAGGAGTCCCAGACGCTCGGCCAGACCCCCCAGGACACCCGAAGGCGTGAGAATGAACTCTCTCGTCAGAGGGAGGTTGATAGGGAACTGGCCCGACGGGGACGCAGGAGTCCTGGGGAGGAACCCTCCCGGACCTGGTACGACTTGGTGCGACATGTGGCGTCCACCTCGTCTGCCCAGGGAGGTGTCCTACCCGACGCCGGTTACCGAGGAGGCCCGACAAGCAGACCTTCATCTGCTTCGGGACGGACGGAACCATCCGCTCCTACAGGAATACACCAGCAGGTGTTAAAGCATGCCAGTAGGGATGCTTCGCGGCACCAACAACAGCCGCCATCACACAAGGCATTTAAGCCTGCTCACCGGATCACTGGGCCGGATGGGGAGGCTATGAGACCTCCTCCTCCGCCACCAAAAGGTCCAGTACCAGCTCCGGCGATACCACCCCAGAAGCCGGCTCCACCACCAGGGAAGCCGACTGAGGTTGGGAAACCAACCATGGATCCTCCTGTTAAAACACAGGAGGTCAAACCCAAGAAGGAGAAGCCTGCGGCCACTCTTAATGTAACGCCGATAGCATCCTACTTTCCTAAGGATGCTCCGCTGTCCAATCAGATAGGACAGGAGATTCTGGATGACTTCCAGAAGGAACAGCGGGTGATGGCTGAGGATTACCACAAGAGGGTGGTACAACACTTCATAGAAGGGGTGAGGAAGTGTCACCGGAAGGAAAAGGAGAGCCTTCAGAAGGACACTGCCGATGAGGTGGTTACCAAGACCAGGTTCTTGGAAGCACAGCGTGACAAAGCCGCTGTGCTGGAAGCTACAGTCCGAGAGGAGTGTAAGGAGCTCCAGGAAGAAATCCGGGAGATGAAGGCCAAATTTAAAATTTGCCTCGGGATGAAATTCTCGGACTGGGATGGGAGCATGGATCAGCTGAAAGATGCCATCCAGAAGAAGGAGGTACCCGAAGGCTGAAACGAAGCTCCTTCGGGATAACTGAATACAGCTGTAGTTGTTTCAGGAACTCTTCGGCTACGGAAGCTGAAGGTGAATATGAAGGGACTATCCCTTCATATTAAAAGAACCTTTAGGTTCTGAGGTAATAATATCCATACCAAGTGTTAATAATATTTCCACATATGTAAACGTTTTAACATACATCGCACCTACATGAGTCTACCATTTGCTGGTAGACCCGAAGAGGAGAGCACCTCACTCAGTCGTCCAAGATGAAGAGGAGAGCACCTCACTCAGTCGTCCAAGATGAAGAGGAGAGCAACTCACTCAGTCGTCCAAGATGAAGAGGAGAGCACCTCGCGTACTCGTCCCGAAGCAGATCCGGAGATCAGCCCAGTATCCGACTTCTTATAAAGTCAACATAGCACTTTTTGTGAGGTTCTGCAGTACACCGCTGCAGTTCCAGATTATTTATTAAAACGTACATTCTCGTCCATGTTACTAATATATATTTATGGTGCTGATACACTACGATAGTTTATGATACTCAGGATAATACCAAAGATCTGTATAAACCATGACTGTGTTCAAACGTTAACCACTTCGGGTGGGTGTAAATAAGAGTATGTATATCTAGTTGTATATATATTTTGTTATGGAAAACGGAGGTGATGAAAATTTGATTCTGGTGCGAAGAAAAGTTATCATGTATCCCTATGTAATTATTTTTTTTAGGCTTGTGAGTCCTTTTTAGGACTGGTAATAATTTTTCGGAATTGGTACACTTGCCGATTATATTTGTAAAGGTCCTTATCAGGACTATATATGTATTTCCTATCAGAAGATAGTTACAATCTGTTAGTAACTACTTCGGGTACTACTTAACGTAAAGGTCATATCATAAGGTTTCTATGACAGTGTAATGCCTTAATTCCATTAATATTGTTCAACATATATTACATATGACTAATGGTAGTAAAACCCTTTGTGTATAGTGTATAGACAAACTACTTCTGGTTGTCAAACTATTTTATTATGAGTCTACTACTCAGGTTTTTACCACACCTAGTGTTGTCTAGGGGGGGTAGTGTAGGGGTTTACTACGGTAATCATTTATATCCAGGTGACCGAGGAGGATTAAGTTCGGGTTGTTCCCGCCTGGCGTTAGTGTGGGCGGTATCCCAGAGGGGGCGACTGTCCTCTCTCGGGTACTGCGCACCACGTTTCAGGCGGGAGCCAACCGACACGTGACCATGTTCATTTCACATCCAAAGGGGGTATATAAACCTCCCCTCCTCGTATAGTCGCCAGTCAGTGCAGGCCCGGCTGACTCCCCGCATTACCCTACCCCAATCGCTAGATTGAACCAGGACTGCTTCGTCTTACCCTTCGGGTTAAGACTAGATTCAATTGTAATAGGGATACGTTGAATAAACCACGCTTTCTACTTCGCACTTGGAAACTGACGTTCTTGTTCTCTTTCTGAGATTCCGAACCACTACACAATTAAGACAATTTTAATTACTAAAAGAAAAGGAGCACACAGCATCCGTTGTAGAGACTGCAAGTAGAGATAAATGTTCTATAAATCATCTAATTAAGACTACTTTAATTAGTAAAAAACAAAAGGAGCAGACAACATCCATTGTAGAAACTGCAAGCAGAGATAAATACTCCATAATTCATCAAAAATGAAGCGGACAACACGCTTTGTGTGACTATACATGGGTACCCAGATTTAGGACCGTGTCTCCGGTGGCCGACAAGTCTCACTGCAAAAAGAGCAGTATGAAATTTTTATTTTATTTTTTAACATTGAAAATAGTTTTTCAACATTTTCAACATTCTGCTCTCCAAGCACATTCTGCCATCCGCAAATGAGATGACCGGTCATAAACAGGACAGGTGAAGTGGTTAAAACTGGGCCCCCCGGAAATCCCTACTTACAGTACCCACCACCAAGGACCAATCACAAGGCTCATCTCATTCGCTGATGGCAGAATCTGCTTGGAGAGTAGAATGTTGAAAAAGTTGACAGTTGGCAGTGGGTTAAAATTCCCTTAACGCATCATGTCGGTTGTCATGATGCATAAATGCAGCCCTGGCGAGTTACCCACTGGGCCTGCTTTGGTGCATCATGACGACAAATGTCATCTTTTAGTGACATCCATCGTTGAGGGGTTAAGGGTAGGGTCCAGGGGGGCTAGAGTGGAAATAGCACACAGTCATTTTTAACCATATTTTAAGCAGTTATTGCACAAATGCTATTCAAGCTTAATTTCTGTTGTATTTTTTCCTGGGAAGATTTACTCTTTTCCAAGTTACATTTCAATGAAGCATTATAAAGCTTCTATCGTTATCTCAATATGAGGGTTTCATTCATGCTCTCTCAATGTGATACAAATGTACTGGTTGTAGGCTATATGACCATGGCCCTCCTACAGCCCAGTGATACCACCTTAACCCAATCATGTACACTAAAGACCTTGTCCCCACACTGGGTTGTACAGTGTGACCTCCCTGCCCAGTTTGAGACTGGCACTTACAGGCTGGTGCAGCCGCATATTTGCTCTGCGGTATAGAGGGCGCTGTGGGTCTTGGCGCCCACCCTGGATCGGGTTAAAAGAAACATCTGGGTGATACTTACAACATTCAGCTGTAAACTGGTAGTGGTCGAAGGTGGCGTCTACTTCCAGGGAGGTGGAGGTGGCGAGACAGGTCGACTTGATGGTGTAGCAGTTATCGATGTTTGACGGAGCTTGGTGCAAATAGTTGATGGAGTCACAATTGTCTAGAGAGAAGGATACATATATGGCTTAGGAAATGCTCATTTTTTAACAACAAGGGAGGGGGGTGGTGGATTTTGGGGGAGCAAAAAATTATGGATCCCTTGAAGGGGGGGCCAAACATATCTAGATTTATTATGATTTTACCCACTGGGAGGGAAATGGGAAATATGATTAATTTTATTGTGATTTTACCTGACCATGATCAGTACCGATTAATCATAATATGTCATCATTTATCATCATTTTACCCATTGAGAGTAAAAACAGGATTTATTGTGATTTTACCTGACCATCATAAATCATGACATATTTTATTTTATTTTATACTTAGGTACATTATATATGCCAGCCAAAGACTTTCATTTATAGTTTAAATACTAAAATGGTAAACCTGCGAAGAGTTTCTTATAATGGACTATTACCCGGATTATTTGCGTGACACACCCTGACGAACAATCTCCAGATCATATCATTCTGTTTGATTTGTATTACTTTCTGTGACAATTTTGGAAGATTTTTTTCATGAGATTTGTCAATAAAACTATTTAAAAGATTTCAGAATTTTACCTGAATCGAGGCGAATCTGGAAGCAGATTTGGAGGCAGGTATTGAGGTCCACGGGTGTGTTCTGTAATTGTCCCAGGTTGCTACTCTTAAAGCCGCCATACTTTGTCGCCATCAGGGGGAGGCCGTTGGGATCTGTTACCACCTGGATCGCCGTCACCACCGCTGTGTGAGAGAAACCAGGCTTGAGGTCAGCTCATTATTTCATGGAGAAATTATGTTACTATGGTTAGGTACTATAGAATGCACTTGCGGACGAACTTGCCAACTCACTAGACGCCATCCATTTTACCGTACTCTAAAAAAGACCCACTTTTCCAGTAATCTTAATCAGTTTCCAAACCTATCCTCTAGATGGCACTACCGTAAGTTGGTAACATTGCTATATATATCGGGGGCTGTGCCCCCGCACCCCCTTTTTCTTTATCTCTTTTTTTTTTTCTTCTTTTTTGAGACTGTAACAGAACTATAACTGAATCTATTTACCACTAAAGGATGGGGTGGTTAGAACTAAGGGAAAGGAAGTTCATACTTGCTGCCTTACAGTGGCACCATCTAGAGAAGAGCTGGGAATCATTAAGATTACAGGGAGAATAGGTTTTTAAGATAACAGAGAAAATGGGTGCCGTCTAGTGAAGTTCGTCCTTTGTTGCCTATAGAATAGCCGTTGTCCACACTCCTGGGGAGAAACTGATGCTCATTCTCCATGGGGTATTTCTTCATGATGACATCACTAAAATAGCTATGATACCAATCTTTAAATGTCGTTATAAAGTACAGTTTATCAATAATTACATACAATAAATACAATAAAAACACGAGGCAGATCCGAGGTACCACTTGTGGAGAAACCAGTCATTCAGACAGATCATCATGGACCTCTGTCTATTTCATTTTCCACTGTTGAAATTACCAAAAATGAGTCGGGAATTGCCGTATCAACTCACGGGGTATCAGGATGACTCACAGATTCCTCCAGTTCTTCTGGACTAAAAATATTTTAGGGGGGAAAATTCCCAAAAATTCGGGAAAAAATGCTAAGAACCACGCTATTTTGAATCTAGTGCCACATCGCTTTAACCCTTGAAGCACGGCTAAGTGCATGAATGCATCATGCCTTGGTGGTCATGATGCATGAATGCAGCCTTGGTGAGTAATTCGCCACATTGAAGGATCATGCCAACCCTACAGAGTTTAGACACTCCTGAAGGGTTGGCATGATGCAACTGAATTGGTCCATAATGACCACAAATGTCACAAATGAAACTATTAAACTCAAACTCAAACTCATCCTTTAGCGACATGCCGTCCAGAAAGGGTTAAACTGGCATGGTCCGATTTTTTCCATATTTTGAATTGTATTTAAATATGTTCAAAATGGCAGTGCAATATAATATATGGAGGATGGGATACAAGAAAATATCATTCATGGGCAACAAGATGGTCCCATGAAACACAGGTATAGCCTTTTACAGTGTATTTTCAATAGGTGTAATTATAGTGTGCACTCCAAAAGTCTTAAACTGAGCAAGAAACTGATCATTGGCTGAAATCTAAGCTGAATTACAGGGAATAGTGTTAAATAAAGTAGGTAGGACATGAAGTATGGCCATATTGAACATTCTGGTTCAATTTTAGCAAAATCAATTTTTGAGCCCTAATCATTGGACTATACCACTTTAATCACTTCTTTTTTGGCCTAAGCTTTTAAAATAGGGTCCCATAGGTAGGGATGTCATTGACATCCAGTTTATTTCGATTTCGATTATCACTATTTTGGTCTCGATTTTTCGATTATATCGATTTATCATATCTGCTTGAGAGAAGGGTATCTTCATCTATTTTATATCCTTCCTCATACTTGAGTCTAATAAAGAAGAAAACTTGGTGGCATTTGAACAAATTGTGAAGTCCATTTCCCTCAAATTTTAGAATATACAGAGGTCACCATTTTCAAATAGGATAAAAAGCCGGTTCCTGTTGGAATATTTTAACAATATCTACAGTTTTAGAAAGGTGAATAGTGGGGCTATCTGTGATAGAAATCGTGTATCGATACAATGCCTTTGTGGATGTGATAATAGGAATTCTAGAAATGTCAATGTATCGATTCTGGGGGAATAGATGACGTCCCTACTCACGTGTGGTCTGTGCGTGGACTGCTGTGCCGCACAAGGCCAGCCACAGGAGGACGTGTCGACACCAAGACATCCTGACCTGAAACAAATAGCACACTTTTATTATAAGGCCACTCAAAAGAAAAATTGGTTTCTCATCACCAAGGACTGGGAAATATGACGAGGGAGGCTTTTTTTTTAATTATCGAACCCGCTGGCTGAAATGTGTAGGATAATGTGTGTTTTTCATGACCAAAATTCAAATTCTATTGGTATAGAATTAATTTATCTGTTAATAGTGGAGAAAATGTAAGTTATTTCTATACAACTATACTGCTGGCATTATTAGCTTTAATTTGATAACAAATAGGCCAATATTTGTCCATTTTTATCATGTTTTTAATCAAAAATTGGCCAAAAAAAGAAGTTTTGAGTGGCCTAATACTGGATACGGCCCTCTCTATGTTAAAGATTTATTATTTCATGTGGAGAAACAAAGTTCCTATGCTCAAGTACTAGATCGAATTGCCATTCTCCACACCCCTGTGGAGAAACTGACGCTCATTCTCCGCAGGCTGTTTTTCCATGATGGCGTCACCAGAATAGCCATGAAACCAATCTTTAAATGTATATTTTGATGAAATTGATAAAGAATTACATGAAATTAACACAGAGATCCACTCTAATCAGTCTGAACTCCTGGTTTCTCCACTTGTGATGCATTGGATTGAGTGGAGAAACCGGTCGTTCAGACAGATTATCGTAGACCTCTGTCTATTTATTTCATGCCAGATACGGCCGTCACTATGCTTAAGTACTAGAAATCCTGTATTCCATGGCCCCCATGGGATACAATTCAGCTGTATCACATGGCCTGTGACGTCATGAAAACAATTATTTGTTTTGTTCTTTACAGCCTATACTAATTACAATTTTATAGTCTTACGTCGAGACTATGTATTGTCCTAATATGCACAAATGTGTCTGAGATGTGTCTGGGAGTATTCTATTGTCTTATAAAACTGTGCTGGGGTAACTAACGTAATGTCCATCTGTAACTAACGTAATGATTGTAGTTAACGTAATGCACAAGCCGCAGACAGGCCATTGGCCCAGCTACAGTATGGCGCCATGCTCAGCGTGCACTGTTACACTATAGGCTGTGTCTCACGACCTTGGGCCAATGTTTTTGTCTCTGACCAGGTGCCGTCTCTGACCAGGTGCCGTCTTTGACCGGGTGCCGTCTCTGACCGGGTGCCGTCTCTGACCGGGTGCCGTCTCTAACCGGGTGCCGTCTCTGACCGGATGCTACTTTGGGAGTTTAGTTATCTTCTACCAACAGCAGGAGGCTAATTATAATTACATAACAACTGCCATAAAGTTTTTACAAATCCTTATATATATATGACTATAGGTTCAAAATTAAATTAAATGTTGACACCAGGTTAGAGACGACACCCAGTCAGAGACGGCACCCGGTCAGAGACGGCACCCGGTCAGAGACCGCACCCGGTCAGAGACCGCACCCGGTCAGAGACCGCACCCGGTCAGAGATGGCACCCGGTCAGAGACGGCACCCGGTCAGAGACAGCACCCGGTCAGAGACAAAAACATTGGCCCAAGGTCGTGAGACACAGCCTATAGTATAACGAACGGCACGTGACTTCTCTGACGCAACAAGGGACGAACCTGCAAAGTGACTAGACGCCACCAATTTTCCCTGTAATCTTAAAATCCCATTTTCCATGTCTTCTTAATGATTGCCACCTCTTCTCTAGTCTGCAAGTCTGAATATCCTTTCTTAACCATCCCATCCTTTAGAGGTAAATGGGTTTGGTTATAGTTTTGTTACAGTTTCAAAAAAGAATAAGGGAGAAAGAAAAAAGGGGGTTTACATACATCCAAACCTGGAAATTTGGACTTTTTGCGATCAATTTTCACATTTTAGTAATTCAGACATTATTGATCAGCAAAAGTTGTTATGATGCAAGTTATTCCTAGCTGGCCGCATTACTGACAACATAAGCTTAATTTGATACCAAATTTTCCAATATTTGTGGATCAACAAGGGAAAAGGGCCTCCGTAAAGGACTTTTAATACTAACTTTGGCCCCCAGGGGACTCCATATAGCCAAAAAGGACCAAAATATAGCAGAAACTTATCTATACTATTTTAGGATGTAGAATGGATCCATCCAATATATGTTATACAGGATTGGCTGGGGTATTGACGGAAGAACTCGCCAGGCGGCACCACTCTCACCACCTACCTGGGCCACCTGGCCGCTCACCCCAGCCAGTGCCTCATGTCCACCCACCTGGGTGCCAGGACAGACTCAGTTTTTCGTTCGAAAAAGTTTGGCTATTTGGTAATTAGCATAATTATGCTAATTAGATAGGAATATTTCTAAAACAAAGTAAGATAGAGCTTATCGGGATTTAAAATTGGCCAGTGACCACACATATTCAGATAGGTGGTACCTGCTAACAAAAGATATCACGGGAAAGCTGATGACATCAATTTTGTTATTGAGTTTTTATCTTGGAGGAGCCTTTTCCCTCGACTGTCCACATTTATCCATGTTAAATATCATTTTTTCATCAAAAACTGACCTTTTTGATGCACACGGTGATGAAAAACCATTTTATTTTTTGAGTGGTTTACGGACAGAGGATCACGGCTGCATGGTTGGGCCAAAAAAAAGGTTTGTTTCAGGTCACCTGACCAACCCTATCAAAACGGGGCATAACCCACGTTTTTTATGCAATTTAGAAGACATTTCTATATCTTTACCATTTTTTGGTCAATGTTAGTGTCTTCGGAGGGCTGGCTAGTACTTTCATGTTTAAAAAAAAACAAAAAAAAAACTACCTACCGACCCTACATTTTCTGCCCATGTTACCGAAAACAAACCTTTTTTATGGCTCACTCTGTGTCATGTATATGAGTCCAGTGCTACCACACATGCGTCCTTTTATCTCCTTCTGACAATGCCCCTGTACCCGGTACCCGGTACCCCGGACCCTGCTCAGGGGTGAGCCAGTGCAGAATAAGGCATCTGAGACACCACCTTACACTGATAAATAGACAAAGGTTCACAAGTTTTAGGCTGTTGACATGGTTATTTCCCGAGTTAAAGGGGGGCTGTATTTCACGAAGACGTAGGCCGAGTGAAATGCGGTCCCCCTTCAATAAGTGAAATAACCCTCAACAGACTGAAATGAGTGGGCCTTTGTGTTTATTTTTTATCTTTGCCCATTCAAATTTTCAGAATTATCGTAGGGGGAAGCCTAAAAAGACATTTTCTAGGTCGTTCAAATGTAAACAAACCGCCATTGTTAATGACGTCATAGGGCCGTGAAATACGGCCATGGGTTTTTTCACGGGGGTGTGAAGTGTATCTTTGATAATACGGTGGCGTAGGAAAAGGGGGGGAGGGGGGCCAGGGGCCCCCCCATCACAGAGAAGGGGGGCCTGAATATGTCCCCCCCCCTCAAATTTAGCCAAGACGTGCCCATATATGTGTTTTATTTGGGCCAGCGTGGCTTGCCCATATTCGGGTTAAGGTCCTTTTTGTCCAGGGCTACTAGCGGGAGCCTAGTTGGGCCAGCCCAGGAAAACTTTTTTTCCATAAATACATTGTAAATATTTCATGCTGATATCTGATTTTCCTCCAGAAATCACCATTTATTGTACATTTTCATAGTTTATATTTAATGTGTGCTCGAGCTGGGCACTTTGAATCTGGGCGGGCCCATCTGGACTCCCACTGGTAGCCCTGGACAAAAATGACCATAACCCACATATGGGCATATCAGCTTGCCCACTTATAAACACATATAGGTCCCACTAAGCAATGGTGGCTGGGCATACACTAATATTCTTTGGCTCCCTATAGAACAATCTCTCAGTCACTAGAACCTGACCAAGTTAGTCATGTTTCGGTTCCCCATACGACCAACCTAGGTTAGTTATGTTGTCAGGTTGGTCAGTACTGACCGACTCACCCTCATCCTGTAGCAAACATTTTTTGTTTCATTGAGCCCTCACACGACTTGTTTATTTAACAAATTACATTTTCAAGACGCGGTATAACGTTTGTTAATATGCGACAAAAACTCGGTACTCTGGTACAATATGTCAAGGCATGTACATACTTAGGGATGTGTCTCACGTACATGGGCCAATGTTTTTGTCTATGACCGGGTGCAATCTTTGACTTGGTGACGTCTTTGACCGGGTGACGTCTTTGACCGGGTGACGTCTTTGACCAGGTGACGTCTTTGACCGGGTGACGTCTTTGACTGGGTGTCGTCTTTGATTTGATTTTTTGGTCACCCACACAGGAAGCGCAGCTGACCACTTTGACCAATAGTAACGTTCAGGCTTTTTCGCTAAAAGGGGTGCAATTTTTTTGGTTCCCCCTCAAGAATGATCCAAATCTGTTTGGTCCCCCCCCCCTCTTCAAGGGGTCCAAATGTTTTTGATCGTTGATCCCTCCTCCCAATCCACCAATCCCCCGCCCCATGATGTTAAAAAATGACCACTCCCTTACAGTTTTTCATTTACATGCTTGTTTTTTCCCTTCTCTACCATTGTCTCATCTCACTTAATTTTACATTAGTTTTGTGACTGTCTTGTTCATGCCAACTGCCTGTAAACTGCAATATATACTATAACGGCCCTCAGGAGCCAGGAGAAGATAGGCACCGCAAAAGGACCCTAACCTGTTTGCCTCCTAATTAAAAATCACTTTTTAAAAAAACACAAAAAAACAGTACTACCACACAGGCCACCCCCACCCTCTGTTCCACCATGCCCCCCCTGTCCCCCCCCCCCCCAGCCCCTCCCCCTAACCTGGCATAGCCACCTCAGACTAAGGGCTAAGGTCGAATTTGGTGATCCACAGCCTTTTTTTCATGGTGGATACGATGACCACTATGCTTGAGAACTAGAAATCCTGTATCCCATGCCCCCATGGGATACAGTGTTCCGGTATCCTATGGCCTGTGACGTCATCATTTGTTCAAATTATTATGGCCATTTACAAATATGCAATTAAACATATATTGAAGAGTAAAAACCATGAAATAAAGGCAAAGGCCCATAGCCAGAGGATTTTTGGTACCGTTCCCCCCTCAGTGAGGCTGGGGCTGCATCCCACTCAGCCGGCAGCTTCGTAGCATACTGCCCAAGCCCCACCTCGGGGGGAACGATACCTAAATATCCTCTGGCCATGGGCCTTTGTCTATATATGCCACCCCCGCCCTCCTCACCCCACCACGCACTGCTCCCCCCATGTCCTCCCCCCCACCCCACCCACTGAGACAGTGCCAGAGGGACACAATAGGATACCAAGGGGGTGCATGCAACCACTACTTTTAGTGGTCATAATCCATGTGGGACGTCTGCCGTGTCTATATGTATGTCTTGTAGGGAGGAGATAGGCATAGGGGTGTCTCCTTAACCATTTAAGGGCCGCGTAGGGCTTTAATACATTATGTCTTGTGTCAGCATGATGCATGAATGCAGCCCTGGTGAGTAACTGGCCAGTGCTGCATTCAAGCATCATGCCAACCCCATGAGGTTGAGACACTCCCGAAGGGTCAGCATGATGCACCGATGCAGCACCGGTGAGTTACTTGCCGGGGCTGCATTGGTGCATCATGATGACAAATGTCACATTTTAGCGACATGCCGTCCTTAAATGGTTAACATAGACCAACATGTACAGACCCCATACATACATGTAAAACCTATACCGGAAATTCTAGACGAAAAGCTGTCACTTGTATACATGAGTCAAAACCCCGACTCCCAATGTAGCTTATATATGATTTGCTAAAGTCTAGGTGCGGCTTGAATGATGGTTTTTTCTACTAGTATCATTCAATGCTTAAGTAGCAATTTTCTGACTCCAGGTGCGGCTTATCAGAGGCGTAGGAAGCAAATCTTCATTGGGGGGGCCCAACCAACTTAAAGTATCGTTTTTTATGCATGATGTATCATATACATCCTTATATTAGATTGTATGAAAAAGTAGTATTTGAGCCCCCTTTAGGTCTGATTTGGGGGGCCCGCCCCCCTCTGCCCGCACTTTTCCCTATGCGGGAGAGTTAAGGATTGAAAATTGTCTGTATCATATTACAGGTCTTGACAAATTTTTGGGGGGCCCAAACATATTCAGGCACCCCCCCTCCTCAGTTATTAGGGGGGCCCGGCCCCCCGGCCCCCCCTTTTCCGTCGCCACTGCTTATAGGATCCTCCCAAAATCTAGGTAAGGCTTATAGGAGGATTCTGCAAAAAGAGAGTTTACGGTATAGGCTGTACAGGTGCTATATGATTAATGGGGGGTGGTGGGTGCGGCCGTCCACACAATGTCTATATGTAGGGTAAATATTACAATAGTACTTACTATGGCCCAGAGCTACTATGCATCCATATACAAATATATGCAGAAAAAATACAAAAATGGTCATTACAAAATACACACACTCATAATCAGAATAACGAGGGGATTTTCAAAACTGACTGAGGTAGAACAAAATATGACTAAAGCCTTACTCAAAGAGTCTTAGCCTAATACTAATAGAAATCGAAAGACTAAAATGCGAAAAGCTAAATTAAGCACCCACACTTTCTTGATGTGTATAAATAAACTCTAATAAAAGTTAATGATCTAAACTGATCAATCAAACTTTTCTAGCTTTCTCTGAATTCAAATTTACTTCACATTATGTGTGAAAATGCACCGGTATTTTTGTTGAAAAGTCGTGCATTCATTTTTTTTTTTTATAAAATCTCAGAAGCCATAATAAATAATTAAAATCAGTTTCTTTACGGAGAAATGAGGAAACACATTAAGTCTATTGAAGTTCAGGTTCAACATATTTACTTAAAACTCCCTCCCAGTTCTTTTCTCTACATCCGATAAAACTGCTCTGAAGTGTCCAAAAAGCAGTTTTCAGATATCCTAATATGCTTTCTCATAACAATTCGATAGGTTTTACATTAAACCCTTATTCTGAATAATGTTTCAAGATGTATGATGTGCTCACAATGCTCTCATCAATGAGCTTATATGTGTAAATTCATCTTTCTATATATTGAAGTCTGCAACTATGCATAGGCAGCGAAAAGTGGGTTTACTCTGAATGGAAAACCAATATTGTTGAGAATTTGGCTAGATCATAAATCTGTCATTTCATTATCTTGAAGGACCCCCCCCCCCCACCCCCACCCCACGTTGTCAGAAAAGATCGGATAGATCATGGCATCAACATGTTCCTTATCCTTATGTACGGCAATCTTATCTTAATAATTCGGATTACAGGCTTTAACCGCAAAGGAAATGGGTGCGGCAAGGGGAAAAAAGTTGTCTTTCAGGGGAGCTGGCCCCTGAAATTTCCCAGCGACCAGAGGAAAAGGAAATAAAAACTGGGAAAGCCCTCTGTTGGGCTATCAAATGAAGATACATTGAGTAATATCGCTGATCTTGAAGGTATACTTAATACCTAAATGTATGGGGTTTCTTTATGTTATGAACAAGCAGTAAAAAGAAAAGGGGGGAGGATAAAAAAAAAGGGGGGGGGGAATGACCAAACTGTGGATGTGTGGCCTCTGTAGTAGTAGTCAAGGTGAACAATCAATTATAAAAAAGAGAGAGAAAGAAAGAAAGAAAGAAAGAAAGAAAGAAAGAAAGAAAGAAAGAAAGAAAGAAAGAAAGAAAGAAAGAAAGAAAGAAAGAAAGAAGTGCTGGAGTAGGAAGAGGGTACATATGTAGTAAAAAAAGGGGGGGGGGATAAAAAAAAAGAGAAAAAAGGGGAAAATGACCAAACTGTAGATGTGTGGCCGCTGCAGTAGAAGTCAAGGTAATTGCATAAAATAAAATAAAAGAGAGAAAAAAACTAACAAACAAATGGGGAAAATTGGGAAAAGAATGTGATTATATTAAAGCCCTTACTTGTGGGTATGTGACTGCTGCAGTAGTGGAGGTGCTGGAGGAGTAGGAGGTTATAGATCCTGTAGGTGTGCGTCCAGCCTATACTGGAGGTCTCCAGGGGGTACACTGATCACTCCGTCCTCTGTCCGTCCTCCAGGGTGCTGAGCAGGCTACTACTGCTGCTGGAGGATAGGGTGGGGTCCACCTCCACCCCCTGATCCCCCCCCCCCCCACACCCTGATCTGCCTGTCCCATGATCCCCTCCTCCCATAGCAGAACTGTCCAATCAGCAGCTTCCTACTATACAGGGTGTTCACCCACTGTCCCCCTGTATGCTAATTAGTGGTCCCTTAGCCCTTTAATGAGGGCATGTCGCTAAAAGGTGACATTTGTTGGTATGATGCACCAATGCAGAAACCTGGTGAGTAACTCACCGATGCTGCATGCAGAAGCCCCATAGCCTTATCATGATGTATGAATGCAGCTCTTGCGAGTTACTTGCCAACGCTGCATCGATGCATCATGAGGACAAAGATGCATTAATGAGTTATGTGAGTTATGTTGTCCTTGAAGGGTTAAGCGCCACATAATGCTTTAATGCCCTATGCCTTTTATTATCATGATGCATAAATGAGGCCCTGGTGAAGTGCTGGTCAGTGCTGGTATGCCGACACTACAGGGTCAAGAATGCAGTCGTCTACTCTGCCAGGGCTGCATTCATGCATCATGAGGACCAAGGGTATAGTACATAAAAGCCCTATGGGGTCGTTAAAGCCAGCTTTCTGTGGCACCATGAGGGGTAGGGTGCATGTGTGTGTGGGGGGGGGGGAGTGAGAGGGGGGGTTGTACCACAATAGGGGTCTGGTCTTGGATACCTTTATTACTGTGGGTGGGGTACAAACATGTATATAGACAGAGGTCCACGATGATCTGTCTAAATGACAGGTTTCTCCACGAGTCGTACCATGGATCATATCTCATGAGGAATTCAGACAGATTAGAGTGGATCTCTGTGTTTATTTAATGTAATTATTGATAAGTTATATTTAAAAACGACATTTCAGTGAAATCATCATGGAGAAACACCCCATAGAAAATGAGCATCAGTTTCTCCATGGGGGTGTGGAGAACGGCCATTCTAGTTTTTCATCATAGTAACTTTGTTTCTCCACATGAAATAAAGTCTTCTTACTTCATTAAGGCCCCATAGACTCTGATATGTATGGTTAAGTATCACTTTTGTAATACTGCCCTTCACTGATATTCCTAGGCTCCCTATACGACCAATCTCTCAGTCACTAGTGCCTAACCTAGTTAGTCATTTTTTGGCTCCCTATACAACCAACCTAGATTAATTATCATTGTCAGGTTGGTCAGTACTGACCAACCCACCTTAGTCTTTTTATTTCCAGGGGGAGCCACTGAGTGGTCATCACAGGTGGCCCCAACTAGTGGTATACAAATACAACACACCAATGATGAACCTAGGTTATCCACTACTGACTGACCCCTGGGTCATTTTTGAATATAACTTTGCCATTATGACTAACACTCATATGACCAACCTAGGATAGTCTGTACTGACTAACCCTTTCAATCTATGGATTTTCAGTGTGGGGGGGGGGGGAGTGAGAGGGGGGTTGTGGCACAATAGGGGTCTGGTCTTGGATACCTTTATTGCTGTGGGTGGGGTACAAACATGTATATAGACAGAGGTCCAAGATGATCTGTCTAAATGACAGGTTTCTCCACGAGTCGTACCATGGATCATATCACATGAGGAATTCAGACAGATTACAGTGGATCTCTGTGTTTATTTCAAGTAATTATTGATGAGTTATATTTAAAAACGACATTTCAGTGAAATCATCATGGAGAAACACCCCATGGAAAATGAGCATCAGTTTCTCCATGGGGGTGTGGAGAACGGCCATTCTAGTTTTTCATCATAGTAACTTTGTTTCTCCACATGAAATAAAGTCTTCTTACTTCATTAAGGCCCCATAGACTCTGATATGTATGGTTTAAATATCACTTTTGTAATAATGCCCTTATGATGTTACTAGCCCATTAAAGATGACGTGGTGCTTCAAAGCGTCATGTTCAATCCTATATCTAATACCTTTCAGGGGAATAGTATACAAAGAAAAGTAAAGGTGTCAACTGTGTCTCCCACGTGGCTCTGGTAAAATAGAGAGTCAACCAGCTAATGACTCTGCTTATATGAAGGGTCACCCTGAGTTGTCTCTCTACAATCAGTGTCAACCCAAGTTGACCCTGTGTAAAAGCAGCCCTAGTCATATCTGTTTGACACTCCATTTTTACCAGAGCCACGTCGGAGACACAGTTGACTGCTTTACTTTTCTGTGTGTAGAATGAGCTCCACCCCCTTTATTTTGGGCCTACAGACATATAATATTGGGTTCAACCACCTGAAAATTTGATTTGTAAATATCTTTCTATTATCTGCAGGAATCGATTAACCTATATATACAGGTAGACAATATAGTTGGTTATTATACGATTGGGGCTCTGATCATGCTTTTTTTGGATAACACAGTTCTGTTATCTATGATAACAGGCACTCCTAGTTCCAAATTTCGACTTAGTTAAAATTGTGCGTTTCGTCGAAGGATCGAACCCGGGGCCACAAGACTACGAGTCCGACGCCCTATCCACTAGACCGTGCCGGCCATACAGAAGAAGGGGATAAAACAAGAAGTCTATAGACACATTCCCAGCCCTCTAGCTCTTATATTAACAGAGATGGACTTAACTTACCTATGCGTTAAAATAATTCTAGGGATTTTTATCCATTCATTATTGGTTAACTAGGGATGTCTGGGCTGATACAAGAGCCTTGTATCCTTCCCCAACCCTCACCCCTCCCTCACCACCACACCTGTATTAGATATAGCACTGGGAGATTCCCCCTTTGAGGTGCAGACCCGCGGTGGCCATTATCTCATATCTCTGGAGAGATAAGCAGTCTTTGCGAAAACTTGTTCACCCGGCAGGACATTCGGTGATACAAATTCTCAGGACCGGCTACATTTTTGAAGGACCGAGTAGCCACATATCTGACATTTTATGCATTTTAAGAATAAAATAGTTTTGCCCATTAAAAATACATTTCATTTTTGATCATTTATGGCCAAATGAGGATATACATAGTCTTACACGGTATATTGACAAAAATGTTTCAGCTCCTGAAGCCTAACTAGATTCTTCTAGTTCAGAAAGCCCAACATGTGACTGAGGGCACTGGACTGCTACACTTGTGAATCTGCTGGACCGGTGGCATTTTAGGAGGACATTGCCAATGTCGTGCATGTCTTTGCGAAGACTGGATAAGGGCTGAACGTCCATGAGGGAGCTCCACTAAGATGGGGAGAATCTCCCCATGCTGGTCAAAATGCCCAGGAAGGTATTTCTACCTGTGATGGAGAAGCCCCAGCATTCTCTTGGAGGCTTCATGACCATTGGGCGGGGGGTGGGGGGTAGAAAGGCCTGCTGAATATACAGTCAAACCTTTACTATCCAACCGCCTTTGGCTCAAGCTTAAGCAAAATATGGCCGGATGTTGAATCTACCAGATTATTGATACATATTTATAAGCAGATGTAGGCTCAGTCTCATGAGTTTGTAACAGTTGAAACGTCTTTGACCGGGTGTTGTCTTTGACCGGTGTAGTCTTTGACCAGTGTAGTCTTTGACCGGGCAGGGTTAAAGTACTATAATAGTAAAGAGATTGGGTAATTTATTATATAATAAGAAGTCCCACCAAGTACATTACATCATATACATATATAATATTTTTTTTAAATGGGAAAAAAATCTTTTCTAGATACCCAGTCAAAGATGACACCCGGTCAAAGACTACACCGGTCAAAGACGACACCCGGTCAAAGACGTTTCAACTGTTACAAACTCATGAGACTGAGCATGTAACTGTCCATGCCCAAAGTAGCCTAGGCTGCTGGATTATAGAAGCCCGGGTAATCGAGCTCTCACTATCGTATTCACCCATGCAAGCCATGCTTTCAATTTAGTGCTGGGCTTAAATGATTGAGGTTGAAATGAATGCATGCATTTTAATATATCTGCCTGACCATTGCTCAAAATCTTATTTTTTACCCCCCTCCGCTGGGTTCTTTTGAGAATTTTAGCAAAAAAAAAAAAGAAAGTACATGCTGACAAGCAAACACCCAGACTTAGGCCTTCAAAACGGGAAATATTTGATGAGTGATGAAGGTAGCTGTAGAATAAGTTGAAATCACAGCAAATTAGTGAGAACAGCAGTGTGGTATAGGCTAATAAGTATAGGGTGTAATTACACATGTGTGGTGTGTGTTGTAGGCTCTAATGTGTGTACACTGATATTCCTAGGCTCCCTATACGCCCAACCTCTCAGTCACTAGTGCCTAGCCTAGTTAGTCATTTTTTGGCTCCCTATACGACCAACCTAGGTCAGTTATTATTGTCAGGTTGGTCACTTCTGACCAACCCACCTTAGTCTTTTTATTTCCAGGGGGAGCCACTGAGTGGTCATCACAGGTGGCCCCAACTAGTGGTATACAAATACAACACACCAATGATGAACCTAGGTTAGCCACTACTGACTGACCCCTTGGTGATTTTTGAATATAACTTTGCCATTATGACTAACACACATATGACCAACCTAGGTTAGTCTGTACTGACTAACCCTTTCAACGTATGGATTTTCAGTGTTATGATGTTACTAGCCCATTAAAGATGGCGTGGTGCTTCAATCCTATATCTAATACCTTTCAGGGGAATAGTATACAAAGAAAAGTAAAGGTGTCAACTGTGTCTCCCACGTGGCTCTGGTAAAATAGAGAGTCAACCAGCTAATGACTCTGCTTATATGAAGGGTCACCCTGAGTTATCTCTCTACAATCAGTGTCAACCCAAGTTGACCCTGCATAAAAGCAGCCCTAGTCATATCTGTTTGACACTCCATTCCTATATATATATATATATATATATATATATATATATATATATATATATACATACAGGTAGACAATATAGTTGGCTAGGGATGTCTGGGCTGATACAAGAGCCTTGTACCCTTCCCCAACCCTCCCCCCTCCCTCACCACCACACCTGTATTAGATATAGCACTGGGAGATTCCCCCTTAGAGGTGCAGACCCGCGGTGGCCATTATCTCATATCTTTGGAGAGATAAGCAGTCTTTGCGAAAACTTGTTCACCCGGCAGGACATTCGGTGATACAAATTCTCAGGACCGGATACATTTTTGAAGGACCGAGTAGCCACATATCTGACATTTTATGCATTTTAAGCATAAAATAGTTTTGCCCATTAAAAGTACATTTCATTTTTGATCATTTATGGCCAAATGAGGATATATATAGTCTTACAGGGTATATTGACAAAAATGTTTCAGCTCCTGAAGCCCAACTAGATTCTTCTAGTTCAGAAAAGCCCAACATGTGATTGAGGGCACTGGACTGCTACACTTGTGAATCTGCTGGACTGGTGGCATTTTAGGAGGACATTGCAACTGTCCTGCATGTTTTTGCAAAGACTGTATAAGGGCTGAACGTCCATGAGGGAGCACCATTAAGATGGGGAGAATCTGCCCATGCTGGTCAAAATGCCTTTCTACCTGTGATGGAGAAGCCACAGCATTCTCTTGGAGGCTTTATTACCATTGGGGGGGGAGGGTAGAAAGGCCTGCTGAATATACAGTCAAACCTTTACTATCCAACCGCCTTTGGCTCAAGCTTAAGCAAAATATGGCCGGATGTTGAATCTACCAGATTATTGATACATATTTATAAGCAGATGTAGGCTCAGTCTCATGAGTTTGTAACAGTTGAAACGTCTTTGACCGGGTGTTGTCTTTGACCGGTGTAGTCTTTGACCGGTGTAGTCTTTGACCGGGCAGGGTTAAAGTACTATAATAGTAAAGAGATTGGGTAAGTTATTATATAATAAGAAGTCCCACCAAGTACATTACATCATATACATATATAATATTTTTTAAAAATGGGAAAAAAATCTTTTCTAGATACCCAGTCAAAGATGACACCCGGTCAAAGACTACACCGGTCAAAGACGACACCCGGTCAAAGACGTTTCAACTGTTACAAACTCATGAGACTGAGCATGTAACTGTCCATGCCCAAAGTAGCCTAGGCTGCTGGATTATAGAAGCCCGGGTAATCGAGCTCTCACTATCGTATTCACCCATGCAAGCCATGCTTTCAATTTAGTGCTGGGCTTAAATGATTGAGGTTGAAATGAATGCATGCATTTTAATATATCTGCCTGACCATTGCTCAAAATCTTATTTTTTACCCCCCTCCGCTGGGTTCTTTTGAGAATTTTAGCAAAAAAAAAAAAGAAAGTACATACTGACAAGCAAACACCCAGACTTAGGCCTTCAAAACGGGAAATATTTGATGAGTGATGAAGGTAGCTGTAGAATAAGTTGAAATCACAGCAAATTAGTGAGAACAGCAGTGTGGTATAGGCTAATAAATATACTAAGGGTGTAATTACACATGTGTGGTGTGTGTTGTAGGCTCTAATGTGTGTATATAGGAGGGGGGGGGGAGGGAGTAAGAGGTCAGGTTAGGGGTCAGGCTTTGTTAGCCTTGCCAAACAGCTCAACAACATGAGACAGGTGTAAGGGGTGGGGGTGGACCATAGGGTAGTGTCCAACATGTACTGTATAGCCCCTGGCTGATAGCATGATCTATATGCTGCATGCTGGGGCAAACTGAAAAGCATGCCTTGACAAATTACATATCTCCCATAGTCTCAAACAGCAGTAGTCTACTGCTCTATCCCTCTAGATGGCATCGCAATCTCTCAATAGACGGACACAGGCAAAAAGGAGATAAAAATCGACCCACAGTGATTTTTCTCTAAGTTCTTATATAGCTAAAATTCGACTCAGCAACACGCCCCTTTTGCTAAAAATCGACACGGGGACATGGTCAAAAGTTCGGGTACCCATGTAGAGGCACATTTTTGAGACTACGCAAGATATGCCATATGCCCAGGCACGTTTTTCAGTTGGTCCCCTGTTGCATGTTGCACAGTAGAAATACTTGACCCCTGTGGCTGCAGTGTCCAATGTGCAGGGCATGAGGTTGGGGGGGGGGAGGGGTCCAGCAGAGGGTAGATTCCAACATCATCTATACTTTGATCGACTCTACTATTGATGATTGTATATTAGTTTTTTATGTGACTATTGCCTTAAAAACTTCTATGTCAATATTTATGGTCAATAAACTTTACAAAACTCAAAGCTCAAACTCTTTGGCCAGGAGGGTTTGCTGAGGCCTGAGCTACATGGGGCAGAAGGTGAAGTAGGGGGGGGGGGGGTGGACCAGCAGAGGTCCAACATATAGCAGGTAGTATCTGGGTGATATAGCATGTCCTATATGGCCCCTAAGTGTATCAATCCTGCTATCTGTAGTAACTACACTTAGCCTAAGTAGGAACTTTGCAATACTGCAGTGGCCTGTAGTGGCCTGCAGTGGCCTGAAAGTGCAGCCAAGGCATCATTGGCGGATCCAGGGGGGGGGCGACGGGCCTTGCCCCCCCCCCCCCCCCAAAAAAAAAAAAAGAGGAAGAGAGAGAGAAGAAAAAAGGGGAAAAAGAGAGAGAGAAAATGTATACAGTAGCCATCTCAGTGGAGTATAATCACACTTTGATGGGGTCAGGGCCCATTGGTGGCTAAGGGCCCATGGATGGGGGGGGGGGACATCATAAGTATGAGGGGGCCCATCCCATTCACATTTAAACATTGCATAATGAGTACCAATACAAATGATTATGGAGGAGCACCTGTTGTTGGCCCCTCCCCCTGTCCCATGCATTCTGATCCTGCCCCCTCTAGTCCAACTGGGCTGATGGGTTGAGGTATCCTTCAACCTCCATATCCCCTCCAGACCCCTGTTCCATTGCCTCCCCTCCCATATTCCCTAATTCCCTTGCTTACCTCCAGGTTATCATAACCCAAATAACAGAGGCTAGGATCTTATTATATTTTGTTCCAAAATGGCTGAGAATGCACTGTTTATGGTCTATATCATCAAAATTCTGTTGGGGTGCAGGCCCCCAACCTCCCCCCCCCCCCCCTAGTATGCCTGATACGCTACGACAGGCGAACAGACGTTGACTGTAGGTTGGCCAGGTTTGGGCCCCCCCCCCTCTAGAGAATCCTGGATCCTGGATCCGCCACTGGGCATCTCTGTGTTTTGCAGGTTTACTGAGATGAGCCTCTGGGTTTATCAGATTGATATTTAGCTATTAAAGAGGGCTATCTGAAGGTCTGCATTTAACATGAGTAAATGACCCATGGAGGAAAATTACAGCTCTCCTAATGGGATGGTTATGTTCTATGCAATAGACAGTATTGATGAAAAGCTCGGTATTTTCCTACATATCACAAGATTGCACATGCACAGGCTGTGTCTCACGACCTTGGGCCAATGTTTTTGTCTCTGACCGGGTGCCGTCTCTGACCAGGTGCCATCTCTGACCGGCTGGCTTGATAAAGTCAAAATACCAACAGCAAGAGGCTAATTGTAATTATAATTATAATTATATAACAACCGCCATAACGTTTTTACAAATCCCTATACATATGAGTATAATTCTTTTTAAAACACGTTTTTTCTGACACCTGGTCAGAGACGGCACCTGGTCAGAGACGGCACCCGGTCAGAGACGGCACCCGGTCAGAGACAAAAACATTGACTCAAGGTCGTGAGACACAGCCACTGCTCCTCTGGCCCCCAGTTCCATACATCCCTGTCCTAGAGCTTAATGACACCTTTAAACCTATCATAACACCTTACCTAGACGCAAACAACCACAAGGACTTAATCGTTATAACATTTATTTCTGTTTTATGTTTTCACAATTGTGTCGTCTTTCCTGACCGAACCGGAGGAGCGTGATTATTTCATGAGTTTTGGTCAATAAATCTATTAAAAAAAAACAACATTAGTTTAGCTGAGGAACTGTCAATAAGAGAGAAAATGTCCACTATTGGCAGTTGTTATTAAGATTTGTCAATAAAAGGAAGAATTTCTACTATTGATAGTTTGAATGGATAATAACAGGATATTTTTCCACTATTGACAGGTTGAACTAGAGATGTGACTATACATGGGGGCCCAGAATTCTGACCATGTTGCCGCCTCAATTTTAGGAAAAGTGCTGTGTTGCCACGTCAATCTTTATCTAAAATAAACTATTCAGATTATTTTTGTCCATTGATTTTTAAAAGTGCCATGTCGCCTGTGTTGATTTTTAAAAGGGCAGTGTCGCTGTGTCGTCCGTGTCGTTTTTTACCCATGTATAGTCACATAAATAGCAGCATATTGTTTCATTATTGACAGATTTAACTGTCAACAGCATTTTCAAAACAATTTTCAAAACATTTTTAATGTCATTTTCCATGTACAATGTATGGGATATGGATGTAAGTACTCTACTGTTCTAAAGGCGCTAGGTGTTAACTAAGGTCAAAGCAAGGTCAATACAAGATCAATGGGGGGTCAATTATTAATCATGTAATACTATTAAATACTGTAACAAGTAGCGGAAAACATCAAGCCCCACAGGAAGTCAAACCCCGGTCCCTCCGATCTAGAGTTGAGAATGCTAACCGCTACACCACAGGGCAAGCTGCTTCTCCACCGCTCTGCTGCAGTACTTGAGCTACCACAGGCAGGCAGTGCGCTCTCCACGCATACTCAGCCTGCCCCAAGAGATATGTGTCCGCTAAAATATCATTGGTAAAGACAGTGAGTCAATACAATTGATACTTACTGAGTAATTGTAGAAGAAAGACAGAGTCTGCTTTGGTAACAATTTCTCAAGGCTGCCCCACTAGTACATTGCTTGTAGAACTCTTCAGGTTCTGATCAACCACTTCAACACTATAATATGGTTTCATATTATGGAACCGAAAACAATGCAAATATCAAAGCTGAAAGTAGAATGATTAGTGAAAACTCCATCACTTGCATTTTTGAAGAGCGCAGATATTGCTCAGGTTAAATCCCTTTTGTTGCAATACCGTAAAGATTGAACTCTAGACGGGAATTTCCAAGAACTATATCCTCCAGATTCACCAATGCCGCGCCAGCATCATGTTGGACCTTCGGGAGTGTATCACTCCTATAGTATTGGTATGATACTTGAATGCAGCACTATTGAGTTACTCAGCAGTGATGCATTCATATACATCAAGTCCACAAGATGTCGTAATGATCAACTCAGACGCATGAATTAAATAGATGTTGCTTAATTTCATGGTGGATACTGCACTCCCATTAGCTTAACTAAGGAAGGCTGTATGTAGTAGTTATAGGACGTGTACCAATCTCTACGCGAAATGAATACGCCTACAGATTGGTACTAGTCCTATAACTACTTTATGCCACTAGCTGCATACAGTATACAAGAGGTTAAAATGCTTTGTTCTCCGTGCCCGCTGTGGTATAAATAATAACTCCCGTTAAATAACCCTCGCCCGGCCTGTCAAATCATCACAATTGTTCATTTAACCACTATAAATTAACTTTTTCTTCAGAGCAATTAAGTGGAATTTTAACGAATATTGTTAATAATGACATGAAATAAACACAAAGGAGCACTCGTAGAGTTCCCACTAAGGGTTATTCCCCTCAGTGGGAACTCTACTCGTGCACTTTTGTCTATTTATTACGGATAATACCATTGGATGTATTATATTTTCAGAAAAATAGCATATTATCGATTAACAAGAAACCAAATTTTCTCATTTACTTTTAACTTGGGAATACATCGAGACATCAGACATTAGACATCAGACATTAGACAGATTTAATATAGCAGGGGAAAAGTTTATATTAAGGGTCACTCGTTTTGCAATTCTTTAACCCTTATATTACTACCTGGGGAGAGAGCAAAAAACATTTGCAAATGGATGCTGTTCAGACCTGGAAAAAGTTCACTATGGAGTCCCCCAAGGCTCAATCTTGGGTCCGACACTCTTTATTCTCTATGTCAATGATCTGTCAAAATTGAATATGTCATGTCACTGTTTGCAATATGCAGATGATACTGTGCTGTTTGCCTCAGGCTTTAATCTGATAGATATTGCGTTAAATTTGCAAGATGACCTGAACAGGTTAGTAAAGTGGTGTGATGCAAACCAATTAACCATAAATGCAAAGAAAACCAAAACTATGTTATATACTTATGAGACAGGTGTGAAGCTACCACCAATTTATGTCAAGGACACTGAACTTGAGGAAGTAGATGAATATAAATATCTAGGAGTTATCATGGAAAGAAACCTGAGTTTTAAAGCGCAATTATCAAAAACGATTTGCTCTGTCAACTATAAGATCTGGCTGTTAAGGTACTTTAGAGAGCATATGGACCAAGATACAGCTGTGCTGTTATTCAAAACTATGCTACTGCCTTATATAGATAATAGTAGTATATTCTTGTCTGGGATCAGTCTCTTTGAGCAGAAGAAATTGCAAGTTCTGCAAAATGTTGGTATTAGAGTATGTCTGTGTATAAAAGATCCAATGTCAATTTCTATCAAAAAAATACATACCAAAATCAATGTCCTGCCAATAGATCTGAGGAGGAAATATCTGCAAGGAATACTGTGTTATAGGCTGATAAAGCTCAACTCTCTGGTACTGGTACAAAACAGAGTCACTCGAGCCGCGGATGGGCCTCTGATAAAATTATATATACCGCATACCAGACGAGTCCAATTTTCTCCGCCTTTTAATACCTATAACAGTTGGAACAATATCTCAGCTACTATCAGAATGGCTGACAACAATGTCACATTTAAGAGTATGCTTAAAAGTAGCTTATTCAAGTACTTTGATACCACCTGGAGCTATGAGCTCCAATTCACAAACTTGTAATTATAGTGAATGATGATTTGTGCCACATATTCTCTCTTGTCACCCCAAAAGCCCAGCGATGAACATACTGCAAATGAACTTTTTCGTTGAATTTATTCAACTTGGCTGGCAAACTTAAATATATACATAACCTACAAAGTCTTTGTATTGTATTAGTAATGCGGGTTTTTGAGATGTATCATACTCACACATCTATCTCCATCTATTCAAGTATCACATCATTGTATGATTGTCAGCTGTCCAGAATGTGCCTTATAAAAATGTATCTTGATCACCTGACAGTGGGGTATGTAATATGAAATGCTGATTCTAATTGTGAAATACCCTGTCCATGTTTTTTAGTCAGATAAACATTACCCTCATATAAGTACGGTATTCCTCTACAAGATTGTGTCAATTATGAGAATTTGGTATCACTCCATATTCATCTCCCCGCCCCATCCCCTTCCCCTTAACCCCAAGTAATATCACCATAACTGACTTTTTGTAAGTTCTCATACGGTAATAATGAAATGGAGGTGCTGTAGTCAAAAATGCAAATGTAATTAGTTATTCATTGTAAGTATCAACCTTCTCTGTAATTCGATTGAAACAAATATAATTGTATGTACTTTTATATTTTTCATGATTGCAGAATAAAAACCTTGCAAATTGAAATTGAATTGAATTGAACCAGACCCCAGGCATCTTATTTCTTGTAAAAGACATAGAAGTAGTGTTTCGAACTTCACCAAATTTCATCTCATTGTCACAAATATTATTTTATTCAAAATGCCTGAATATCATATCCAGATTCCCAGGAATTATTTTGCTGAAAACAATAATTTTCTGGGGTCTGCTTGGACCCCAGTCAAATACAATATAAAAGCGTGTATACTTTGGCTCTAATAAAACATGGACAAAGGGTCCCTTGCTTTGTATTTTACTTTGATTACACCTCTGTATGATTTTGAACAGCACCAACCTAATTGTAGGCAACCATTTACTGTCATTTACATCATAATAGGTGGTATTTGGGGTATGTGACGATATAAGATCTCTAAGCACTATATTGATGTCCTTAGACAGATTTTGGGACTTTCACCATTTTCTTTCCCTTTGATTGGGACCCTGGAGGTGTCAATATGTAGGGAAGACACAGAACAAAAAAGATCCTATACATCTGTCTTCTAGTGCTGGCCTATGGTCTACTGAAAATGTATGAAATCTGATTAAAATATGTGTCCGTCACATAGAGAAGACTTTTATTCAAGTACAAGTTGGCAAGTTTGAAATTCCGGAGGATTAATACAACACCATTGGTTTCCCTGCTCTGAGTGGTTTGTTTGCTTCACAGGAATAAGGTCTAACACAGTGCTGGAGTCTGTATGAACCCCACCCGAAATGACATGTTTTGTTGATTTATGGAAAAAGGTCCCAGGCTTTTTCCATAAAATTTGGTAGGCATGTAGATATATGGGTATCTACCTTATAAAGCAGAAGAAACACATTCGGTCACTATACTTTTCGATTGAAAACATTTTGTGTTTTTGTCCTTTTTTTTCCCTAGGAATTGAGTGTTAAATAGACATATCAAAACTGATGATGATAACATAATTACCACTTGTTAAGATGCTTAATATCCTAGGGAGTGAACATGCATAGGATGAAGTTTGTAACTTTAACCATCATTGTGTAGAAACTTTTTTCTAGTCTGGGGTCCAGTTGGACCCCAGGTAGTATTAAACATGATTTTTTTGACATAGTATGATAGGGGCTATAATGAAAGAGTTGATAAAAACAGACAAATATTTGGATAATTGATTAATTGGATAAGGCCAAAAAAAAAAAGTGTGTTTCAGGCCACCCGACCCTAGATTCAAAAAAGGGCCGACCCTAGCATTTTTTTCCCAATTTTGGAGAATTTTTTTTTTTTGATTTTTATTGTATATTTTTTTCTCAATTTTTACAAATTCTTTCAAGAAAAACAAGCTCCTAGTGACCTCAGAGGCCTGAATAATTGATAAACTTCAGAAAATGGCTTCTTAAGAGGAATATGCAATAACTTCTTGATATTCCTAGTCAATAGCGGAATTATTGAATCATTCTGGTGAGTTGCGAGTCGATTTTTCGATTCGCGACTCATTCCTGGTTCTCTCTATGTTAAAAAAAAAAAGAAGAAAAATCCGACCTTCCTACCCTAGAAATTCTGACCATGTTGCCTGAAACACACCTTTTTTTTTTTTTGGCCTAATCAATTCAAAACTTTTGTGGCCGGAATAATTTTCACAACTTAAATATGAATTTTAATTGCAAATTTCTAAATTTTCCTGGTTGAAAATAAACAACAATAAAATTCCCTTGTCATATTTTCCAGTCCAAATACCTTTTCTCAGGTAGATAAACTATGTAATTCAAATCCGAAGGTGACTGAATCAATGTGCTTGTGAGCCGTTACCCTAACTATCATGGATGGGTTAATCAGGGTAATAAATCAAGGAGCTCTTTCAGAACAGACTCCTCAGTCGTCACCGATTTTCGTCAAAGGCTGTGTCTCACGACCTTGGGCCAATGTTTTTGTCTCTGACCGGGTGCCGTCTCTGACCAGGTGCCATCTCTGACCGGGTGCCGTCTCTGACCGGCTTGGCTTGATAAGATCAAAATACTAACAGCAGGAGGCTAATTATGATTATAACTATAATCATATAACAACCGCCATAACGTTTTTCCAAATCCTTATATATGTGAGTATTATTCTTTTTAAAACTCCTTTTTCTGACACCTGGTCAGAGACGGCACCCGGTCAGAGACGGCACCCGGTCAGAGACGGCACCCGATCAGAGACAAAAACATTGTCCCAAGGTCGTGAGACACAGCCCAAAACGTGTCACATGTGTAAATTTGAGTGTTGACAAGTTCACTCATCATTGGCAAAAGTGTACATTGTAAGTGGTAGGCAAATGAAAATGAGGAACATTTCTCAATGACATCCAACGACTACACGTTCCGTATGCATTTGTACTGTGTAGGAGAGGGGGGGGACCTTCTACCACAATTGATTAACCCTTTAAGGACGGCATGATGCTTTAATGCATAATGCCCTTGGTCGTCATGATGCTTGAATGCAGCCCTGGCAAGTAACTCGCCAGTGCTGCATATAAGCATCATGCCGACCCTACGGGGATCAACATGATGCACCAATGCAGCACCAACGAGTTACCTGTCAGGGCTGCATTGGTGCATCATGACGACAAATGTCATAATTTCGCGACATCTGTTCTTGAAGGGTTAAGAGGTTTTAAGGCAGAGATGAACAATTCTATGTTTTCACAATGAATCAGCCATGTACGGAAACCACACCCTCACTGTATGGTGGTGGGGTTCAGAGCCAGGTGTGGCCTCCAGGTGGCAGTCAAGTCGACATCCTGACTTCACTCACTCAACTCGTCTCCTCAGTGCCTCAGTGCCAAGGGGTTGTAAGTGTAGGTCTTCTATGTCATGTGGAGAAACAACCGTAAAACCTCGCGTATAAATTTAAATGGCATATAAGCCGCACCTAGAGTTGAGGCCAATCCTATAAGCCGTATTGGTCATCTGATTATGGTGAATTTATTACTGTACTATAGTGGCTAAAACTAGCACATAAGCCACACCCTGACTCTTGGCCAATCTTATAGGATGCACCTGCTATCTGACTCATGTACTAGCCGCGGCTTATACGTGAGGATTTACGGTATTCTTAAGTACTAGAATAGCCATACCCCCATTGAGAATGTGATGCTCATTCTCCAAGGGGTGTTTTTCCACGATGACATCATTTAGATAGCTATGAGACCAATCTTTGAATGTTGTTTTTATAAATAATTTATTAATAACCCCATGATACAAATACAGAGATCCACCCAAATCAGTCTGAACTCATGATTTCTGCACTCGGAGGACCTTGGGTAGCATCACACTTGGTCCCACTCATGGAGAAACCTGTCATTTAGAGAGATCATTATGGACCTATAAGGCCACTAGAGGAACGGTTCCATATCACCAAGCTGCTGTGATATCAATGTTATTGGGACTACTGTAAAACCCGGCAGTGGCGGATCCAGGAATTTTTTAAGGGGGGGGGCCAAGATCTAGGAAAGTGAGGTGAATGCTACCGACCACCGCAAGCGAAGCGCAGCGGCTAAAGTAAGGGGGTTTGGGGGCATGCCCCCCCAAGAAAATTTGCAATTTCTAGCCTTAAAATGATGCATTCTGGTGTATTTTGGCACATCATTTATCATGGCTGAGATTTGTATTTATCTATTTTGTTGGGGTTGGAAAATTGTTTCTTTGAGAAATTTTGAAGTCTAAACTTGAAATGGTGCAACCTGGTACATTTTGGCTCCTAACATATGGCTTAGATCCGTATTATTCTCTATCATTGCAGCTTGGACATTCTTTTTGGAGTGGAAAATTTAGAAAATTTTGAAAGTCTAAATTAGAAATGGTAAAATCTGGTGCATTTTGGCACATATATCATGGCTGAGAGATATGTATTTGTCCTTTATCATTGTGGGTGGGACATTATTTTTAAACTGGAAGAGATTGGAAAATGTCGAAGTGGCAGGGCTTGGTCACCATGTTTTGGGTTAGAAAGGGCCAGGTTTAGGGCCCGATCCCAGGGTTAGGAAGGATCAGGTTTACAGTCCAGTTTGAGGGTTAGGAAGGGCCAGGCTAGGGGGTCAAAAGGGCCAGGCTCAGTGGTCAGAAATGGCCGAGCTCGGGCACCAAAAAGGACCAGGTTTGACGGTCAGAAAGGGCCAGGCTAAGGGGTCAGAAAGGGCCAAAGCTTGGGCATCAGAAAAGGGCCAATTTTAGGGATCAGAAGGCCGCTATCTTGGCATTAAAAAGGGTAATATTTGGTTTCCAGAAAGACCAGATTTCCCTTTCTCCCCTCTCTTTCTTCCTTCTCTCCCTTCTCCTCTTTCTCCCTTTTTTTTTTTTTTTAAATTTCCCAAGGGGGGGGGGGGGTCAGGGCCCGTGTGGCCCCCCCTAAATCCGCCACTGAAATTAACCAGTCATAAGACGACCCCCTAACATGAGAAAAAGTTGTAGCCGATTTCGGAATCATTTCAATAAACTTATAAAACTCCCACTTTTGAGTCACGGGTCCTCCGAAAGCCCCCATTGCTACCTAATCATATTTAATTGCATTTTAAATCGATTCTGATTTAACAGTTCTACTTCTTTTTATAGGTATTATCGACTGTACAAAATCATGTGAGAGTCAATTTAAGCATGGAGATGATACGTGGCCCCTCTTGAGTATAAATAGACAAAGGTTCACGAGTATAGTTCCCCACTGAGGGTTATTTCACGAGGCAGAGTGAAATAACCCTCAGTGGGGAACTATACGAGTTCTCCTTTGTGTTTATTTCATGTTATTATTAACTATATCCCTCAAAATTCCACTTAATTTCGTCTGAAAAAGCTATTTTACAGTGCTTAAATCATCAATTTTAGTGATTTAAAAGGCCGTGAAATACGGGAGAGGGTTATTTAACAGGGGGTGAGAAATACGGCCTTTCTTGGTTAAGTCAATAGGACGGCCGTAATTACAATGAAATGAATGACAAATATAATATGAATATTGTTTGATGAAATAATGAATATGAATATTGTTTGATGAACGTCAATGTTATGGTGTTTGGGTAGGTGGGCATCTGGCTGTTCAAAAGTCCAGCCGCTCTAAGGTCAATATTTGAGCATGAAGTTGACAAAATAACTTGATGGAATCTATTAAGCCATCAGATAGTTTTACATGACAAAAAAATATGGTGGCAGAAGTAAAGGTGTATTTGGCCATTTTTTGGACGGAAATATGGGTTTCCAAATCGTTTGTGATTAAGTATAGCCAAATTTTTTAAAATCTAAACTCAACACATGAGTTTACATGGAAACCGAATGACCCAAGAGAAGCATTTTTATTGTTTTTGGTTGGCATGGTGTGTTTTTCTGATTTAAAAGAACCTTTCTGGGGAAAGATATGTATGGACAACATATCTCAGATTCATTCTGATTCATATCAATCATAACCTCTAATCTTAAAATATTGTACTTGAATGTGGTATACCAATTTTTTACTTAAAAGGATGTCCCGTCATAACGTCTCAACTCATGTATTAAAATCTTCCAATTAAATTGCCTTTGCGTCACTTCTAATTAAAGTATTTTCAAAATTCCTTAAAGGGGCATTCTCACCACTCGCACTTACCACATAGCAGACTAGAATTGTGAGTGGGAAATGCTCGGTGAGAATATGCCACTTTAAGCACTGCTGAGATCATGAGGCCAAATACAACTTCTTTTTTTAATCGATTTATTGACCATAACCTCATGTAAATGGAGAACACGTTCTTCCAGCATGGTTCTAGTTTGAAACATATGGACATATCATATGATCACGAAAAAAATTTGGAATCTAAATTTGAATTGATATGTTCTAAGGGAGGTTGAGATTGTCTTCCAAGGAAATCATTGGTAATTATGAGAAGAATTCGGGATGGGAGGATTATCCCAGGGGTGGATCCAAGGGGGGGGGGGGTCCTGGGGGTCCGGATCCCCCCACCCCTTTTGAAGAAAATTTAGACTTTTCTAATGATAATCCACCGCGAGTCGCAGCGCATCACGTTTCAGTACTTTGGTGTTTGGTGGACCCCCCTTTTCAAATTCCTGGGTCCGCCCCTGAGATTCCAAGGGGTGGGGATTGCGTGAGATTTGTCCCCTCTTCCTTATTTCGATGAGTTTTCCATTAGCCCTACACACAGGTATACTCATGTGCGTGAAGAGTGTACGGTACCTGTACCTGTACCGCAGTGTGTGTTGGGGGGGGGGGGTGGTACAAGGGGGGGGGGGGTCCTCCCCGTCACGAACACGCCGTCCTCAGTGTCCTCACCTAACAGGGTCACTCAGGTCACACGGACGCAGCACGAGGTCACACAGACGCAGCATGAACGCCACATGGCACCGGAAGTGCTGTACTACCTTAAGGGGATATTTTGGTATGTTGTTATACAGGTATATTGTGTATATAGGGATTGGTTTCTCCTTCTATCTAGATCTATATGTTAGAGTTATAGAGACTATTCTAATAAGTTATCAAAGAGTTATTTTATACCTGTATATATCCTAGATATATGCATACATTGAAGGCATATCCTAGCTCCCTATCTTTAATGTGGTGCCACCTGACAGCCAAGTCTTTCCCCATCTTTATATTTTTTGAATATCTTCATCAGTACAGATGGTCTTCCTGATCATGTTCACCCTGTATAGATATTGAAGTTTTAAAACGTGCAATATTGTTATCGAAATTGCCAATTTGATATCGTATTTCATCTATTTCATATCAGAGTTTTGATATTCAATATCACAGCTTCTATGTTCAATATAAATTCTACAAACCCTAATAGTTATTCTAAAATACTGAAATCAGATCCGGGAACTCTGATATCAGGGATGAACATATCGCCTTCCATACTTGCCTTTTATTTTCAATTGTAATCCAGCCCTCCTTTCTCTTATGGTGGATAATGAATTAGGGAAGTGTCCTCAGTCGTGCTACATGTCTGTGGTGTTCGTCTCGCAGTTCAAATCCACTACACCACCCACCTTTTGTCAAATTTAGCGATGACTATTCAATGATTACCAGTATGTCTGAGACCTAATGTGTCGTGTGTTGTATTCTTGTTAATCCTACAATAATGTGTACACAACACTCTATTCATTTGGGCCATGTAACACATTGGATCATACTTTAATAGTTCACCCTCTTGAGACCTTAATAATTGACCGATTTACAAGCCGTAAAAGCTGGCATGGAGCATATCCATCTCCATTACCAGGCCGGGGAGGGGGATACTTTCTTGGTCCACCAGGTCTTACGAGCCTGGTTTTTAAAAGCAGAAAATCTACACATAATTATACATTTTCTAGTTGGTGATATATGCACATGACTGTTTCACATATATATCTCCATATACTATGGTTGTGGAACCCTGGAGTCGTGCTGCACTCAGGGTCTGTAGGTGAGGGCGAGGACAGGCACTAATTTGGCCAGGTTCATAAAGCCCCCCCCCCTCCTAGCACTCACACACACACACACACACATAAACACCACACACACGCACACATACATGTATATGTAGGGTATACACTTGGAGGAATACAGGCCTTGCGGAAAAAAAAGTCCACCTTGCAGGACATTTGGTCCTGCCACTTTCAGATTTTGCAGGCCGGATAGGATAAAGAAAATCGCATGTTTCGCATGACAATTTCGGATGAATGGTGTATCTAAACAGAAAACAATAACAAAAAAATAGTTTTAATTTGCCTTAAATATTAGTGTGTGTTCCAGGACTTGTAACTTCAGTTCTAGTTGGAATATTTAAAAAGTTTTTTTCAACTCTGCAAAGCCCAGAATGTGCAGGACATCTGGTCAGCAGCCATTCTGCCGGACCAGAGGCATTTTAGGCGGACCTTGCCACTCACTGTCCAGCACATTTTGACAAAGACTGTCGGAATATCCTATCCCCCCACCAGCCCACACCATACACCTTTTAGACAAGTGGAGTGTACTAGAGAATAATACTTCATAATACGAGACTCTAAATGTGGGCCCTGGTGACAGGTCGGCCAGCCGAGCCAGGTGAAGATGTAATATAGCATTAACATCTACCCAAATGAAATATTTTCAAAAAGAAAATAGCCACAGAACAAAATAATCATAATTATGGCAAACGTAATTTCAATTAAAAAGAATTAACATTACAAGGTCAATTATACCATGGAGGTGTCCCTCTCTATGTATGATAATAGGTGGCGGGGTACATTTGTAAAAGAAATGGTCGTTTTAGGTCAGCATTTACACTAACATGCACACCTATAGGACAAGCCTACTCACCCCCCCCCCCCCAACACATGCACACACACACGCATACGCCTAGTGGTACTGGCTGGTCTGGCAAAGGATGTAAGGCGTTGGTGCTGTATGGGGGGGGGGGGGGATTCACAGTGTGGCACGGTTGGCGTCATGCCCTCAACCCACCCTCTCTCACTCACACACACACACACACACACACACACACATACACACATACTTATAGACCAATGCAGTAAAAAAAAATGTGATTTTTCAACATTTCTGAAGCGTGACTGATAAATAAATAGATATAACCTCAACATCCTGCATTCTGATATATGTGCCTCTACATGGGTAAAAATCGACACGTGCGACACGGCGACACGGCCCCTTTAAAAATCGACACGCGCGACACGGCCCCTTTAAAAATCGACGGACACAGACCTGCTTATAAAGCCCTAGTGTATTTCACATACATAAAAATCGACACAGCGACACGGCCCTCTTGCTAAAAATCGACACGGCGACACGGTCAATTATGTGGGTACCCATGTAGAGGCACATATATTCCTTTTGAAACATAATTGTCCTGTGAATCTCCAACGATAATAAGAAAAAAGCAGGGGTGTGGCAACCGGGGAGGGGGGGGGCATGTCCTCCCCCCTTTTGACCAACCCCAAAAAGGGTCAAAACTAAAAGGTCAAGACAAAAGAGGTCAGAAAGGATCAGAAACCTCTACTTTGAAGCTGCTTGCCACGCCCCTGAAAAGTCGGCCATTCTTGCTGCATTGGTTTATAGACCTTATAGCATGTCCTCCTAGCCCCCCCCCCCCCCCCACACACACACACACCCCTACACACACACACACCTAGCATGTCTTCTCCTTCCTCGTGTATGGCAGTACCATCCACGTGTCATAAATAGTTAAGGTATTTCCCACATTTACCCCCTCACTCAATGTTATATACAAACACATGTATACCATATAGATGATTAACCTTGATGAAAAAACAGTGACCACAGTTGAATTCCTAATATGCACAATACAAATATGTTTTAACTGTTGTATCATTTAACGATTACTATAAGTATAGTGAAGTTCCTCTAAATCGGTATGAGTTCGTTCAACGATTTGACGAATGGGTTACTCATGGACAGATCCCTCCGAACAGAACTCAAGAATGGCACAAGTTAGAAACGTGTGTATTTCCTTGGAAATGCACAAGCTGTACACACAAGATAGACATCGAAGATTACCTAGAATAGTGACCGTTCCTAGTGACATGTTAAATGGTGATGTGTATTTCCTGAGTTTTACTCGTGCAAATAACCAGAAATTCCACCAGTAGAATGAAGATGTGTATTTCTCGATTTTCACAACAAGAAATAACAGGGAATATGACACAAGAAAATTTGCAAAAATGTTCCCAAATCATTCTAAAATTCTCGAGTTATGACACAACAATGGCACGAGTTCCGATTGAGATTTTGTTTGCAGGGATTAACCATTATGTCTAACAACCAAGATGACGCAGATGGTACAGTAAATTATGAAAAGATTAGATTTGAAACATAATCATGTGTGTCTTTGAATGTTTGGATTGAACAGTTTCCCTATAATAGAAAGTGTAGAAAATAAAGCCATGCAGGACACCAAGCCTTACTACGTATTTCAACTTTTCTATACATCTCATAAATCGCGATGTCAATTTGAAATAGCAGCTAAATGGCCGTATTTGTGGGGGCCATACTCTTAATTTTATTCTAAAAAAAGACTTTAGGTTATTTCAGTTTAAGAGGTAAAGTAAAGTCCTATATAGTCCTGTGTTAATGGGCCCACCAATGCAACTTATTTGAATTCTGAAATAAGTTCTCCAATACAGTGCCTCTACATGGGTAAAATTCGACACTGCCGACACGGCCCTACTAGGCCCTTTTAAAAATCGACAGACACATAAAATTAGGGATATAAATCGACCTACAGAGATTTTTCTATTAATTCCTATAACGTATATGTAAAAATCGACACAGTGACACGGCCCCTTTGCTAAGAATCGACACGGAGACACAGTAAAAACTGTGGGGACCCATGTAGAGGCACTATACATGGCAACAAACTGGGAGTGTATAATTTTCCCATGTGAGAGAGGCAAGTTTACTGCTTCATGCTTGTTCCCCATTTGGGAGTGTACCCTCTGGCCCCCTGCCCAGTGCCATGTGGCATGGCTGTGGGTCACACCCTGGTTGTCTCAGTAAGAAGCTGGTATACTCAACCTGCACCCGTCACGGCTAACACATTAACCCCTTAGCCCTTTAAGGACCGACTTTGCTTAAAGATGACATTTGTCGTCACGATGCACCAATGCAGCCCCAGCGAGTAACTCGCTGGGGCTGCATTGGTGCATCATGCCGACCCTACGGAAGTGTCTCAACCCTGTAGGTTTGGCATGATGCTTGAATGCAGCCCTGGCGAGTTACTCGCCAGGGCTGCATTCATGCATCATGATGACCAAAGACATGATGCATTAAGGTATCATGCCGTCCTTAAAGTGATACAGCCTGCATTGTGCATAAATGCATCACCCTTTGTTGGCATGATGCATAAATGCAGCACTGGCAAGTAACTCACCTGCATTCAAGCATAATGCCGACTCTATTGGGTTGATGCACTCTTGCCGGGTTGGTGTTTATGCATGAATGCAGCCTTGGCGAGTTACTCGCCATTTGTTCAATATGGTGACAAAGAACGTAAAACATTAAAGCGCTATACGCCCTTAAAGGTGTGGTAATGTGCATGAACCGGTCTCAGCTCGACACCGGTACACACTGACACGACAAAGTCCCCGCTACTGTACCACAGACTCAGACCTTTATACACTGTTTCTATACATGTATCTCTTTTAGTTACTTCTAGGGCAGAGACATCCTGCCTTTCGCCACTTACATATGACTCAGTGGAATCTATTGTAAAATTCTTTTACAATAGAATCTACTGTAGATCTACAGTAGGTTATACTATTTACCTACAATGATCTGTACGCCTACAGTAGAATCTACTGTGGATTTACAAAAATGGCAACTAACATTCTACAGGTGAAAGCCTAAGTTAGGATTGCTTTCATGTGGATCTAATTATGAATTTTGGATTCAACCATTTTAGTTCTATTCACACCTACACCTTTATTAGTATTCTTATGGTAATACAATATCAATATATCGTTTACCCACGAGTCTGATTTAACCTTTTCAGGGCAAGACAGAAAAGGGAAAAAAATATGTTAGGAGGGCATTTTTTCAAAATCAACTTGAAAATAAGTCTAGATTCATAGAGAGACAGAGAACAACTGGCATACCTAGTTTGGGAGTCTATTTATTTCTAAGTAAATAACAAAATAAAAATAGTCTGTATATCTGTATGGCTGGTTAGTATGTCCTGATCTCGGCTAAAACCACAGATACCCTACCATGATGCTGTCTATACAAATCAAAATATCTCAAAACTGCCATTTTTTTCTCTTGTGCCTTGCAGATTGGTGACAAGAAACAGGGGTTAGAACAATTTAAAACATGTTTTGACATGGCAAGGATAATTGTGCACATTTGTGGTTTAACTTAATGACATTTCATCACTTAGAAAATCCTGTTCCATAAGGAATAGATTTATGTATATTCAGAAGATATAGTTATATAATGTTAATGAATAAATGTTAATATACAATTGTTATATTACTATAACTATGGTATCCTCTCACATATATATGTATAACCTCTCAAAACTTTACTACATATTATGTGCAGCTTTGTGTATTTCAAAGTTCATTTTGTAGTGAATAACTTAGGATTTGTGTCACTTTACGAATGAATAAAGCTTCAGAAAATGTGTGTTCATGCACTCAGAAACATCTCTCAATGCAGGAGAATGTTTAGAAAATGTAAACACAGCCATTGTTGGCAATATTTACACTTCCTGAACTCATCTCACGAAAATATATTTTGTTAACGATCTCTCATTTTTTCCATTGCGATTCACTCCGCTTTTATCTTCGTCATCCGTATATAACGCTTATTTTGTATAATACAATGAGGCATAAGTGTCCTTCTCAGAGTGTCAACCCGAGCGTAGTTCCTGAATTTGACACCAGAGGGCAGCCTTAAGCAGATCTTCCAGCAACGCCAATTTGCAATTCAGTCCGATTTCAACCCGATTTTTTTCATGCTTTAGAATGCACTTTGCAACACAACCTTTTCATAATAAGTCTAGATCCCAATCTGTGGCAAATTAATAAATCCATCCGATACTAATGGAGCGATGAAAAATATCCACCTGTTGGTCCGCGACTTGTAAATCGCCCGCAAATCGGATTAGTGGAAGATGCGCTCACTGTTGTACCATGACTGGGGTATTCCTTGCTCTGCTGCCCTCGCGTTTGGCTCGTATCATACTCCGGTTCCAGTCCTCGGTCACTAGCCCCATTATTAGGTTACATTTGGAGATGAAGTTTCCGACTCCGTCTCAGATTGTAGTGCCACCTGCAAACATCAAAGTGAGGCCATTTTGAGTCATAACCCAGATATCCATAAATCATGTGCACTACATAGACGTTGCCATTTAAATATGGGTTATGAGCTAATTTGGGGTCGATTTTTATTTTTCAGTTACACAATGTAGTTGTGTTCATAATGTCCATATGATATGTGTGTAGTTTTTAAAAATTATTCTGATACTTACAGATCTATGAAATATAGAGTAAACCATGGTCAGAATAGGTCAGGGGACCTGTTACTATTGTAGCGGGCACGTATCGCTCGGGGCAGCCCGAGCGTGCGTGCAGAGCACATTGCCCGCCTGTGGTAGCTCAAGTACCGTAGCAGAGCAGTGGAGAAGCAGCTAGCTCTGTGGTGTAGCATTACAGGGGGGGTTAGCATTCTCAACTTTAGAGCGGAGGGACTGAGGTTCGACTCCCCGTCGGGATGACACGTTTTCCGCTGCCTGTTACACTATTACAAGGAGGATTCCCCTGACCAGAGTTTCTCTATATTTTATGCATTCATAAGTATCAGAAGTTAAAAAGCTACACACATTTATATGGACATACGCATTGTGTAACTCGAAAACCCAAAATTAGCTCCTAATGAACTAGGATATATCGTCCCCAGGGTTTGATTGCATATACACATTGTAAGATCACAATATCTCTTTGACTAATAATTGTATTTTGTAAAATCACTTCTATCCCCCCATCTACCCCCCCCCCCCCCCCCCCCATCTAGGGATGTCATCAATACACCCAGAATCAATACATCGATATTTATAGAATTCTGATAATCACATCAACAAACGAGTTGTATTTATACGCTAATTGTACTACTGATAGACCCATAAATTACCCTTCAAAAACTGCAAAGATTGTGTAAATATTCCATGTAGAACTTGCTTTTTATTCAGCTTTAAAATAATGACCTTTTTAGGTCAATTATGTTGAGGAAAGGTTATTCTAGATTCTGTCCAGAGTGCTACTAAGTGTTCACCGTTATGGCCTCAAGTGTAAGGAAGAAAATAAACAGATCAAAATACCCTTCTTCAAGCAGATAAACACTATGTTAGCAATATCGAAATAAATCAATATACCGTATTCGACCTAATAAGCGCACACTCCCTAATAAGCGCACACCCCCAGTTGTTGACCCCACTTAAACTCTTAACTACAAAAAGGTGTCCATAACAATTTTCTAAGCGCACTGTGCACTTATTACGTCGAATACAGTAATCGGAAAATCGAGACCAGAATAGTGATAATCGAAATCGAAATAAATTGGATGTCAATGTCATCCCTGGTAAGGGAGTGTTCATTTATTAATTACAGGGGGTTGAGATTTCGCGCGGAGGGGCGAAATTTTTTTACACCCCTCCCCCTCGAGAGCGCGTGGAACGTTTTGTGCCCCCCCTCGCCGAAGGCCCCAAAAAGTTTTCGCCCATCACCCTTTGAACTATAGCAACGCTCTGGCTTTTTCACTAAAAAGGGGCTAAATCTTTTACCCCCCCCCCCTCAAGAGGGGTCAACATTTTTTGCACCCCCCCCCCCTCAGGAGGGGTCGGAAATCTTTACGCCCACCCCCCCCCCCTGTAACTAATAAATGAACACTCCCTAAGCAGTGTTTAAACAAAGACTTACAGTTGCCGTTCTTGATGTAGCGATGTACCTGGAGATTGGAAGCCTCTGCGTTACATCCAGTCACCGAGGTGTGCACGTAGCATATGTTCAAGGCAAAGTTAAAGTCGACCGAGACACAATCACTTCTGCTGGTACAGTGCGCGACACACTGCCGCTCTGTTACAATGTTGAGCTGGTCCTGAGCTGGGGAACCGCCGACCACATGGACCTCGTTACGGAGAGTGTACACTGAAAAAGGGGAAAAATGGGTCATTTTTAACAGTTGGCGGCCATATTGGATTCTGCACATTACAAAAAATGGTTCAATTTCATGCTGACTATTTTTATACATCAGGCAGAAGTTGTTATATATAGGTTTTATGCACAGATTTTTCAGAAATAATTTAAAATGGTATTTAATTAATTAATTAATATTAATTAATTAAATACTTTTTATCTTCAGAGGGGGCGTACGGGGGGGTTAGGAATCTCAAATTCAAAAACGAAGACCAGAGTCATGTTTCTCATGATGGATAGCATCTTTTAAGTTGGTTGCGGGTATTGCATCACCAATTTGGCTGAGTAAGCTCCCCCCCTAGATTAGTGGCTAACCTAGGTTCATCATTGGTGTGTTTTATTTGTATACCACTAGTTGGGGGCCACCTGTCATGACCACTCAGTGGCTCCCCCTGGAAATAAAAAGACTAAGCTAGGTGGGTTGGTCAGTACTGACCAACCTAACAATAATAACTGACCTAGGTTGGTCGTATAGAGAGCTAAAAAATGACTAACTAGGCTAGGCACTAGTGACTGAGAGGTTGGGTGATAGGGAGCCTAAGAATATCAGTGAATACTGCATCAAACAACAACATGAGAGTTACAAAATAAGAAATAATTAAATTATTTTTCAGTTAGTAGATCTGATGATGATTCAGGCTCAAAAAGAAAGTTTCTTAAAGATGAGTCAACATGTTCACCATGAGACTTACAAAAAAAAGAAATAAATTTCATGGGAGGAAAATGTAGGGTGGATAGGTCAGATTCTTTTTTATCTAATCTATTTTTAAAACTTGAATGGACTAGCCAGCCTATCTGCATACCCTAAAATTGACCAACAAAGGGTGAAATTTGCATAAGGAAACGTAGAGTCGGCACTGTTTAGATGGGGTTGGTCGGGTGACATCAAACAAACCTTGCGGGGGGGGGGGGGGGGGGCTTAGCACATCTGATCATTCAGGCTCAATTTGTTTTTCTTAAAGCAAAACTTACATAGGAAGGTAGGGGGGTTGTAGCTGTTGCAATTTAATGTCGAGTTGACGTAGTGGTCGCAGCAATTGTTGTTGAATATGTCCTGCTGATTGCGGCATTCCTGGGTCTGACTATGTGTCCAGCACTCGTTGTTCGTCCTGTCGAAGTCGAAGGATCCGCAGAGCGGGTCATTGGAGCACTGGACGGCGCACTGGAAGGGGGTTGAGCTGGAGTCCCGCAGCTGTCCCTTCACTCTGTGCTGGGTGGCTGTTCCCAGGTAGCCGGTCACTGCAATGGTACAAAAGTACATTAGGGAGTGATCATTTTTTAACAACAGGGGGGGGGGTGGTTTTCCGCGCGGAGCAGATGATGATAAAAATGGGCAACTAATGACTAGTTTAAAGAGTTATAACATCCATTAACCTCTTCAGCCAAATTCTATCTACATCGTTTTTATTCAGGCCGGTCAGAGCTGGCACCCGGTCAGAGCTGGCACCTGGTCAGAGCTGGCACCCGGTCAGAGCTGGCACCCGGTCAGAGACGAAAACATTGGCCCAAGGTCGTAAGACACAGCCCTTAGCATGATGCGTGAATGCAGCACAGACGACTAACTTGTCAGTGCTGCAATCATACATCATGCCGAGTTGGTTATTTTTTTGGCTGATAGAAAAGGGTTTATTTAGGGCAAAATATGATATAAATAGGTTACTAACTACTAATTTAAAGTGTTACAAATTCCACTAATCTTTTCAGCCCATTTTCTTTTCCTCTGCCCTAAGTAAAGCGTTTTCTATCAAGCGGTCAAAGACGGCACCCGGCCAAAGATGGCACCCGGTCTAAGACTATTACATTGGCTCCATTTTATGAGACACAGCCAACACTGTTTTTTGAAATACAAGATTTATTATGCTTAACTATAGGAAGGGCCGTATTCAATGACCCCTATTGAATACAACGTGGCCGTATTCAATGGGCTAAGAAAAAGCTATCTTTTCTTTATTAAATGGCTTCAATCAAAAATTACATTGGTCCAATCTGGTGAGACACAGCCTGTTATTATGCAGTGTTCTTACCAGTGGGAGCATTGCAGCCGGTTGGCAGCTGAATCCGGTCCACATTGTCTAGGACAGCGCCCGTTGGATTACATGCCTTGTCACGAGTCACGATGTAACAGAAACCGGTTCTCCTGTCGTAGTCGACACCGGCACACTGGCGGTTACCGAGGCGCACACATGTCTCAGCACACTCAATGGCTGACTGTTCCACCCCTTGCCGGGCGTTCCCAATGGTATGGACGTTCTGCATGGCGTTACCCCAGTTGGCAATTGCTGAAAAAGCAAAGAAAATTTTAAAGCTAGACCATCAGGGAATAAGTTCAGCATTTTCCATACATAGACTAAAATAACAGTTCCACCAGAGGGCAGCAGTGTTTGGACATGAGCAACATATTCACCCAATCTTGTGCCTGTGAGAGCTGAGCTCCCAGCCCTTAAGAGCCCTCTTGTGAATCAAAACTGAACTATATGCAAAAGTGCTTTTGGCCTCACTTCAACCGTGACGGTCAAGCTTCAAGTTTGAGTTTTTTATTGGTCACAAATTTATAACAAGAATCATCTCAATTTGCTGCCAGCGATAAACGGAGGAAATCTAAATCTGATGTTAGACATCCACTCACAGTCTTTGCCAAAACCAGTCTATACGAAAACCTGCCGGACACTTGCTATAGTCGGCTAAATGCCTGCTGGTCCGGCAGAAAGTCTATGTCTGCCGGCTCCAATGGCTGGCTATGATCCTGATCTACATGCCAGATTTTACGGCATGTAAATCGGACCATTAATAAGCTTTCTAGAGAGTTAACTAGAATGCCTGAATATCTTGTAGAAAGTTACCCTATATTATATAAATTGTAAGAGTCAAAATGATTTGAAAATACGAATAACCTCTATTCATTGTCATTTCCTATGTAAATTCTAGCTTTATACTACATTTCTAGATAAATCATTTCCTCTGGGTAACCTGCAAATATTTAGCTGGGCCTGCAGAATAACAAATCTGCAGGAATGTCCTACAAGGTGAAAAACTTTTCGTATAGACTGCAAAACGTGCTGGACAGTGGCAATGTCTGCCTAAAATGCCTCTGGTCCGGCAGAATGACTGCTGACCAGATGTCCTGCACATTCCGGGCTTTTCAGAACTGAACACATTCTTTTAATATTCCAAATAAAATTGAAGTTACAAGTCCTGGAATACACACTAATGTTTTAGGCAAATTAAAACAATTTTTTGTTATTATTTTCTGTTTAGATACACCATTCATCCAAATTGTCATGCAAAACTTTGATTTTTGGGGGAAACCTATCCAGTCCTGCAAAATTTGAAAGCAACAGGACCGAATGTCCTGCAAGGTGAAAAGTTTTTCGTGCTATTGAGATACAATGTTATATGAAAACAACCGACCCTTTTACATTAAGTTGACTAGGCACCAACATTATATATATAATTTTGGTTAAAGTCCTAGTAGTCACAGATTTGACAGGGTTACCGCCTAAAACCAGTTATTGAACTGAGACATGGCCCCCTCTATAGACAGGAACCACAGAAATCCTTGATTATACAAAATCATAATGTAACTGCATAAATTCCTGAAATAAAGCTATTTTTTCAACAAAAAAAAAAAAAGGACTTCACTCACCGATGATGTTCTCCTCGTTGGGGCACACCCGGGTGCGGATACGGTAGTGTTCGATGTCGGAGGCTCGTACCAGCGGGTTACATACGGTGCCCGTCAGATGGAGGAAGCACGGGGTTCCGGGGACGCGACCCGTCCGGTCAAAGTCAAAGCCCTCACAGCCCACAGTCTGTCGGCACTCCCTCTCGCAGTTACCGAGGATGGTCACCCCCATCTGAGCAACTCCTCCCGAGCGCTTGGCATTCCTGAACCTCCACACTGAAGGAAAACAATATTTATTTTTTTGAAATACAAGATTTACTAAACTTAACTATAGGAAGAGCGGTTTTCAATGCACCCCCCCCCCCCCCCCATTGAATATAATGTGGCTGTATTCAATGGACTTAGAAAAAGCAGTTTTTTCTTCATTAAAAGTAGCATTACCACAGAGAAATTAAGAATATAAAATATCGTTATAATTCTTATTACCATTGATGCCCTGTGCCATCAGGATCACAAAACTGTTTTTATTTTGTCTGTAGCTTGTCTCTAGCCATCAGAATCAGCGATTTTTCATCGAAAAAAGGAGTCTTTTATTGGAAGGGTTTACCATAGAAAAATCGCTATTACATGGACCCCCTAGTACACAATGGGTGTTACTGAGACTGGGCCCCGCACAGCTTTCACAGCTTCTCCACGGGCATTGTCCACGGGCATTGTCCACGGGTGTGTGGGCAGTGTCCCCCCTCCCCCGGCCACCCCCCTCAAGTACACATAATACACATTATAAATCCATACAGTACTGCAAATCCGCGGTCCTTAACACCAACTTAGGTTGACCATGTATGTATTAATGGAAAGCCACATTTCTCCTCTATATGATGTAGTTTACAGAAAATGAGCGCGGGGTAGATATTTTTAATAGTTCATGAAATTCCAAGAAGGTTATTTTCCCCTTTTGATATTGCTGGTCTGCATCATGCGATTTTAAAGTGGAATACACCAGACGATAGCTAAATACATAAGCTAATAGACCCTAATGGTTTTCATGGTTTAATCATTTCATGGAATACTCGTTTCCACATGAATAAAGAAGGAGATTCCCAGTGGTGACTGACAATGTGGCCCGTGCCTTGTAGTCATAACACTACATGCAGCCATCCAACTGATAAAGGCCGCCTATTGGTGACGCTATTAAAAGGCTTAAAATAAATGAAAATGCCAACTACATTGATACCTCTCTGCTGTATTTCACTCGTGGGGGCTGGGGCATATGCCACTCAGCACTGGGTTTGTGGGATATTAACGTAAAACGCCACGCGATTGGCATATGACACATTGTACGCCAGGGATCCACAAGTGACTTCATAAGCCACGAGTGTCATATGCCAATTAAGTGATGTTTTCGATTTATTCTACCTACAACAACAACAGCAAACGTATACGATCATTTTGTTTTTTGAATTAAGAAAATCCGCCCAGAAATTTTAGAGCTCAATTTGTGCCTAGGTGAATGAACAGATGACTGTGGTACGCCCCGCTCACACCAGCGTGGTGTACCAGCGTTGTACGCCCCGCTCACAGTGATATGAGGTTCAGTGCTTTAACCATTCAATTTCCATATGCTTTGTTGTTGTAGGTAGAATAAGGACCCAGCCCCCACTTGTGAAATACACTTAAACACCTGGTGTTTAGGTGTTTAATTTGTAAGTGTTTAAAAGCTAAACACTTGAATGCTTAGTGTTTAGGTGTTTAGCTGAAAAGTGTTTTAATGCTAAACACTTAATTAAGTGTTTAGGTGTTTAAACATCAAGTGTTTAGATCCTGCATGTGTTTAGGGTTTAAACAGCGTTTAGAAAATATCGCTGGCGCTATACACACCAAACGGTTGGTGTATATAAGATTGCTTATACGCACCAAACGTTGCAGTCCAGTATCGGTTAAGGATATGAAGATCCATTATCATTAAGGTTGTGGTTTTTCGACTTATATTAGATCTTGAAGTATGATTATATGGTTTGCAACCCAAAACAACTATCATAACTTTCAAATAATTAAATTGAACAGCCCATTTTGGTGCGTATAGTAGCGCTAATACGCGCCAACCATGGTTGGTGCGTATTAGCGCTACTTTAGGCGTGTAGCTGGTTGAATTATCAACCAAGCAGATAATTCCCTGGTCTCCACTGCAGAATTCTTAGGGGGCATTATGTAACAGCCTGTACCCATTGTGATTGCTGCATCAGTGCTTATCTCGCCAGTTACCAGATCAAGCAATGGTGCCCCCTTACTAAGGAACCTGCAACCTCGGTATACGCACCAAATTTGGTGCGTATATAGAGTCAACCGAAAATATGGTGTTTAAAGTTAAACACCTTTTTTAGTATTTATACTTACTGCAATGATACCGCCTCTTCCTATAGTGGACAGCGTCAGCGTTAGGGGTCATGGAGGTACACACGGTAGCCTCGGCATGCCAGATGCAGGTGGTGGTAGCGAGGATGAAGTCAAAGCCCTCACAGGTGGGCTCGTTGTTACAGGCAGCGAGGCAGGCGGCGTATGTGGTGGCAGCAGCCAGGGTGGTGCCTGTACCGGTCACCTGAACACCCAGGAAGATGAAGTAGTCGTCAGCATTGATAGCTGAAACAAGAAAGGACAACGTTAATTTTTTTGCGATAAGAGATTTACTCTGCTTATGCCTTTAAAGTGACATGGTCCGATGATTAGGGCTCAAAAATAAATTTTGTCAAAAATGAACTAGAATGTTCCCTATGGCTATACTTCATGTGCTAACTACTTTATTTAATGTCATTTCCTAGAAATCTGCTTATGCCTTTAAAGTGACATGGTCCAATGATTAGGACTCAAAATAAATGTTGTTAATCTTAAGATTCTGCAACTGGCTTTTCTTCTATTTTTCTTTTGTTCATCCCCATTACTGCATAATTCATCATGTACTTGCTGCTGTTCTAAGTGTTCAAAGATTAAGATTGCACATGGAACATTTTGATACACAATGGATCAATAGCAAATCTTTTTTGTATTCAGTATCTAGTTGGCAAATAAACGAGTTTTGTGTAAACTCACTGAACCAAAAAAAATAAAAATAAAATGAACCAGAATGTTCCCTATGGCTATACTTCATGTGCTAACTACTTTATTTTATGTCATTCCCTAGAATTCAGCTAAGAATTCGACCTATTATCAGATTATGGCTCAATTTACTAATTTTGGAGTGCACACTATAATTCCCCCATTGAAAATACTCTGTAAAGTGCTATACTTGGATCACATCTTAACCTATAATTGGGCCGTTATTGCCCATAGATGACATTGCACCATGTCCTATCCTCCAAATATAATATTGTACTATAAATAAATATAACACTTGAAACACATTTAAGCAGGATTTAAAATATGGGGGAAAAAATCGAACTGTGTTACTTTAATTTTTTGTGGTGCAAAAACATGATTAGGCCTAAATTAGACAATTTTGGCACATTTGGTATCAAATCAAAGCCAAGAATGCCCTACAGTCTTTGCGAAAACATGCAGGACTGTGGCAATGTCCTGCTAAAATGTCACCGGTCCAGCAGATTGATTAGTGTAGCAGGACCGAATGTCCAGTCACATGTCAGGCTTTTTCTATATTAAGATAATCTAGTTGTGTTTCTAAACCTGAAATATGTTTGTCAATATACTGTGTTAAACAATGTATTTATCCTGATTTGGCCATAAATCACACAATAATATTCTGTATGATTTTATGATTTTTGTATACATATATATATATATACAAAAATCATTAAATATCAACCTAAAACAGTTCCTTAAACACTACCTCAAATAAAGTGTCAACCATTCATTGGCTGGATCAGTGCAAATAGGTCAATATCTCTGAGCCTTTACTCACTTTAGAGTCCCAAAACATAGTTCAATCACTTTCATTCTGTATAAATACATAGACAAATGGCAATGCCCATTGATACTGTCTCTGTTGTATTTCACGAGTGGGGGCTGGGGCAGTATCCCACGAAGCCGCAGGCTGAGTGGGATGCGCCCCAGCCCCCACGAGTGAAATACATCAGAGCGGTATCAATGTAGTTGGCATTTGTGTTTATTTTGTTATTTGAAGCCATTTAATGAATGAAAAACAACTTTTTCTTAGCCCATTGAATACGGCCACGTTGCATTCAATGGGGCCATTGAATACGGCCCTTCAGTGCTAAAGCATAGGACATCTTGTATTTCAAAAAAATAAAATGTAATACGTACAGCATCTGGAATCGATCAGTTCAAAGCTGTCGACCATCGTGGTGTCACGCCTGTTCTCGCAGCCTCCTCGGTACTCGGTATGGAACCAGCACCTCTCCCGGTCTAGCGTGTTGGCGTCAGTGTTCCAGTCATACCCGGTGCACATCATATTGAAGTGGCATTCCCGCTCGCACTCATACAGCGTGCGCCACTGGGGCTGGGGGATGCCCCCCACCTTACGCATGTTGGGGAATTCAGTGACTGCAAGAAATAAAAAGGCACTTAGGGAGTGTTCATTTATTAATTACAGGTGGGGGGTTGTGAGATTTCGGGTGGAACTATAGTAACCTGCTGGCTTTTTGCTTAAAAGGGGCTGAAAATTTACGCTCCGTTCCATCAAGAGGGGCGTGAAAACCCACCACCCCACCCCCCCTGTAACCAATAAATGAACATTGCCTTAGAGTTGGGAGATGGGATGTCCAAGTCAAATTATAATCAGGCCAAATTAAAAAAAAGGTTTGTTTCAGGTTACATGAGAAGAAACACCGGGGTCGGTGGTTCGGATTTTTACCTATATTTTTTCTTTACAGGACTTTTACATACCCTAAAATTGACCAAAAAAGTGTAAAAATTGGAAGATTTTTTCAAACATTTTGTAAACCTAGGATGACCCCAAAAAGGTCTAAAAATTTAAAAATGTCTTCAAAATTGTATGAAAAAAACGTAGCGTCGGTCCTGTTTTGATAGGCTTGGTCGGGTGACCTGAAACGAACCGTTCAGCTATTTTTATATTGTAACCCATTTTGTCTTTGTGTGCTGACTGTATAGAATGCTGTTTCTCCACAAATTTGAGGACCTCCAAAAATTTGCAGACCACCACAAATATGCGGAATACACAATCCATTTAAATTTGCAGAGCTCCACAAATATATATGGAGATCAATATTTGCTCACATATGAGTATGCGGATGCATACACAATAAATCAAACTCAATTTTGTATGACAGGAAAAAATTGTAATCAACGCTAGAAAGAAACTATGAGCAATGAACTTTTCTTTTAAAAAAAGAGTAAAAAAAGGGACAGTGGGATTAGTAACACTTACAACGACAAGGGAACCTCAGATTTGTGAAGAGGTTGAGAGATTGTACGGCAGGTTGACAGGCAATACTTGTTCCGACAGCATACTTATCATACAGAGAACAACGAGCAGCAAGAGGGTCACCTTGGCCGGGTGATTGAAACTCTCTAATCGTGCTGAAACAGAATTCATACAGAATTAATATCCAAACAAAAAGCAATGTAATATCAAACCAACTCATATTGCACCATGCTCATGAACTTACATGTTTAAATCAGAATGCTCAGACATATGTGTTTGATTTAGGGGTAACCTGTAGCCAAAAGTTCCAATTGTTACCCAAGCATTGGCCCTTGAGGGTTGCGTAGAGCTCCAGTGCTTGTTTATCATGATACACACATGTTACTCATACAGCATGTAGATTTACAATTTAGAAGATATAGGACTCATGCTGGGGTTCCACTACCAAATTTGGTCCATTCTCATAAAAGTAAATCAGTAAGATCATGGTAACGCAACCCCTACATGAACGGCAATGTCCTTCTAAAATGCCACCAGTCCAGCAGATTGACGAGTGTAGCAGGACCGAATGTCCAGTCACACGTTCGGCTTTTCTGAACTGAAAAATTCAGTTGGCCTTTTAAAGCTGAAATATGTTTGTCAATATACTATCTAAAACAATATATCTATCCTGATTTGGCCATAAATGATTACAAATAAAATGTAGTTCTTATGGGGGGAAAGCTCATCTATGTTAAAAATGCAGATATTATCAGATATGTGGCAATCCAGTCCTCCGAAAATCTAGCCGGTTCTCCAACATTGACAATTTGCAGGACCGAATGTCCTGTGGGATGAAAAAGTTTTTGCAAAGACTGAAACAGTTGTCTATGTAAGGGGCTTATGTTTACATTAGGGCATCCCATTGGTGGCAATAGCCCCAATCTGACAACAAAATCGGGTTATGAAGTCCCAGCTTAGAGCCACTTCAAATTTTGGAGACAAACTTTGAAAGATCTACTTCATCTAACAAATCAAAGTATCCTACTTATATATGAAGCCAATACACTCAGGGTCGGCCAGGCATAGACCTCTGCATGTGAAGAAATCATCCTGGGTAGCAGCTTGAGCAACCGCATTTGGTACCAGACCAGGTTTGATACCACTGAATGGAGCAACATCTGAAATGGACAAGCATGAGACAACATGCTTTATTTTCAGTAACACTGTAAAAATATTCTGTTGAATATACAAAGAATCAATTTAAAATTTTACAGTGAATCATGTGAAATGTGATTATGGTGATGCAGTGTTAAGTCAATCCATTTTACTTTGAATATCTGTAATCCAGTACAGTGAAACACAGTTAATTCTACGGGGAAACATTTACGGTTTATTTTACAGCGAAGCTATGTTTAATTGTTGCTCAGTTTTATCACACCCGTGGCAGTTTACTTTATAAGAAGATTTTCATGGATCCCATGAACACCATTTTTGTGGGGAAAATAAATATATACATATACACAGCTGTAAGGTTTGCTCATGGACTGGCATTACAAAGTGTCATGAAGCATTCTATAAGGCTCTTATAGACTAATTCTTAATGATTAGTCCTGAAGTCCTGACATTAAGGTGATGTTGCTGATTGGACATGGTACCAAATTGGGCATGCATCCAGAATGGACATAGAGTTAGGTATAGCGGGTATATGAACTGAAAAATACTGGGATAAATGAATTCAATTACACAAAATACCATTATGCACTATATTAAAATCATATCTATTGTTTAGGTACTGTATTGAAATTGCAATGATGTCCCGTATTCTATTAGAATAACGGTGATTCACTGACACCACTGGGTGCCAGACTTTCACTTTTAAAATTATGGTGAACTTGAAACAACAGTGACCGTTATTTTTACGATGAAAGTCCAGCACCCAGTGGTGCCAGTGAATCTCTGTTATTTTAACACAATTATTTTTACAGAGTAGTTCTCACCACAACATCCCTATCAAACAATAGTCCACCCCAAAAATTAATTCTTTTCCAAATTGAAAAGAGTTATTTTATTTTGTAGTTGGTAAAAGAATATCCCTCAAGGGTTTCAGTATGATAGCTTGTACTTGTAGTTAATGGTGATTTCTGGGCCCTTATCAGTATTATTTAAGGATACATCAAACACCGGTAACTTTGCAATTCACTTGAATTGACTACCGTCAAACCCTGGTTTATAATTAGAATATACACTGTTATATTTTGAGTACTGCCAAATTTTGCTCACTAAATTCCCATTCTGCTTGTAGCTGGCAATTTGATCCACGAGGTTATGAGATATCCTTTTTGAATACTTTTATATAGACCAAACCTTTTCTTTCAAACTTACAATCAGCTTTTATATGAGGTTGACTTATAAATAACACTGGTTTTAAATGCACAGAGCATTCTTTTAGCATTGCTAGCCATGTATACAACAAAAGAAAGGGTAAGGTGTGTCACTTACCACAGGGGAATTGGTAAGCAGAGCCACCAAGTTCGCTCACAGTGGTCAGACAGGCCCCAAAGCTGGGACTAACTGTGGTAAAATGGCGGCAGCCAGCGACTGTGTTGTAGTCGGCGGCTATACAGGTGACCAATATGTTACACAGCAGCCCACAGTCAGCAGCATTGGTCTGAGAAATGACACTACCAACAGTGACCGTAGCAGGCAGGTTAGTTGTGTCGAAGCGCTGGGATGGTGGCATTTGGATCACACGGGTAGGATCTGCAAGAAAAATGAAGAAAAAGCTGGATTGTAATTATATTTTAATTACAGAGAGGTAGGCTTACAATATAAAATGACTATTTTTGAAGTATATAGCTATCATATTTCTTGGTGAATACAGGAGCCCAATTGATTAAACCAAGAAAGGCCGCCCCCTCTAAACAATGTGTCTAATCAAGTCGTTATATAACAAAGATAAACAGAGTATTGGGGTTTTTTTCAACTTAAAAGTGTATCTATAGTTGATGTAGCTGAACATTAGGCCACTTTAAAAGATTTATCAGCTTTGTGGATACTTTCCTGAAATATATGGTGAGGGCGGGAGGCTTTTTATTTTCATTTCTATTTTGTTTCTGGTTGACGAGGGAGGTCTTTTTTTTTTATTGTTTACTCAATCATTTGTGGAATGTACTATTTATATAAATTACCATAGACAAATGCAGTTATTAACTATGTGGTCCATCTTTCAAAATTATAGATAAAGAAAAAAGGAGGGAGCCTGGCGTGCATTAATAGCCAAGGCTTGATCCTTGAAGAAAGCGTGTCACTAAAAGGTGACATTTGTCGGCATGATGCACCAATGCAGTCCCAGCCAGTGACTCGCCGGCACTGATATTCCTAGGCTCCCTACACGCCCAACCTCTCAGTCACTAGTGCCTAGCCTAGTTAGTCATTTTTTAGCTCCCTATACGACCAACCTAGGTCAGTTATTATTGTCAGGTTGGTCAGTACTGACCAACCCACCTTAGTCTTTTTTATTTCCAGGGGGAGCCACTGAGTGGTCATAACAGGTGGCCCCAACTAGTGGTATACAAATAAAACACACCAATGATGAACCTAGGTTAGCCACTACTGACTGACCCCTCAGTCATTTTTGAATATAACTTTGCCATTATGACTAACACTCATATGACCAACCTAGGATAGTCTGTACTGACTAACCCTTTTAATCTATGGATTTTCAGTGGGGGCTGCATTGGTGCATCATGCCAACCCTTCAGGAGCATCTCAACCCCATAGGGTCGGCATGATGCTTGAATGCAGCCCTGGCGAGTTACTCGTCCTTCCCAGTGGGCACAAAATTCAGGTCAATGTTGAATCAATGTTGAATCAACATTGATTCAACATTGACAACTGTTTATCAATGTTGATTCAATGTTCTGTGCCCACTGGGTTAAAGGGTTAGGGGCTGCATAGTGCTTTCAATTGATAATCCCTGTGTTGCTTTGTATACATACCACCCCAGTGTTTAGGTATCCTTCTTTGGTGAAACTCCCAAGCCTAATGTCTAACCTCCCCTGTTGGTACCATGTACCGGGGGGGGGGGGCTATGCATCTAGCCCTCTCTCTGGAGTCGAGTGGCTTTCTGCAATTTTTTTTTTTTTTTCGGTCTAGCACACCTGTCCTCGTCTGCCGGTCCCCCTTGGACGGCATCCACATACCACCCCAGTGTTTGAATGCAGCCCTGACAAGTCACTGGCTAGGGCTGTATTTATGGATCATTACAGAAAAGGACATAATGAATAAAGGTGGCTAGTTCATTTGGTCAAAAGTAGCTATATTCTCATCAGGTTTTCACCATAAGAACATATTCCCACATATATACTCTTCAAACAAGCTGAGAAAATAGAGGGCCCCCAATCTGTTTTCTGAGATATTGAAGTTTAAGCCTAAGTGACATGTGATAGGATTATGTAGTGTTTTGCCAAGTATCTATATAAAATTGTACTGCAAAGTTGCTAAATTTCTATATAATTCTCTCAGAGCAAAGGCCTTAAAGGGGGGCTAGCACCGCTAAGACTACCCGCCTTAGCAAGTCAAGTGACCACCGATTGACCAATCAGGGCGCCGCTAATGGTCCGCTTGTTCCCGTGTGTTTTGCTGCGCTGCTATGGAGCAGGTACCCATCTTTGCTACGGCCCATGCTAGTCCCCCTTTAATATTTTCTTTCTTGAAAATGTATTTTGAAAGTATGGTCCCGCACATATTTTAAAGGTTTTGGATGATTGAAATAAAAAAGTTGAAAAGAAATGTGCATATAATGGTACACCTATATGTATAACTTCAGTCAAAGCTAGATTGTCGCTGTCGTCTGTTACCCAAGCCCCCGCACTCCCAAACCTATACTGACACCATCCTCGTTATGGGCTTTCAAATCCCCCCCCTTTCCACGGATTTTGGAGTGAAAAGGATACCCTTTTTAAAGTGAAATCACGGATTTTAGAAGCCCAAAAAGTATTATTTGTAGCCTTATTGGCTAAAAATAGTATTCAGTATGAACAGGATTTTTTTAAACTCTCTCAGAAAATAGTTCAGATCATTTGCTAACATGTAGAAGTAATTTTGATAGGGGGTCCCGGGCATATTTTTAGGGTTTTGGATCTTTGAAAATGAAAAATAATGCCAAAAAATGACTAATTTAATTATATATGGCACTGCATGATGGGTAAATGGTAAAAGATCTATATCTAAAATTGTCCTGATTTATACCCTTGGTTATTTCGAGCAATATCATAGCATCTATAGTGTTCTAAATATTAAATATCTGCAATTTACTAGCACTTTTTTTAAAATTAGAAATATTATCAGTTACCATTAAATCAAATATTCAAAGTGTTTCAAAATGCACAATTTTGCTTGAAATAATCTAAATTTTTAACACAGTTTAGGGAAGGTATATATATGTATCTGGCTATGCAATATTGGCCCATTCTGATAGATTTTAGAATTTGAAGAAACCAAAGGGTAGCGACCCACCTTAACATAGAGATGGCCATATCAGGCACATGATAAAATCAAAGAGACTTACCACACAGATGTGCTATCTTGTAGTGGATGACTGCACCGGGTGCTGGTGTGACTTCGTACAACACTGTAGCTATGCTGCATGGAGCGTCGTAGTGAAGGATACAGTTGCTAGAGCCTGCTGGCAGGCCTGTTATGTGATCAACTGCATTGCACGCTGGGGTACCAGCTGGTGCAACTGCACCATTAATATTGACACACTGTCTCAGACATTGATCCAGGGTCAGGTCCAAGAACAGCGGGTCCACAACAGGGACAGAATTTGGAAGTGGGATCTTTTGGAAGCCAACGTAGCTCCGCACAGGGTACAGGCTACCAGTAACGAGGGTAATCACCTCAGCAGTAGTTAGCTGCAGCACTGTCTGGCTGTGCACAGCTGACAGCGTGGCCAGCAAGACAAAAAGCTGTTGTAGGACAGCCATTGTGACCTGGGAAAGAAAAGAAATAAGTTATTAGCAGGCATTGGCAACGATCAAAACAGAATGCTGAATTAAATTTATAAACACTCATGATTTTACATAAACACATGGATATTCCTGCTTTGGATGTATGAAACATATGATAGGCCACTCAAAAAAAGTTGTTTCTCATCACCAAGGACTGAAAATTATGACGAGGGAGGCTTTTTGGCATTGCTGGCATCATCAGCTTAATTTGATACTACATATGCTAATATTTGTCCATTTTTATCATGTTTTTCACCCAAAATTGGCAACAAAAAAATCTTCAAACCGTGATTTTAATAATGCGTGTGATGATAAGAAACCATTTTATTTTTTGAGTGGCCATATGACAGTCTTCTTCTTACAACATACTGAGCCAATTTAACAAAAATACTTTGTTTTATGTCACAATAACATTTTTATCGTTATGCAATGTTTGGCCATAATAAAGAGCCATACTGAAACGTTCTTACGATGTACATAATGTTTAATTAGTTTAAGGGGTGAATCCACTGAGGTAAATCCGTCGGATTCGACGAGATTCGTCCATCGGCTTAACATTGTGAAAGTTCATCCGATCCGACGGATTTGCCTCAAGGGGTGAATCCACTGAGGTAAATCCGTCGGATCCGACGAGATTCGTCCATCGGCTTAACATTGTGAAAGTTCATCCGATCCGACGGATTTGCTTCAGTGGATTCACGCTTTCAGTGGATTCACCCTTTTAGTGAGGTCTCACCAAATCAATACAAGATGAAGCTCTATGACTGGCAACCATCTATAACCATCTACCGTATTTCCCCGTGTATAAGCCGGGGCCCGTGTATAGGCCTGCCCTGTGTATAAGCCTGGGCAAAAGGTGGCTTAGTCTTGTATAAGCCGGGCCCCGAGTATAAGCCCGGGGGGTGCAATATATACTCAATAAAATCTATATTTCAGGCCATAACTCCACTTCTACTTAGTGTATTTACATAATTCTTTCGGCTATGTAACCCCTATTTACTTCATTCATGTCCCTAGAAATAAAGCCTGAATTGGTAAGAAAATTATTGGAAATGTTGCAGTAAATGTGTCCGAAAAAAGGTAATTTTTAAAATCGTAAGAAGGTATCATGGTGAATATAAGCCTGCCCCGAGTATAAGCCTGCCCCGTGTATAAGCCTGGTCAATTTGCTACTTAGTGCTTGTATAAGCCCGGGCTAATACACGGGGAAATACGGTATACCGTATTCGAGGTAATAAGCGCCTTGGGCGCTTATAAAATTATTTTTAATGTAGTTTTAGTACTAAAGAGTTCAATTGTCTCCAAAATCGTGAAATTTGAGCCTTTGTTCTAGTCTAAAAAAGCCCCAAAAAGGGGGGGGGCGCTTATTAGGGGGAGGGCGCTTATTACATCGAATACGGTAACCAAAAACTATCTATGACCGGCAAGCATCTATGACTGGCAAACATCTATAACCGGAAACTATCTATGACCAGCAACCATCTATGACTGGCAACTATCTATGACCAGCAACCATCTATGACTGGCAAGCATCTATGACCAGCAACCATCTATGACCAGCAACCATCTATGACTGGCAAGCATCTATGACCAGCAAGCATCTATGACCAGCAACCATCTATGACCAGCAAGCATCTATGACCAGCAAGCATCTATGACCAGCAACCATCTATGCCTGGCAAGCATCTATGACCAGCAACCATCTATAACCAAAAACTATCTATGACCAGCAACCATCTATGACCAGCAACCATCTATAACCAAAAACTATCTATGACCAGCAACCATCTATGACTGGCAACTAGCTATGACCACAATGAAAGAAAAAGGCTGACTTCCATTACCGGGTATCAGAGTTAAAGTATAAAAGCTGCTAAACAATATAAGGTTCATAACTTTTTAAGACATTCTTTAACCCTTGGAGAACAGCATAATGCTTTAATGCATCTTGCCCTTGGTCGTCATGATGCATGAATGAAGACCTGGCGAGTAACTCATAAGGCTCTCATTGACTAATTTCTAACGATTAGGCCGGAAGTCTTGACACTAAGCTGATATTGCTGATTGGACAAGGTTAAGTGACATCACATTGAGTTTCTGGCTGTGTCTCACGACCTTGAGCCATTGTTTTTGTCTCTGACCGGGTGCCGTCTCTGACCAGGTGCCGTCTCTGACCGGGTGCCGTCTCTGACCTGGTGTCAGAAAAACGTGTTTTTTAAATGTTAACCTATACTCATATATATATAAGGGTATATAAATGCGTTATGGCAGCTCTTATGTAATTATCATTAGCCTCCTGCTGTTGGTAGAACATAACTAAACTACCAAAGTGACATCCGGTCAGAGACGGCACCCGGTCAGAGACGGCACCTGGTCAGAGACGGCACCTGGTCAGAGACAAAAACATTGGCTCAAGGTCGTGAGACACAGCCTTCTTCAATTCGACATGGGACACGGTAGGGTAGATTCACCAGGAGTCAGACATACGCTTAGACAGCAATTGGTCTTCAACTTTAAAGCTACACCGTCAGGGAATAACTTCAGCATTTTCCATACATAGACTAAAATAACAGTTCCACCAGAGGGCAGCAGTGTTTGGACATGAGCATTGTCCAGCTACAACATATTCACCTTATCTTGTGCCTGTAAGAGCTGAGCTCCCAGCCCTTAAGAGCCCTCTTGTGAATCAAAACTGAACTATATCCAAAAGTGCTTTTGGCCTCACTTCAACCGTGACGGTCAAGCTTTAAGGTTATGGACGATGATTTCTAGTGTGTTTTCTTTTTTGGAAAGAATACCTCTTAAACCTTACCCAAAAAAAACAAAGAAACTTTAGGCCAAAAAAAGACAGGTTGCATTTAGGTTGATTTCTATTGGCGCTACTTAGAATTATGTAACTGCCTTTGGGGGAATTGATTGATATTTCCCCTTTACTAGCGCTTTACACACCGGAATTTTACAGGTATTTAATAATTTTATGAACTTATAAAGTTATTGGTTACCCTTTCTATTCACGACTAGCGTGTTTTAGTGTTGGGGAAAAAGATTTGGGGGAATTATTTTTTGGGATAAGATTTTAGGGGTTTTACTAGTTTTACTACAACAGATATCTGTTTTTCCCTTGAACGATCAAAAAAGGGAGAATGTTTTGTGATTTTTTTAATTGGTAAACATAAAGAGAAAAATAAAAGAATCTTCCTACCCTTCCTATGTTTGTTGTCATGTTAGCCAAGCACAACTTGTTGTACACTGAAAATCCATAGATTTAAAGGGTTAGTCAGTACAGACTATCCTAGGTTGGTCATATGTGTGTTAGTCATAATGGCAAAGTCATGTTCAAAAATGACTGAGGGGTCAGTCAGTAGTGGCTAACCTAGGTTCATCATTGGGGTGTTGTATTTGAATACCACTAGTTGGGGCCACCTGTAAGACACTATGAGCACCACTCCGTGGCTCCCCCTGGAAATTTAAAGACTAAGGTGGGTTGGTCAGTACTGACCGACCTGACATTAATAATTTTCCTAGGTTAGTCATATAGGGAGCCAAAAAATGACTAACTAAGTTAGGCACTAGTGACTGAGAGATTGGTCGTATAGGGAGCCTAGGATTATCAGTGTAGGCCTAACATACCATGGCTCGGTGCTTTCCTCTGTGGCATAGAAAAGAATTAGCCATATGCACTAGGAGGACCACACTTCATCCCGTAATCGTTACGAAATAGTTATTTTTTTCTAATCATTGAGGAGGAATTTTATAGGTATTACCATTATTTACAGAAAATAAGTACAACGTTTCACAACAATAGTTCACCTTTTCGGGTTAAATGTTTGCGTGGCACTGGCAGCCCCCCTGTGGCACAAAACAGAACTAACCTATGCCTTTAGCAAGAGGCTAGTGGCTATTGGACTTGGCGGCTCCAGCTGTACATAACTATATATACTATGCAAACGGCTACAACCATGATTGTATCCTTCAGACCCATTATAACTACAGTAAACAACAACCCTAACGATACAGTCCTTAGCAGTACATCTATTACGTAGTGTGTATTGTAGTTATAATGGATCTTGAAGGATATAATCATGCTTATAACCATGGCGCTACTCCCTCCATACTGCCCCCCTGTGGCACAGAGCAGAACTAGAATGTACCTGCTGCTGCCCCCTAGTGACATAGAGCAGAACTAGAGGGTGACCCTCGGAGTGGTAATTCAGTGGACCTTACAGTACTAATGCCCAGAGGAGAAGAGGAGCGACCTGCCTCTAGAGGGAAAACGCTGCATAATTGGCTCTGAATGAAGCTTTCAACAGCACACCACTGACCCCCTGTGACAGTCTGAAGAACTAAATTTGCATACAAGTTCTATGGGACACGACCCATAGATACTTCATATGTGTAGTTGAATGGGTATATTTGATTTTCATCCACAAACAATGTGTCTTCTCTGAGTCTCCGGTCTCCTTATTAGACCCCACACACCTGACTATTAATTCATGGCAGCATATTGAATATACCTCCAATAATAGGTGTGTAGGGCAAGGTTAGCTGACTTAAAAGAAAACACCACCCTAGTTTTATGACGGCTTTAATCGATGGTCTTGGTATTAATTAAGAGTATTCTAACACATTAAGTTAACCATGAGCTATTATAAGGGAGCACAGGAGGTTTATCTGCTGCAGCCCATGACGTCACCATTGGGGTAAACACACCCCAGTAGTGCCTGTACAGCACTGTTAGTCTACACCAAGATGCCCCTTGTAGTTTTCTTTGACACTGCTTGTAGATTTCTGTTGACAAGTAGCACTCAATAACCCTACTGAAGTGCCCTACATAATATCATGATGTTATAGATTACATATTTCCAATTAGAACACCACAAAAGTAGTTTGATTACTGCCTCGAGGCTTAAACAATGCAGCACCCAGTGTGTTTGCCCCAATGGTGACGTCATGGGCTGCAGCAGATAAACCTCCTGTGCTCCCTTATAATAGCTCATGGTTAACTAAATGTGTTAGAATAATCTTAATTGATACCAAGACTACTGATTAAAGTCATCATAAAACTAAGGTAATGTTTCCTATTAAGGGTTCTAGAAGACCTTTATCTCATATGAGATTTCTCCATTTGTAAAAGCTAACACATTCCCTGAATAATGTAACTGTAACAACATGGGGGGGTTGGTGGATTCGGGGGGGACCAAAAAAATTTGGACCCCTTGAAAGGGTGGGACCAAAAAAATTGCACCCCTTTTTAGCGAAAAAGCCCGCACGCTACTATAGCTCAAAGGGGTCGGCCGCGCTCAATTTCAACTTGTCTGAGGGGGGGACCAAAAAGATTTCGACCCCTCCCGTGGGGGGGACCAAAAACATTTCAACCCGCTTGCGCAAAAATTCACCGACCCCCCCCTGTTGTTAAAATATGACCACTCCCTAATGCAAAGTTCCTCAAAATTATCATGTATTAAAATATATTTTATAATGTAAATATAGAGGAGTCAGAATTTTTCCCCTTTTTGCTATTTTCACTGAGCCGGTAGCATATTCACCCCCTTTTCTACTTTAATGTCATTGGAAGAATACCCACTACTTATGAATTCCACGGACGTGCAGAGCATAGTGAGTAAAAAAGTACCACTTCCTCGGTGTTTTCATAACATGGATGGTGTGTTTTTTTAATGCTAAGTGCAGGGACCGGGACATACATGTATGCAGTCTTTACGGGTCAGTTTCTATATACTGTATGTATACATGGATGTGCGGCTGGCAAGGGTCGTTCTAAAGTGACATGGTCCGATTTTTTTCATATTTTAAATCCTGTTTATATGTGTTTCAAATGTTAGTACAATATCATATTTGTAGGATAGGGCCCGATAAAATGTCATCTATGGGCAATGAGAGCCCAGTTATAGGATCAGATGTGACCCAAAAATAGCATTTTACAGTGTATTTTCAATGGGGGAATTATAGTGTGCACTCCAAAATTGATAAATTGAGCCATAATCTGATAATTAGTTGAATTCTAAGCTGAATTCTAGGGAATATGATTAAACAAAGTAGGTAGCACATGAAGAAGTGCCATAGGGAACATTCTGGTTCATTTTTAACAAAATTTATTTTTGAGCCCTATTCATCGGACCATGTCATACCTCAGTACCACAAAAAAGAGACTTTTTCTAAAGGTTATACTACTACCTTTCCAGTTATACTATAGGCCGGTTTTCCCCTCTTCCAAAAACCCATGCGTAGAGGAAAGTCCTAATATGTTGGAATAAATAGTGAAATGATACCGTTGTTGTGTTCTCTCAACCCCAGATTCGGCCTATTACTAAGGCCATTCAAAAACACCACTTTCTCATCATCATTTTTTAAATGAAAAATATGTTTAAAAGTGGCTAAATATTGACATATTTTGTATCAAATTCAAGTTTATACTGTTAGTAATACAGTGAGCATAGATACGGCTTGTCCCTACCCCATCCCCTACCCACTTTTACTGATCAATAAATACTTCACTACTAAAGTGTGAAAATCCTTCGCTAAAAGCCGTAATTTTCCTGTATATTTCAGCCTCCAGTAAATAAATAAAAAGATTCATAAATGAAAATAAAAAATCCTCGTCACATTTTTTACTGCCAGGTGATATGACACAATTTTTTTGTGAGTGACTCAAGGTACCGATGTACGTTATAGACCAATGCAGCAAATAAGTTGTTGATAACATTTTTGAACATTTCTGAATGTGACCAACAAGTGCATACATACAACCCCAAATCCTGCATTCTAACATATATATACTATTTGAAAACAATCATCCTGGAAATCTTTTCGCAAACGTAGACATTACAGACAATGTTATGAGGAGTCTGCTAAAACCAATGAAGACAAAACTTTATTATGAAAGATGTCCCCCTTATTTGCTGCATTGGTCTATAGTGTACGGCGGGGCAGGAGGAGGAGGGCGGGGCTGCATGGTGGTGCCACCTAGTGGGTGTTTTGTGAACTGATAGAGGGACCAGTTTGCCATGGTTACCATGTCCCTGACGACCGCACCCCATGGATACGGCCTGATGCACCCCCCCCCCCCCTCGCTCCCCCCCCCCCCCCTCCCCCTTACCCCCTTACCCCCTTCACCCAATCTCACAGCCGATTCTCCCATGCATTTGCACTAACACTACTTCCTTCTCTGCCAAAACGCGGCGGATAGTCCTGAAAACTTACCTATACCATACTTTTGAGATGCGCACTTATACAACTAGCTATGATTCAATTCAAAAATGTTACTGTTTAGAATTATGGAAGTATTGGACATATTCTAATTTTCATGGTGGAAGTTGGACTAGACCTATTTGCTATGTAAGAATTCTTCCTGGAGAAGACTATTAAATTTAGTCGAAACGTCGACATCAACCCAACCACCCTCCGACATGTAGCTACCACTGCCCTGGTAGGCCTATGCCCTGTACATGATTCTCAGCAATAAAATCCACATTCTACAACTTCAAGAAACTATATAGTGTGTTATGCGGTTAGGAGAGCAGACAAGTAGTAGAACCTTTATCATCCCTTTTTCCCACAGAAGAGTTCTGAGAGTCCCAGCGTTTTGGCATTCTTATTTGAAACTGTGCTGGGAGAGTGTACCCCACCTCCTTCAACCCCCTCCCCCCACTCCCCCCCCCCCCCACCACTCCACCCCCCCTCCCCCCACTCCACCCCCCTCCCCCCACTCCACCTCAGCCCCACCAGTGCAGGTTTCTCATGCTGCTTACGTGTCGTCTTTAATTCCGCCTTTAACTTCTCTTTCTTTTCTTTTTTTTCCTGGCCCAACGTTTTGAGTCATTTTTTATGTCAATATTTTCTGGGAAAATTTAAAAAGAGCCCCTCCCCCTTTTTCCAAAACCCTGTTGCCACCGCTGATGACCTTATAAAAAAGACAGAACCTAAATGTTGGTCTATTCTACGAACCACAGAGAGGCAAACGCATGATAGAACGAGCTCGAAATTCTAGAATAACTATTCAAGTTAATCTAGGAGCCCATATTTATCAAAAAAAAGAAGTTAAAAGAGTGAGATGGGTCCTGGCCTGGGTGAGGTGATCTATTTCTAGTCCCACCCTGAAAGGCTTTGTACAGCTTTAGTTGTAGATTATTGACCCCCCCCCCCCCCCGTCCCCCTGGTTTAAACATAATTTTGTGAAATATCTGTAAACTTTTAGATTTGCCGTGGTTGGTACGAGGTGGTTCATCGTAATAGACGTCGCCTCAAAGAGAACCCATTAGAGGATTCCCCTATCGTTCTTCAAGGGCGTGGCAACCGGGGGGGGGGGGGTGGACAAGTGCCCCCGCCCCCCACTTTTGACCAACCTCAAAAAAGGTCGAACCAAAAAGTTCAAGTAAAAAGGAGCCAAAAAGGGTCAAAATACCCCTCATCCCTCCGTACATTGAAACCGCTTGACACCCCCATGAATGATTCTTCTTTTTTTTCTTTTTTTTTCTTTTTTTTTCTTTTTTTACACACACACCCAGTCCTGTTTAAGTTGTAAATCTATGTTTTATAAAGTTAACTTTGTTCTGGGCGTTCACCCCAAAGCAGTTTTCCAATAGTGAACATTTCATTCTCCTGTCTCCGCCCATTGCTAACTCGGTGAGATTCACAACTTCCGTCTAAATCTCACTTACCCGGAATGCACTGCCTCCTCAAACTCATTGTAATCCAGTTAACAAAAATACGGTATTTTCCGTCAAAATAACGTTTTTCAACTTTATGTAACGTTTTTTAAGACAACGGGACCATAGAGAAACGTAATACAACGTTGTATAACGTTTTTTGCTCACCAGGATTCCTTATCGGTATAGCATTGGAACCTTGTCTTGAAGGTTGGGGTATAATGTTAATAGAATTTACTAACGATGATTGACTAACGACCATTGACTCAAATGAAAGATTTGCCAGGGGAGAAAGTTGGGCGCTAAGAAGACGCTATGGAGACGCTAAAACAACGCTAAGAAGACGCTATGGAGACGCTAAGAAGGGTGAAAAGGGTAGTATGGGGATGGAAGTAGGGTGAAGAGGTAGATAAGGCAAGAACCAAGAGATGGGAAAGAAAGGAAGAAACTAAAGAAAGAAAGAAAGAAAGAAAGAAAGAAAGAAAGAAAGAAAGAAAGAAAGAAAGAAAGAAAGAAAGAAAGAAAGAAAGAAAGAAAGAAAGAAAGAAAGAAAGAAAGAAACTTTGGAATCTTACACCAGGAAACTAACTTTACTTTGTACCACACAACAACGTCCAAAATATCCAACACCTCTCCTCGAATCCACAAAGTTGTAACGCACCAAGAGGCCTAATGCCAGAAAAGAAGTCTAGTCTATTAAAACACTCACTGTATTTCTCTAATTATCGCAATAAAGGTTTAACCGAAAGGAATGTTTATAATAAGGAGGGGACCAAGACGCGCTTGGGCCTTTAACTTCATCGCACATTCGCCATATGTAAGACCCTTCAGCATTTCTAATTATCTCCAAATAAAAGATACTAAACTGAAAAAAAAGTTTACAATAATGAAGGAACTGATCCAGGTTCTGGGGAGACGCTGCTGTTGTAGGAGTATGACGTACCTGAGCTCTCCTGTAGTGGAGGCGGCTAAATCCGTGTGGGTATGTCCGAGCTGCCTGCTGAGGTGCCTCCTGGGTGTCGGGGTGGTACGTCCTTCCCGCCCGCTGCCTGAATGAGGTCTGACAAATGTCGTCTGCATCAAGTCAGCCCTACCTGGGCCGCCTCAGACACACCTGGGGGGGGGGGGGGGGTGCAGTCTCGGACTCCCAGACCAACACTGCTCCGTTCCCTCTGCTGTGTACGGTCTGGGAGCAGACATTCATCTCACTTGTTACCCATTTGCACCAGTTTGGTGGCGCAAATGGCTGTGTATTGGTCAATACACATCCAAGTACAGAGAGATGTTAATCAATATCAAAGGGGCCATAAAAGTACCTGGGGGCTACTGTGTAATTAACACATATAATTGACAGAGGTAGTTGAAAGATGTGTATTGGGATGCGATGATGGCCTGCTCCCAGGCTATCCAACTGGTAGGATAGTCGCTGGCCGAGGCTGGGAGGGGTGGGGTACAGGGGAGGGTGTGCACACTACTGCTGGTGGGGTGGAGTGACCATTAGTGGTGGGAGAGGGGGGCGGGGGGTAAATTGGGTGTGTTGAGGGGGGGGGGGGTAAATTGGGTGTTTTTGGGGGTGGGGGACTAGGGAGCAGATTTTTTTTTGTGGGGGGGATGGGGGAGAGGGGGGTAAATTGGGTGTGTTGGGGGGGGGGGGGTAAATTGGGTGTTTTTGGGGGTGGTGGACATGGGGGCAGATTTTTTTTTTGTGGGGGGGGGGGATGGGGGGATGGGGGAGAGGAGGGTAAATTGGGTGTGTTAGGCGGGGGATTTGGGGGGCAGATGGGGTGGGGTAGTGGTAGTGCTGGAGGGGGCTATTTTGGGGCTTATTGACATGGGACAGAGGGAAAAAGTGACATGGGCCATGGGTCATATCTTAAAATCGGTATGGGACATGCTGCCCCCCCCCCCCCCCGCCCCCATCAAGATCCCCCTCCTCAGTGGAATGGGGGGTTATTTGGGTAGGGGGGACTCCTAAAATATAAATTATTCCATTAATAATGCAAGGGTTGGGGGTGCACTCGCAGAGATCCACCAAGCCCCTCCTGCTGTCCATTTATTTCTAAATGACCACTTCCTAGCCCCCCCCCCCCCCCCCCACCCCTCCACTCCAAATACAGTTCCTACTCCCTACCTACCCCGTCCCGTCATCTCCACAGACACTCGTCAGGCAACTTCCTAATGGGTGGGAATAGGGATGGCTCTAGACCCCTAAATGAGACATGGCGACATGGGCATTATTTTAAACCGACATGTGATATCACGCCTAGTGACATGCAACATGAGGCTTAAAAAGATAGTGACAGGGGACATGGACAGTTCTTAAAATCGACATGGGACATGAGCATTATTAAGCGACATAGACATGTGATATGGTCATTTCTTAAAATCGACATGCGACTTGGGGACCCCCCGTCAAGGGCCCCAATAGGGGGGGGTGAGAGGTGGAGGTGGGGGGGGGGGAGATGTGGGGAGGGGGTGTGGTGCTTGCGGTGAATATAGCACTGGTCATGGGGTGTGGTTTTGGGTGGCTGGGTGGGGGGAGGGGGAGGGGGGAATGGTAGTAAGGACACATGTATATGTCATAGATATCATACAGAAACTTGAATGTACAGGGTGTATTTCATGTGGAGAAACGAAGTTACTATGCTTAAGTACTAGAATGGCCATTCTCCACACTCCCCATGGAGAAACTGATGCTCATTCTCCATGGGATGTTTCTCCATGATGACGTCACGAAAATAGCTATGAACCCAATCTTTAAATGTATATTTTGATGAAATTAATCAGGAATTACATGAAATAAATACAGAGATCCACTCTAATCAGTTTGAATTCCTGGTTTCTCCACTTGTGGTACCTTGGATCATATCACACTCAGGTCCGCCTTATGTGATATGATCCAAGGCACCACTCGTGGAGAAACCTGTCGTTCAGACAGATCATTGTGGACCTCTGTATACATGTACATATGTATATGTCATAGATATCATATGGAAGCATGAAGGTAGAATGTGTATTCCCGGGTAGCGGGATGCCTTATGCGGGCAGCCATTGCTTAATCTGGTACTGGTGAGATAAGGACTGATAACAGCCAACACAATGGGTACCAGGTTTTACCTAATACACCCTAAGAATTCTGCAGTGAAGGCCAGGGAATTATCTCATTGGTTGATAATTCATTCCGTTACATGCCTTGTATATAGGACTGGGACTGGAGCTGGTTACGGCGGCCAGCACTGATAACAGCTGATAGGCTGCACACACAGAAAAGTGAGAGTCATTGTCGCTAAAACTACCCTCATCTGAGGGTCAGGCACTGCCTGACTCTCAGATGAGGGTAGTTTTAGCGACAATGACTCTCACTTTTCTGAGGGAGTGGGTACAAGCTTGTCCCTGGAAGCAATTGTTACCCAACGACAAGGAACCAGTCAGGGGGTGTCTTATCAGTGATTATAACCACAACCAGCGAACTTCTAAATGATGGACCGACTGGGTACAGTATATGCCTCTACAGTCCTAGTTCATGTAGTTGGGTGCCAAGCCTCCCATTTGGCCTCTTTAAGGTGGGTAGACCCCATAGTCTAAAAGTAATTAGATTTACTAGAACAGTAATTGAGGCCAATATTATAAGTAGTCTCAAATGGTGGAAAGAAAATAGGGGGGTCCTGAGCTAATTTCTGAGATATTTGGCTTTGAGTTTGACGTGATCTGTACATGGATCTTAAATGGTGATAGTTCATATGTGCATGAAATATCATTTTGAAGTAATTAACTTTCCCTATATTTCTCTCAGTATATAGTCTATAATCCTTTACACCTAGAAACAATGTTTTGAAAATATGGTCCCCAGGAAACAAAAAATATATAAATGGAGCACACAGTCTTGGTGTGGTACATAGACAAATGCCAACGCCCATTGATACCGTCTCTGCCATATTTCACGAGTGGGGGCTGGGGCCATATCCCATGAAGCCGCAGCCCCCACAAGTGAAATACATCAGAGATGGTGTCAATGAAGTTGGCATTTGTGTTTATTTTTTATTTGAAGTAATCTTATGAAGAAAAAGCAATTTTTTCCTAGCCCATTGAATACGGCAACATTGTATTCAATGGGGGGCATTGAATACGGCCCTTCAGTGCTAAAGCATAGGAAATCTTGAATTCCTAAAAAATAAAGGTATATCTTTCAGCATGCCTACTACCAGAGCCCCAATAGAGTAAAGCATTAGACACTGCAACCTGGACACTTTCCCTTCTCTGTGTTGTCCTATAGGTCCAGACAAGGATATCAGGAAGGATATCCCACCCAGGGATGCCACTCCATGGGGGCATGGCGTACGGAGCCTGCAGGCCTCAGATAGGGAATTCTGGGGTCACTGAGTACATTATTACACTTAGTCCCAGGGGGGCGACTCAGTTCCAAACATAGTGGGAGGTGTGGTCAAAAATTGGAGTGATATGGGTCCTTTTTAATCCTCCATAGAGTGGGACTGTGAACTCCATTATGGGTATCTTTTTTAGGAGCTACTCTGTTATGGGTCTGATATTTAGGGTAGTGATACTCAGTGTCAAAACCTGCACAATTATATGTAGACAAAATGTATTGTAAAGAACTTAATAGCTGTAGCAAAGTAAATTGGTAAGTAACAGACATTTACTGGATAAAAAGTAATACATTATGATGAGTAGTTCATGTTCATATTTCATCTATACTACCGGTAATGCAACTAAGTTGCACACATATGGGTCCATATTCTTGGAAGGTCTTGGAAGGTCATTTTTCAACTAATCAGCCGACTCACATACGGGTGAGGTGTTGAGGCCCATGACCACACATCCCGGTAAAATTAATTCAAGTCACCCCCCTGGGCACTTAGTACATAAAGAAGAACTCTGCAGTGAATACTAGGTGAGTTCTGGGTGGTCAAAATAGTTTGGAAAATTTGCTAAAATTCTGTAAAAAATCACAAATGGCCCTCAGCATATCCTGATTGAGATGGCACCTCAAGATCTATGATTATTGCAGGGATAGGCCTATATTTCAATGTTCATTTAGGTTCGGTCTGAAATGAACTTATGGTCAATTATGGAGGTTCATTCATGTTAGGAACCGGCATTTCAGATTTCGGTGAAAAACAACCCGTTTAATCTTTTTATCGTGTATAAAAGGTTTTGCAATTCATTCCTAAGAGATTTTCCGTCAATACCCTGCTGGGGAATTTTTATCGCATGTTACATTACATTAAACTATATTGAAAATTCATTTCCCAGTCTGATACCCATAGGCTTAACAGAGAGGGTGCTGTATCTGCCATGTCATATATATGCATGCAGCTGGTAGTGTCATGTCGTAAAATGTGCATGTAGCTAGCCGTGCCATGTCGTAAAACGGTGTCTCTCACACTTAGTGTAACGACCAGGGTACAATACGTAGACATCCCGGATAGCTCAGGGTATCCCTCTCACTCAGTGGGAACCCTGCAAGGCCAACATTACTGCTTTGATGCATCATGCCCTTGGTTGGCATGATGCTTTGAATGCAGGCCTGGTGAGTGGCAAGTAACTCACCAGGTCTGCATTCAAGCATCATGGACACTCCCAAAGAGTCGGCAAGATGCACGAATTCAGTGAGTTACTCGCCGGGGTGCAATGATGCATTATTACCGGCAAAGTTTGGAAAGTTTAGTGACATGCCGTCATAAACACTTTAAAGGGACATTCTCACCAATCACACTTAACCACATAGTACTAGAATTGTGAGAGGGATTTGCTCGGTGAGAATGCCACTTTAAGGCCCCAGTGAGAAACTCACTGCATGGAGCTGCGTTAAATCATGCCGGATGGGAGAATACCCGTAAATTCTCGCGTATAAGCCTAACTCTCGTATAAGCCGCACCCCCGAGTTTGGGGCGATCCTATAAGCCGCACTGGCCATCTGATTATGGTGGCTTTAATACTGTACTATAGTACCAAAACTCGCGTATAAGCCACACCCAGACCATGGGCCGATCCTATAAGCCGCACCAGCGATCTGACCCTCGTACTAGCCGTGGCTTCTACGCGAGAATTTACTGTATCAACTCCATGTAGTCGTCATGATGCATTACTCGCGAGTTACTCGCCAGGGCTGCATTCAGGTACAATAACAACAGAGGACATAGAACTCTAAAGTACTCTGCGGTCCTTAGCCAGGTAGCAGTACAGGTGGTCTGTGTACAGGTAGGTAGTGGCTGTGTCTCACGACCTTGGGCCAATGTTTTTGTGTCTGACCGGGTGCCAGCTCTGACCGGGTGCCAGCTCTGACCGGCCTGAATAAAATCGGGATATTTAGGGCAGATGTAGATAGAATTTTGTCTGAAAAGATTGATGGATGTTATAACGCTCTAAACTAGTCATTAGTTGTCCATTTTTATCATCATCTGACCTATATAACCCGTTTTTATTCAGGGCGGTCAGAGCTGGGCACCCCCGGTCAGAGCTGGCACCCGGTCAGAGCTGGCACCCGGTCAGAGCTGGCACCCGGTCAGAGCTGGCACCCGGTCAGAGCTGGCACCCGGTCAGAGCTGGCACCCGGTCAGAGCTGGCACCCAGTCAGAGACAAAAACATTGGCCCAAGGTCGTGAGACACAGCCTGGCACTGAGTGGGGGGTTGGCGTGAGCTGACAGGGGACAGGTATAGCATGTACAGGTAACGCGTTAACCCTTTAAGGACGGCATGCCGCTAAAAGATGAGTGCCTCTACATGGGCAAAATTTGATGGCGGCGACACAGCCCTTTTCGACCATTTAAAAATCGACAGACACAGAAAATTTGGGATAAAAATCGACCTACAGGGATATTTCTATTGATTCTTATATATATAAAGATCTACAGTACACAGTGACACGGGGCTTTTGCTAAAAAATGACACGGCGACACAGTCAAAACTGTGGGGACCCATATAGAGCCACATATGACATTTATCATACTGATGCACCGATGCAGCCCTGGCAATCCTTCGAGAGTCAGTCAACCCCATAGAGTCGGCATGATGCTTGAATGAAGCACTAGCAAGTTACTGGCCAGGGCTGTATTCATGCATCATGACGACCAAGGGCATGATGCGTTAAAGCATCATGTCGTCCTTGCAGGGTTCATGTGGTACCGCTCACGGCAAGCCGTATTATGAGTGGTATGGGACACATATAGCGAAGTCTCAGATTTCTCCGTATGGGCGGCCATGTTAGTTCTGAGCTCGCATTTTATCGTGAGACTTAGGCAGTGACCAGACACTCACACACCATAGCTTCCGGGGAACAGGCTATAATACGAGAGCGGAACCAAGGTCTCACGAGATTGCTGATGTCAGTGTACACAGAGTAGAAGCGGGAACAAGTCGGCACCAGTACCACCAGTTAGAGAGCTATATCGTAAAGACTCACGTATAAGTCGCTGGTTGTACGCGAGTCAGACTCAGTTTTCCTTTGATACCAAACATGCTTATAAATTAAGGGTGCGGCTTATACGAGAGTTTTTATATAAGTAAGCTACAGTACCAAATTAGCAATTTTCAGACCCCCTCTGTGGCTTATATGATCTGTCAAAGCTAGGGGTGTGGCTTCTCTGCGATTTCAGCTTCCACGCGAGGTTTTACGCACGCCCGGGATAGCTCTCCTAGGTGCACGGACAAATGTTAACAGCGCAATCTTGACACAGAATTAAGATCGTCTTAATTATCTTAAAATTAGTTTTAATCTTATCTTAACCTAGGCCAAATTAAAAAAAAGTTTTGTTTCAGGTAACATGGGATGAAACTCTAGGGTCGGTATCTTAACCTAGGCCAAATAAAAAAAAGTTTTGTTTCAGGTAACATGGGATGAAACTCTAGGGTCGGTAGGTCGGATTTTTTTTTTTTTAACTTTTTTTTTTTTTTACATAGGCCTAACCCTAAAATTGACCCAAAAAAAGTATGAAAATGGAAAGATTTTTTTCAAAACTGTTGAAAACCTAAAATTTACCCCCAAAAAGTGTAAAAATAAAAAATATTCTTCAAAATTGCATAAAAAAACGTAGGGTCGGCCCTGTTTACATAGGGTCGGTCGGGTGACCTGAAACAAATCTTTTTTTTTTTTGGCCCTATCTTAATCCTATCTTAAACTATACAGTCCATTGTAGGATAGGCTAGTTGACTAGTATGTAACCCCTGTTGACTAGTATGTAACCCCTGTTTTTTCTGCCTTAAATTAAGACATTTTCAGATGAAAGATTAAGATTGTGCTGTTAACGTTTGTCCACGCACCCAGTCTTTGTGAAAACATGCAGGACAGTGGCAATGTCCTCCTAAAACGCCATCGGTCCAGCAGATTGACAAGTGTAGCAGGACCAAATGTCCAGTCACATGTTGGGCTTTTCTGAACTGAAATAATTTAGTTGGTCCCCAAATTTGAAATATGTTTGTCAATATACTGTGTAAATCTATGTATTTATTCTGATTTAACCATAGATTATTACAAATGAAATATATTTTCAATGGACAAAAATATTTTGTACTTAAAGTACATGAATTGTCAGATATGTGGCTATCCGGTCCTTCGAAAATGTAGCCAGTCCTGCAACATTGAAAATTTGCAGGACCGAATGTCCGGGATGAATTATTTTTCGCAATGACTGCGCACCTCGGAGAGCTGTGCCATATTTGCGGGTTTTACGACATAGCATGTAGAGCCCTTAATACTCTGAGTGGTGGGGGACGCACAGGAGGAAGTGACACGTGACCTGATACAGGTGCCGCACGGAACGCTGGGTACTACTACTGCTACTGTGGGAGGTGTGTGTGTCAGGGGGGGGGGGGGGGTCAGGTAAGGGAGGGGCCCCTGATTGGGGGGTTCCCCATGTCCCATGTCGATTTTAAGAAATGCTCATGTCGCCATATCGATCTTAAGAAATTCCTCATGTCCCATGTCGCTATCTATTTTTGCCGTCTGTCCCATGTCACTATCTATTTTCTCCTCATGTCCCATGTCACTAGGGCTAAAAAAGGTCCATATCGCCGTGTCGAATTTAAGGGTCTAGGGCCATAAGGGAGGGGTTATAACTATATGGAGCAAGAAAGGGTGGTGATTTTCTGAGCCGGACCCAGAAATTCATATCCATTGCTGTATTCCATGATTTTCAGGGGTGGACCCAGAAATTTGAAAGCAGGGAGAGGTGGGCACCAAACACCAAAGTACTTGTGCCACGACTCACAGTGGATCAAAATATCATTAGAGGGTACACAGTATATGTGTGTGTGTGGAAGGGGGGGCAGGTGAGGGGCTATAGCTATATGAAGAAAGAAAGTCTTTTAGCTGTGGATTTAGCCTCTACATCTGTGATTTACAGGACAAATAGCATTTTTTAGAGTACATGTACATATATGATTTTATATATCTTTCTTGTAATTTGAACTGAGTCAATAAAGCAAAAATTCCTTAATAGCTACCTCGCTAAAATGTCCCCCTTCTCACTGCATTGGTCTCTATGGTATAGTTAGGAAGGGAAGACAGCAAGTACAGGACTGTTCACAATGTACATTGTATATATATTTCTGTACCCCGCTTCATATCCGCAGTCCATACTTCCACTTTTAGGCCACCCATTTTTGATAACTTGGATTACGGGATTTTGGAAGGGCAGAGGGGGAAAAAGCTTGGAAAGGTCTTTGGTCTTTTGGGCTACCAAATGAAGGGATAATGAGAAAAATCCCCATTTTGAAAGTTTAGATGTTGAGTTTTTGCTAGTCAACATATACTTTCTTTTTTGGGTAAAATTCTCAAAGATTCTCGGAGGGAAAGGGAAAAAAAGGGAAAAAAAGAATCTAAAAATCTCGGCCGCGGACCGTAATCCAAGTTTTCAAAATAAAACGGCCTTAATCACAGATTTGGTCACAGTTCTCAGCAGACAATACTGTCGCTTAACGGTCCTAGATTTCTCGTCCAACAGGGCTTGGTCCTCACTCCTACACTCGATGGGATTCACGTTTTCCTGTTGTTTGTCCTGTCATATTTTTTGTCCTTGTTATGTGTTACATTCAGTTTTCAGTTCAATATTTTTATTGGTTCAAATATTCATATCACATACGTTTTTCATATCAACCAATGTTGTAAATGCAAACAGGTAAATAAACAAAACAATTTGTGCAGGATGTAGAAGTTATCAGATAGTCATATTTCAACATCATCCATTGTCCCACCTTAAAATGAGATCTTCATATTCCAAAAGGGTTCCCCTTTAATCCTTAAAGGACGGATGTCACTAAAATATGACATTTGTCGTCATGCTGAGCCTTCGGCAGTGTCTCAATGCAGTAGGGTCAGCATGATGCTTGAAGTTGAATGCAGCCCTGGCGAGTTACTCACCAGGGCTGCATTAATGCATCATGACGATAAGGGGTATGATGCATTAAGGTATCATGCCATCCCTAAAGGTTTGAGTGAGCCCTACACATAGAGTGTTGCTATAATGGCACAGGTTCTAAATTATATAATACCAATAACCTTACTTCTCCGTCTCCACCCCTCCTGTCGTCATTTGCTTTACTACAATTCCATCTGGAGTCCTCCCAAGTTGCTTGGACATGTTTGTTTAGTTCTTGGCATAGGTTGTAAATGGTGTTTGCCTCAATCTAAGTTGATTTTCAAAACGCATCCAGAGGCGTAGAAAGCAAATCTTCATTGGGGGGGGGGGGGGGGGGGGGCAGGGGGGCCCACTCCAACCAGATTTAAGTATCGGTTTTTATGCATGATGCATCATTTACACACTTATATTAGACTATACAGAAAAGTACAGTTCTGATTTGGGGGTCCAGCCCCCTCTGCACCCACTTTTCCCTATGCGGGAGAGGTAAGGATTGAAAACTGTGTGTATTATATTACAGGTCTTGACAAATTTTTCAGCCCCCCCCCCCCCCGCCTCAGGGGGCTCCCTTTTCCATTGTATCATTGTATGCCTAATTATACATCTCTTTATTCTACATTACATTATGCAGAATATATCTCAGGCCTTCCACAACACCAGGGCGGATTTAGGGCCTTTTTTGGGCCAACATTTGTTGTTCTTTATGTGAAAGTTTTGGGTGGATTTTTTAAACAATGGCCCGTCTCTCCCCCCGCCTGTTTTTATATCATAAAATCCTGAATCCTCCCCTGAACACATAGAAAGCATATAACCGAACAAAATAACCAAGGAACTATAATATGAACCAACAGTGGTATCCCATGTAAGTGAGACAAGCCCACGATGGGTGTATGGTTAACTATAAAACTTTGGAGGATTTTTTTAACAATGGCTCTCCCCCCCCCCTATTTTTTTTCAAAATCCTGAATCCTCCCAGGAAGACATAGAAAGTGGACAAAATGACCAAGAAATCATAAGCCAGCAGTGGTAACCTACAGTCTTTGTGAAAACATGCAGGACTGTGGCAATGTCCTTCGAAAATGCCACAGGCCTGCAGATTGACAAGTGTAGCAGGACCAAATGTCCAGTCACATGTTGGGCTTTTCTGAACTAGAAGAATTCAGTTGGGCTTCTAAAGCTGAAATATGTATGTCAATACACTGTGTAAAACTATATATCTGTCCTGCTTTGGCCATAAATGATTACAAATAAAATTATTTTTAATGGAAAAAAAACTCTTCTACATTTAAAATGCTGAAATAATCAGATAAGTGGCTATCCGGACCTCCAAAAATGTTGCCGGTCCTTCAACATGGAAAATTTGCAGGACTGAATGTCCTGTGGGTTGAAAAATATTTTTTCAAAGACTGCCAAGAATCTACTGAGTATATGAACCAGTAGTTGTATCCTATGTGAGTGAGACAAGCCCCCGATGGCCGCGTGTAGTTATCTATGTCAGGTAATTACATAGAGTACCGTAATTAGACTGGTGTAATTAGATGCGGCAGGTTCAGTTAACCTTTAAGGGCCGCATAGTGATTTAATGCATCATGCCCTTGGTCGTCATGATGCATGAATGAAGGCTACTCGCCAGAGCTGCATGAAAGCATCATACCGACCTTGCCGGGTTGGTATATAGACCCCCGAAGGGTCGGTATGATGCTTGGATGCAGCACTGGCAAGTTACTCGCCAGGGCTGCATTCATGCATCATGCCGACCAAGGGCATGATGCATTAAAGCACTATGCTGCCCTTGAAGGTTTAAGGTGTGGAGGACAGACTTCCTCCTGACCTGGATACCTCAGGACAAGGCCTGATACCGAGATAAGGGCAGGGGGGGGGGGGGGTGAGGGCGAGAGAGAGAGAGAGAGAGAGAGGGAGAGGGAAGGAGAGATATCCAATGTGCACAGACCATTTATTATAAAGATGGTGGCAAATAGCCCAAAAAAAGGATTTTAAGGAGCATGCATGATTGTGAATTATTACACGTGCAACAAACAATCAGATTTGGGGTCCATGAAGTTACTCTCATGTTTGGAATGGAACTATTTCAACATCTCCATGTCCCATAAAATATTTGTACGTTGGAAAACATGAGAAATCCTTATTTTATGTCAAATATCAACTATCTACTTCTTATGAGAGGGTAATTTCTTATTTTGCTAGCTTTTTGATGAGCCCCACAAGATAAATGCGATGAAGTCAGATATGAAGTCAATTTTGTTCATAGATTTATTACACCTCTCATTTTACTGAATCAAATAACCCTAAAACAGGACTTTAGATACTGTAGTGTGAGAATTTGTTAACTTTGTAGAGAAATGCCAAAACAAATCAATCACCTATGCAGGTGGAATCTTTTTGTATGCAAGTGTTATACCGTCCCTTGCCCTTGACATGGATGTTTTGGAAACATTTTTGGTTTTATAGTAGAAGTGACACTTTGAACGAATATAGCCTAATATATGTCCTCTTTTTTCTGTTTTAATTTAATGTCAACCTTGTATGCATCTGAAAGTACCAATAATGATATTCCTAGTAGGAATATCACTGTGTCTGTAGTTTTACGCGATATAGCCTTCTATTCTCCTGGACCCCGTTTTTCTGTTTTTCACGTTTAACCTGGCATAAATGATGATTGATGACGATTGATTTTAAAGCCCACTGTGTAGCATTGGACAGGCGCACAATGTCATTTATATGGCTACGACAAAACCATAATAGCATGCCTAAGTATGGGGAGGTGTAAGAGACTTGAGAATGGAAGGTGCCGTTTTAAGGTGGGACAACGTTTTTTGGACACATATAACAAAGAGAAAAAGACATAACAAGACTAACAACATCTGACATGACTCCCACATAATTCAGGGGCATGACAAACAGTTTCAAAGTGGGGGGGGGGGGGGGGAAAGGGGGGTTTCCGGTCATTTTTTACTTTTTTTTGGCTTAAACTTTTTTCGGGTTGGTCAAAAGTGGTCCCCCCGGTTGCCACGCCCATTTAATGTATGATGTACCAACATGTTATCATTACTCGTATTGTCTTTCCGTGCCTCAACTCAAACTCTCTACTCACCGTCTACATTTCACTTTCAGCAATCTCTTCTCCCCCTCCCTCCCTACCCATTTTCTTTTATTCTTGTTTTTCCTTTAGCCTTGTATGAATCTGAAAGTACTGTTTGCCCCTGTTTTGTGTTATGACCTGACCACAACCATACACCTGTACATTCTGATTGTTGCATGATGTACCCCAATTATATACCTGACCCCCCCCCCCCCCCCATGAACCCCCCCCCCCCCATGCACCCCCCCCCCCTCCTCCCGTGCCCTGACTGAGGTGACGGGTCATGTCCGCGTACAGGCATGACAAGGTACAACATACAATGATATATTTTCTTAACTACATTTTCTTTAACTTCATTTCCTTTAACTACATTTTCTTGAACTACATTTTCTTGAACTACATTTTCTTTAAAGACCCAGAACTTGCTGCCCCTCCCCAAGCAGTGCTTTTAACTGACGCATTAACTGACACAAACTAGTTAATCTAAGAAGCAGCTTTTTTTGTCAATTAATTATATTAAATTGAAATATGACAATCTCAAGAGACTAAACAATACACTTTTATATTGTTAAATTTATAATATTTTAAAGTTATAATATGAATATAGATATTGATACACATAAACTTTGTAAACGTGAATAATACTGTTGATTTTTGACAAATACATTTTTGAAACTTGAACTTGAACCTTGAACAGTGACAGCCTTCCAAACAGAGCTTGGGAATGACACAAGAACATATCTTTTGTACTTCTCAGGAGAAGCACAAACTGTATACATATTACATAGACACGGGAGATTCTCGGTACAGCTTAAAGTGGAATTCTCACCGAGCGTTTCCCATTCACAATTCTAGTACTGTTCTAGTCTGCTATGTGGTAAGTGTGAGTGGTGAGAATGCCCCTTTAATGTTCCTTGATTGACGTATTGAATTATGCTGATACGTATTTCCAGAGTTTTATACTTGTAAATAATGAGGGGGGACTTATATAGGGTAGGCCTAGGTGGGTGTTCAAAGTAAACACAATTACACATTTTCTACCGTTTGTCCAATGACCACTAACTTACTAAGGCTTAAAAATTAATTTTGGGGCCCTTGATAGGGGTACTCATGTCAATTGTCGAAATACCCGTGTCGCCATATTGGCTTTAAGAAATGTCGCCACATCGATTCTAAGATATGCCAGTAATTGGCTAACATTTGATTTTACATTACGGTCACCGTCCACAGAGCATAAATCGGCCGTATACTGCCATTCTATACGCAATTTACATGGGTAATGTATGGCAATTTTCTTGATATATGGCCGATCTATACTCTGTGGACGGTGGCCATTATCCCCTAAATATTATACGTTTACAAACTTTAAAAAAATACATATTAAGGTAGTAGTCATAATTGCATGGTTGGGAGTGTATCAACGTTAATTCTAAGGGCAATAGAATAAGAATCAGGAATGAATAATATATAAAAGGAACATAAACACGTATTATATGGTAGACACACCATTGTTTTCTCGTGGTATATACTTATGGAATTTCTTTTTTATTTGCCAAGGTAACACTTGGGAAATACACATCACCGTTTGACATGTCACAGGAGGGCTGTTCACTATTCTTGAGAATCTGCCTGGTCAGCTTGTGCCATTCCCGAGAAGTACACACGACACTACCTTGTCTCCTCTTAAGCTCTATTTGGAGGGTTTTAATCAGTGTGTGCAGTCCTTACAGGTGGGGTCAGTCACACAGGTGGTTCATGCACTCCGTACACTCAGTCCATAAACCACCAAGTTCATGCTTAATTTGGCACCTAGTATGCACATGTACGTCCCGGCACATGCACCAAGCGTTCCGACAAAAACATCAGGTTGAAATTCGCTAATATTCCCTGACCACATTTACTGAGCGTCAAGGGCATTGGGCACTTTTCAATATGACAGAGCTTACAGTGAGGTTTACTAGGCGGTGATACTGGTGGATTTTGTGATATTCATTTTTTCTTTTTCATAAGATTAACTTGCTTTCCATGACCAGCTTTTTGTATGTTGGTACCCTACAAGAGTCACATGATTCATTTCAAGTCAACATTCGCCGTAAAGAATTTTGTGGAAAGAGAAAGCATTACCAGTACTCGAAAAGGTTGTCTCCGCGGGTATATAGGCCTCTTATCCTTGATGTTCAAAAACTACATTTTGGGTATATATGACTTTGTTATATACAGAAAATGCAATATTGCAAGGGGAGATGTCAAAACTTTATACAGTCTATCGAGACGATAGACTCACCCCCTTTTAACTGGTAAAATGGTTCGTCTTCATGCTCTAAAATAAAGTCAAAACGGCAGTTTTTAAGTGTGAAAATAAGGTCTTTATTCAGTAGGAATTGATCTGTATTCAATCAGGAAACTGAGTATCTCAGTATGCTTGTGTACTCACAGCTGGACAATAGTGAAGTTTTACCTTCAGCCGGGCCTGCACAGACTAACTAACCACAGATGCATGGGTCTTATATACCTCTTATATGTAATCGACATGATCACATGACATACATGATTGACAAATTTGCCGCCTAAGAATGGCTCGCGGAACCTGAGAAAGAGGTTGTCTCCTCTGGAGTGCTGCGCACACGAGGCTGTGTCTCATTAAATTGGGCCAATGTGAACGTCTTTGACTGTATGCAGTCTTTGCCGAGGTTTTAGGGTATAATATTATCGTACCCTTGCATTGAGGTTATAGCACAAAGGGGTTATAAGGTGTCTCAAAAAAATATCAGAAAAACCTATAAATCTACAAAGTAATATTATAACTCTGTGATTATCAACCATCGTGCACTGTTTGTCAACCTTTCTGCATTACAACTCAATAAACGCATTGTTCCTTTCACTAGTTATTTTAATCAATACCAATGCTGCCACAATGGTATAAGTTATTAACACTCCCTATGTACAAGATGAACATGACAAGTTGTGATATCATTGTGATTTGACCAATAGATGAAGATCAACAGTGGAATCACCAGTTATTGCTAATACCCTTATACATATATCAACATAATTGGGTTAGCACAACCTTTTGAATTGCATATATCAGTTAATTTTCTTCAACTTATCAACTTAAGGACATCTGTCGCTAAAGGATGACATTGGTCGTCACGATGTATAAATGCAGCCCCAGCAAGTAACTCGCCAGTGCTGCATTGGTGCATCATGCTGATCCTTTGGGAGTGTCTGAACCTCATAAGGTTGGCATGATACTTGAATGCAGCACTGGCGAGTTACCCTCAGGGCTGCATTCATGCATCATGACGACCAAGGGCATAATGCATTAATGCATCATGCTATTCTTAACTTGCAAAAGCCACAATCCATGTATTCTCAGCACCTTGTGTCATATATATTATCCGTGGATGATTAGCAAGCTACCATACTGTCACGTTTAAGTACCAGGTTTTCAACAAGCGATGGGGTATGAGGGGCATTGGAATAACTCTTAATCACTAAGAATGGATCTTGAATAAGCACCTGTCTTGTATTAACGCCGGGGGTAAGCAGCCCTCAAAAGTCAGCAGCGTTGGGGTGCTTATACACGACGGTACAATAACACACTTTTTCAATTAGGCAGTCTCTTTATGTTTGGTCATAAATAGACAATGTCCAATTACTTGCTATGTAATGATAAAATAACCGAATGAACTCTTGATCACAATTTGGCTACACAATTTTAAACAGCACATATGTTCATAATATCAGCACCCTTGCGCAGCAAGGTTAGCCCTTTAAGGACGGCACCATGCCTTAATGCATCATGCCCTTGGTTGTCATGATGCATGAATGCAGCCCTGGCAAGTAACTTGCCAGTGCTGCATTCAAGCATCATGCTGACCCTACCAGGTTCAGACACCTCCCTAAGGGTCAGTATGATTCACCAATGCAGCCCTGGTGAGTTACTCACCAGGGCTGCATTAGTGCACCATGACAACAAATATCATCTTTTAGTGACATTCATCCTTAAAGGGTTAATGCACTTTATCCCTTGGCAATGATGCATAAATGAAGTAAAGCAGTGTTTTTGAGGGGCCTAAAGGGCTAGATAATATTGGAATGCAGGACAATGAATGTCTATGACAATATCTACTATATCAGACAGCTCTTATAGTATATACACATAACATATACCTACAAAATATGTATTGCACTTCATATATATTATAATTATGTAAGAAAATGTGATATAAAAATATTTGGATCAAATTGATACAAGCTTTTGTCCTATTATATAAGTCATTTTGAATCTGCTCTTAAATATATTCTGTATGATATAACATTTGAGTATTAAGTCTGCGTGCCTGATTGAGACAACTAAAGGGGTCATTATTGACCGATCTGTCATTATATATCTACAGCGTTCCCACAAAACTTCTAGATTGAAATTTTATGACTCTCCTAGTCTTTCCGTGCCCATTTTCTCTGACCATAATGACTATACTATTATGATATAGCACTGGGCTATCTTTGATTTGAAAATCTCTAGAATCTCAAAACCTAACGATACATTCCAACACAATTTGTTTAGATATTTATTACATTCCCATTTTTTTCTGACTTCCTTTGACTTGCATATTAATTACGAATCCCTGACTTTCCTTGACCACATTCTTTTCCCATGACTTACCATTACTATATATATATATATATATATATATATATATATATATATATATATATATATATATATATATATATATATATATATATTTGATTAAACAATTATTAATATATTTATTATTTTTTACATGATATATCAGAGTGTTTTAATGAAACTCTATTAATTAATTAATATTTATATTAATTAAATAAACTATAGATCAATTATTTTAAATTATATATATTCTTATCAATTAATATATGTATATATGCTATATTAGAGTATGACTAGCCCTCTATAAGAACTGTGTCGGACAATTCTACTGTCCTACTCCCACTCGTCTCAGTCCTGCGTATAACCTCGGCCAGTTTTTCCTCCATACTGAAACCCATCAGATCCTTACGTGTGATGACCCCGACGACACAGTTATCCCCGTCTACGACCGTCAGGTGTCGGAGCCCCAACGTGCGGAATACTACGTAGGTACGGTGTAGGGAGAACTTGTCGGGGATGCTCACTGCCGATTGGTTCACGTACGGCTCCTGCAAGAAAAAAGAAGTGTTTTTTGAGTTTATCTAAATGTACTTTATTCGACCAGGTTATTCACTGACGACATTTGAGTTATGCATTGTTCTTGTTCCAACTGTATTTTTGTCTGTATTTAAAAAAATTGGTTTATATGAAAAGCTAATTGCAAATTTGACTATATTATACCAATAAAAACATTTAAAATGAAACTGAATCTCCGGGAAATACATGTACATGGTCAAAGAAAATTTGTTTGTGTATCTACTACTGTAAACAAAGATATTTTCGCTCACCTAGATATTTTTGCGAATTTGCTTAAAAATACAATTTCTAGTGGATTTAAATTCGCGGATTTTGGAATATGGTAGTACACATGTAGTATGACTATACTGGATAAATGTTCGCTCTGTACATATTTCCGTGGTTTTCTTCAATCCGCGAAATTCGCTAAAAATATGTACAGCGCGGAATAAAGTATGTTTACAGTATCTACAAATGCTATGTGTAGTAAATATCCTTAGAACATGTGAAGCATGGACCCTTCTAATGCTGTCAACTTTCACCACCCCCTATCATTGCTAAGAAGTGATCATCCCCTTACACCCAGAGGAAGCCTTGGGTTATTGAGACCAAAAACATTATATTTGTGTGCGGAGCTCGCAATAATTATATGAATAATAATACCACGTATATGTATCATTCCCAATGTCGCTAACAGATGACACTGGTCGTCATGAGGCACCAATGCAGCCGCAGCGAATAACTCGCTGGTGCTGCAATGATGCATCATGCCAACCCCTCGGGAGTGTATCAACCTAATAGGGTCGGCATGATGCATGAATGCAGCACTGGCGAGTCACTCACCAGGGCTGCATTCATGCATCATGAAGACCAACGACATGATGCATTAATGCATCATGTCGTCCTTAAAGGATTAATGAACTTGACCTGCCCCATAAGTATGCACATGCTATACTAAATTCCTTTGGTGTGTCTCCAATTAGAAGGCTGCATTAGTAAGTTGTAGAATTTGGAAAGTGTAAACAGCTCAGTATCATAGGTATACTTCACTTGGATTTAAGCCACGATTAAAGATAGCTAGAATTTCCAAATTACCGTATTCGACGTAATAAGCGCACACCCCCTAATATGCGCACGCCCCTTGTTTTTGGCCAATTTTTATACTACAAATAACCAAAAATATCCCAATTTTTTACCCCTATTAAACTCTTAACTACTAAAAGGTGTCAATAATGATTTTTTAAGCGCACTGTGCGCTTATTACGTCGAATACGGTACATCTCTTTCTCTTCATGCCACATCAGACACCGTGCCATAAAGTTAGCCATATTCTTTAGGCACCACTGGGACCTATAGAAGTGGCCACGTTGGTGGGAACGCTATATCATTTACAGCTATATTTATTTTGAGCTATTGCTGCAAAGAAGTTTTTTTTGGGGGTTGACCATTACGTGCTTGTTTGTTATTTCTTTGCCTTCACAGAAAGCCAGGTTGACGGCGGTCTAGTGGAAACAGAACAAAATGGCCTTGGCCGAATCCCAGTAAAATGGTGTATTACCACAAAGTAGAGTATAGAGAGGAGCGCACAGGGGCAAGAAGAGGAAGTGGTGGCTGACGGTATGAATTAACCTGTGGGGAGTATCATACCTTATTATACCTTAATGCATCATGCCCTTGGTCGTCATGATGCATGAACGCAGCCCTGGCGAGTAACCAGGTTGAGGTTGAGACACTCTCGAAAGGTCGGCATGATGCACCAATGCAGCATCGGAGAGTTACTCGCTGGGACTGCATTAGTGCATCATGAGAACAAATGCAATCTTTTAGCGACATCCATCCTTAAATGGTTAACCGGGGAGACGGTGAGTGTAAGTAGGGCAGGATGTGATTAAGGCCATTATCCATGCTACATAAGATGTAATATGGCGCCAGGGGTGCATACCTACCTCCTCCCACCAGATCCTCTCAACTAAAGTAAATTCTCGCATAGAAGCCGCGGCTTGTATGCGAGTCAAACTCGGCTTTCTTTTGATACCAAACATGCCTCTATCTATAGGGTGCAATGCATACAAGAGTTTTTATATGTATACCACAGTACCAACTTAGTAGTTTTCAGACCCCCTATGCGGCTTATGTAATTTGTCAAGGTTAGGCTTGCAGCTTATATATGCGAGTGAGACTCATACGTGAGAATTTACCGTATGTATAATATTAGTGTGCAGCACCAAGCTTAATATTTTTGTCGAGTATTGTCTGTTTCAGTCTATCCTTTATGTCTGCATCCAAACCGGGCCGGTTCGGGGATAGATATGGAGTCGACGGAGGAATGCTGTGTCACTTGTCAATCTAGAGAAATGCCAATGTCCCTAGTCGATTTTAAGAAATAGGTCTTGTCACTTATTACCAGCCCTCATGTCACTTACCAATTTTAAGAAATACCAATGACCCCTTGTCCATGTTAGAAAATAGGTATTGTCTCTTGTCACAATGGTAAAACAAGCTCTAGTTGATTTGTGAATATTAACGTACCAAGTTGATGTAGAGGTCGTTGTATTTGACGTCATCACAATAGGACTGCAGCATCAGCTGTACGGCCGCCGGGTCACTCAACTTGTCCAAGGTCATCTGTAACAGGACAGAAGTATAGCTACATTATAACATGGACAAAACAAAGGTTAACATTGAAGCTACTATTGCAATTGATGCCATGGTTTCTATAGAAGAGGCATAGACATCTTTATTATGGAAGAGACAAAGCAATGGTTGCTATGGAGGAGGCAAAGGCAATGGTTGGTATTCAAGAGACAAATGCAATGGTTGCTATTGAGGAGGTAAAGGGAATGGTTGATATGGAGGAGGCAAAGGTTGCTATGGAATGGACAAATGCAATGGTTGCTATGGAGGAGACAAAGGCAATGGTTGCTATGGAGGAGACAAAGGCAATGATTGCTATTCAAGAGACAAAGGCATGGTTGCTATGGAGGAGACAAAGGCAATGGTTGCTATGGAGGAGGCGAAGGCAATGGTTGCTATGGAAGAAGCAAAGGGAATGGTTGCTACGGATGAGACAAAGGTAATGGTTGCTATGGAGGAGGCAAAGGCAATGGTTGCTATTCAAGAGACAAATGCAATGGTTGCTATTCAAGAGACAAATGCAATGGTTGCTATGGAGGAGACAAAGGCAATGGTTGCTATGGAGGAGACAAAGGCAATGGTTGCTATGGAGGAGACATAGGCAATGGTTGCTATTTTAGGAGACATAGGCAATGGTTGCTATGGAGGAGACAAAGGCAATGAGTAGTATAGTATGTATCGGAACGGGACTATAGTTAAGTACTGTTTATTACTCAATCGACATGCAGCCAATCAGAGGCCTCCATTTGGTCACGTGACCCGTTGCCATGGTAACGTGACCTACTTAGGGCTCTCAGCCAATCAGAAGCCAGCATTCTGGGTGACCTACTGACCTACTTAGAAGCTCTCAGCCAATGAGAGGCTGGCATTCTGGTAACTATGGTAACGTGACCTACTTACGTCACGTGACCTACTTAGGCTCAGCCAATCAGAAGCCGGCATTCTGGTAACTAGGGTAACGTGACCTACTTAGGGTTTGTTTGTAAACAACACCACGTGGCTCTCTTGTTTGTAAACAACACCACGTGACACGTGACTGTTTGTAAACAAACAACGTATATATAGAAAAAAACACAACAAGTTCCATCTTATGTTAAAATTATATTTTCGAATAAAAAAGCACATCTGTAACAGCGTCTATGTGTAACTACGCGCGTTCTCATTCAAACACTATAACACTATCATACCGTAGCAGCAGCAGGTAGGACCGGAAGAAAAGCAAGCGCACGAGCAGAAGCGACGACACCATTTGCACCATCCGGCCGTCGCGTTGGTAGCCCTACTACCCGTCGCGCGTTCCACTGGAGCGGCTTTAAGAGTGACAAATGACGATTCTTTGTCGACGCGACTGCTAACATCAGCATCGGCAGCAGCATCGGCAGCATCGGCAGCAGCATCGGCAGCAGCGGCAGCAGCCTCGGCAGCAGCGGTAGCAGCAGTAGCAGCAGCGGCAGCAGCAGTAGCGTGAGCATTAGCAACAACAGCAGCAGCGACAGTAGCAAGGGCGGCAGAGCGGGCACTAGTAGCGTTATCAGCGGCGTCATCGGCAGCCGCAACAGCATCAGCAGCAGCAGCGTCGGCATCGGTGGCATGAGTAGCTGCATCGGCGGCAGCAACAGCAGCAGTCACAGCCGCAGCGGCAACAACAACAACGTCATCACGACCCGCGTCACTAACAGCCGCAGTAAATGCAGCAGTAGCACGCTGAGCAGCACTAGCAGCAGCAGTAGCAGAGGCTACAGCATCAGCTTCACATTCGCGCGCCGCTTCGTCATTCCGCTTCATGTCACGGTAGCAACTTTCCATCACGAGGATCTGCAAATTGAGGCGCGGTGCTGGTGGTGGTAGTAGTAGTAGTAGTAGTAGTAGTAGTAGTAGTAGCGTGAACGATGATGACGATGCTGAATGTGGTTTCACTCCCCTTATATACCCTTACGCCCCGCCTTTTTTCAAGCCACCGGCCAGCTGCCCCTTCACGGCAGGTCTTTAGATCAGCCTTAAGTCGCTTACTACGTGGCTCATCATCCCTCTAATCGCATTTTCCAGCCGCCAGCCGGCTGTCTGCTGATGACAGGCGAGGGTGATTTGTTTTTTTCTTTAGATATAAGCCGCTTACCACACGCGCACCCTCTAGTCACAGACAGAGTGACAGAAAGGGAGGGGGTCGCTTTGTTCACGCTACCTGTAGTTGTTTTTCTATACACACGCTGAGCCCATGACCCGTTAATCCTTTATACAGGTAACACGCGTTCAACTAATTACCCTATTGTATGACAGTCGGTACACGGATTTAATTTTAAACCGCCTTCCCATCTGGGATCCATGTCTGGCGGGGTGGAAGGATCCAGCTGAAAAGTGTGATTAGGGCTTTTGTTTCTCTTATGATAGCAGCAGGTCAGCATGCGACAGCTGAAAATGTCAGACTCGCCGCTCCTATAAAAGACTGAGATGCGTCTCTCTTTCCACACACCCTTCTACCATCGCCGCCGACACCGCCACCGCCGGCCAGCCGACCGCCGCCACCGCCTGCAGTCACCGCCATCACGCCAGCAGGGAATTTCGAGCTGAGTCTGCTTATTGCTTATTTTTTTTCTTTGAGCTTTTTGTTTTCTTAAATTTTTATTTTCACTCAGTCTTTTTTGTTTCGGAGGAAAGAAATATGGCGCTGCAGAGGGCGCGAGTTTCTAAAAGACGGTCGCGCGAACAAAGCGCTCTCCTCAACTGCCCGGCTATTTTTTTATCTCAAAGGAGAGAGCGTCACGTAGTTGAGGTTCACGCTTCTCTTGAGGCGTACCGAATTCTCGAGAAATGCAAAGCTGAGCGCCATCGTCGTTATACAAGAGCGGAAAAGGAAAACGTAGCGACATGGCCGAGAGCCGTCTTCTCAGAACAGCATTTACTCTACTATTGCATAACAGCTGCTCTCAGCGCCCCCACTCGTTGGGCGTTTCATGAAAAGAAAGAGCGCCGCTACTCTCCTCACCCTGCCTCCTCTTATAAAGTGAGAATAAGTGCTATGAAACGATTCGACAAGCCGATCGGTTTCTTGGGAGCGACTGCAGCTCCCACTCGGTGGGCGCGCGTTGTGGCCGACGTGAACACGGTCTCTAAACGTTTCGACGTCGTCACTTGTTATCCCGCATATTGCAACGCAGCCGAATTGAAGAAGATAGGGACGCACTATTTTAAACCATACGCTCCAATATGTATTTGTCACCGCCGCGCTCACACGCCTTATTGCTTTTTCGAGACGATCGTGTCACAACACAGAAATAGAAAAAAAAACGGCAAAGCGACGAGCTTTGCCTAAATGATCAAAAAAAAAAAAAAAAAAAAAAAAAAAAAAAATTAATCTCCTCCTCCTCCTCCTCCTCCTCCTCCTCCTCTTCTTCCTCCTCCTCTTCTTCTTTTTTTAGAAAAAAAATAAATATTTGTATCAGACTCCTCTGGAGTCTGATACAAACATTTATGACTATTGAGTGAAAATAGAATTTTATCGCAAAAAAAAGTCACTTCTGCCGCCGCTACTGTGACACCGGCCGGTATCAATAAAAAGGTCGGCTGACTTTTCTCCACAACCATTCACTACCGACCGTTTGAGTGAGAAACACAGCAGACAGTCAGACACACAACCGCTCTCTGACGCGTCCTGAAAAAAAAACAAAAAAAAATGTCCAGTAGTAAAAGCAAACTCTTCACAGAAATTCATTTCGACGCTCGACTACAAGGACCCTTTAGTTGTATCATTAGCGGTCCGTCGGGTTGTGGAAAATCGCGCTTGGTGGATCAATTTCTGAGCGACGTGAACAATTTGGTCACGCCGCCGGTGGAAAAGACTTTTTACCATTACGGCGAGTGGCAACCTCTGTTTGAAAAAATGCAAAATCAGTACGGTGTGGAATTCAGAGAAGGTCTTCCTAGCAAAGAGTCTATAGCGGGAGACGTGGAAGTAGCAGAAGACGCTTTACGACCCCACACTCTACTGATATTGGACGATCTGATGAGCAGTTCCAATCAGCAAGTGGTAGCCGACATCTTTACTAAATACTCGCATCACTGGAACGTGAGCGTCATATACATCACTCAGAACCTATTCCAGAAATCACCCGACTTTCGAACTATGAGTCTGAACGCTCACTACATGATCGTTTTCAAGAACCCGCGCGACATGGGGCAAATAGCTAGTCTGTCTCGCCAGGTGTTTCCGTCCAACGCGGCGGCCCTCTCTAGTATATTTACCCATGAACTCAAGCGACCTCACTCATACCTCCTTCTGGACTTCAAGCAGTCAACACCTGACGATCTGAGAATACGCTCCTCTTTGACGTCCATACACTCTCAGCTAGTGTTCGTACCGCTAGACAAAAAAAAGAACAAGAGAAAGCAGTAGCAAAAAAAAATGTCTTCTCATCTACTCGAAAGACACTTTGGTACTCTCAAGCACTTAGCTAAGTGCTCGCCAAAGGACTGCTCGCATCTAATAGACTCTGGAAGCGACGATCTGATCGCAGCGTTAAGTGAGATCTGTCACAATTTACTGGTAGGGAACATCCCGCTCAGCGACAAACAACTGGACAAGCTTCGAGAATCGGCTGACGTGTTGAGGGAGGTCGGCAAAAAATCTACGCCCATCAAAAAAAAGAGACGCGTCTTGGTACAAGAGGGAGGTTTCCTCATTCCGGCTCTCATAGGGATGGCCTTACCGCTTATAAAGAGCATTCTCCGTATATGAGACACCTCATTCGACACCTACTCGCCGACAGCACCACCACCACCACCACCACCACCACTACCGCCACCACCAGCGTCATTGCCACCGTCGTCCCCATGACGGACTCAGAGCAGCAACAACACTACAAACGTTTAGCGCTCGTGGATCCTGAGACGCTCTACAAATCATCACGAGCAGGTCTACTTCATCATGTGCCCGCTGCTGCTGCTACTACTAGCGCTGCTACTACTGCAGTCGCTGCTGCTAGTACTTCTACTGCTCCAAACCTTCCTCCTCTTCCTGATGAGCGCACTGAAAAGAACGAGAGTTCCGCTCCTGCCACCGCCGCCCGCCTACCTGCCGACATGGCCTATTACCACAAGCAGGCAGAACAGTCCCTTCATCCCGACGCGGCCTTGCACCAGGTGCTACAGTTTATCTACAGGGACTTGGATTTAGTGTTGAACGACCCCACTTTGGAATCGCGCGAGAAAATGTTGAAATACCGAAGGTTGTTGAATAGATTGCAATTTTTTCTCGCGAATCCCCACAACAGCAACATCTCTTCGTCCTACTCTTCTTCGCCCCCGGCTCACCTCCGTCAGTCTGCTGAAGAGGCCAGCGCGTCCCTACTCGAGCGGTTGGTGAACCAAGTTCCCAAGAGGAATCGCACTCGGACCGTGGCGCTGTACAAACAATTGGAGAAATCCGGTGTGATCAAGTGGAACGAGGACGGTGCGGTGCGCGAGATGTCGGGTCGGAGAATACCACCTGAGCGTCGCATCAACATAGTGGACTTACTGAACGACGCCGCCAGGTTCAGGAAGACGGCGCCCAGACCGGCGGGCTACTCGCCGTTCACGAAAGCGCTGCGCGAAGCAGTTCCCACAGACTCCTTGATCGGAAACCATCTGTATAAAGCGAGCGGACCTGGCCAAAGTTTGGACACACGGCTTGCTGACAGAGGTCGGAAACGACCGAGCTTCGACTCGGAAGAAGGAGAAGCAGCAGCAGCAGCAGCAGCAGTAGCAGCAGCAGACTCTTCTCTCCAGGTGGTGGACGATCAATCCTCTGAAGACGAGGAGGACGACCGTGAACTTTTCCAAACTCCGACTTCCTATAGGAGCGTGCCGCGTAAGAAAAGGAAAGGGCGCAACCGCCTAGCGGCGAGCTCGTCGTTCACGCCCTCAACAAGCCCACCATGGGCAAACCAGTGAAGAGACTGACCAAGAAGGAAAAAGAAAAGAAGCGCGTAGTAGCTAGATATACCGACGTCAAAGCGCCCTCCAGTTTCACTAGCGTGACTAAACTCCAGAAACATCATTTTCGCCACCTGAACCCGGCCGTCATCCGAGATGCTTTAGTGTCGCTGGACGCCTACACTAAACATAAACCCATTCGGAGAAAATTCGCAAGGAACAAGACTATAACCGGCGCAATCGATCAGCAGTGGCAGATAGATCTGATGGACATGCAAGCTTTGGCGTCTCACAACGACCGCTTCCGGTACGTGGTGACGGCGATCGACGTTTTCTCTAGGTACGCGTGGGCCGTTCCCATTAAATCCAAGAGCGGCGCTGATGTCACCGAGGCCTTCCGAGAGATGACAGGCACTGGCGAGAGACGACCGCGCACTGTTCAGACAGACAAGGGGAAAGAGTTTTTGAACAAGATCTTTCAAGATCACTTGAAGAGCGAGGGCATAGAGTTCTTCACTGGCGAGAACGACGACATCAAAGCTAGTCTAGTGGAGCGCTTGAACCGCAGTCTGAAGGAGAAGCTGTGGCGTTATTTCACACACAAGCGCACGTATCGCTACGTAGACGTACTGCACCATGTAGTGTCTTCTTACAATCGCACTCACCACAAGACGTTGAAAATGGCGCCGGCTCAAGTCAGCTCGGAAAACAGCGAAACAGTTTTCTACCGACAAGATCTCCCAACTAACAAACACGACAAAGGGTACGAGGGAAACTGGCGCGAGGAAGTGGTCGACGTTGCTAAGACGTTGGGAAGCAGAGGGTTCGAGCTGAAAGACGACAAGGGCGAGGAGATAAAAGGCGTCTTCTACCCGGAAGAGGTTCAGAAGGTGTACAAGAGTCGTTACGACAACAACTACCTGATAGACGAGGTGTTGCGCCGCAAGACCGTCGACGGTAAAGAGTTAGCTTTCGTACGTTGGTTAGGTTACGACGACAAGTTCAACGAGTGGATCCCCGTCAAAAAAATAACGTAGAAAAAAAAAAAATAAAAAAAATGAACATCACTCTACCTAGCAACAGCTCTATGGAGTATTATCCTGACAACAGCTTGACGTCTTTCCGAACTCACTTCGACTCGCCGCTCCTTCTGCCCGAAGCGTACGAAGCGGCTCTGACTGAGATCATCCTCCCTACAGAATGGACTAACGTGCACGACGACGACTTGATCATCGTTGTTCCTCTGCGCACCAAAGGTTCGCTAGAGGAGGCGATCCAGGTTTTAAAAGAAACTAAATTCTCCGAAGGAAAAAAACCACAGGTAGACTGGAAGAGAATGAAAAACGCGAACGGTCTGAGCAAGCTAACGTTCAGCTCAAAATTCCCGCTGAACTGGAAGGAAGCGAGCTATGTAACGGTGGAAGAGATATCAGACACGTCGGAAGAGCAGCAATTGAAACCGGAAACAAAAAGGTTCAAGAGAGAGGTCGACTTGAGACAGACGAATGCCGTATACAAGCAGTTCTTGTCCCCGGCGGTGAAGAAGAAGACGATCAGCCATCAAGCAAGACAGATGATCGAAAAGATGGAGAAGGACATGGGAGTGCGCAGTTTCATGCCAAACATATTCGAGATACCTCCTATTTTCACCGGAAGCAACCACACCCTAATCGAGCGCTTGAGTGAGACGTTGCGAGATGACAGACTAGAGGGCGACAGCTTCTTGCTCAAACCGATGCGGATCTTATCGTACGACGCCAAGACGAAACGCGTCACCATCAAACCGCCGAGACACTGTGCTGTCCTGCTGAGTCAGCATCTCGCATGCGTTCTAGGCTTCGGAGAGAAGACGTGTTTCGCGTCGCCGACTACCGGCGCCTACTCGATGGATGTTTACGGGGACGTGCACTCTGTGTACATATACACCGACATGATCCAGGAGAGACGTGTGGGCGACATGCAAGTGCCGCTGTTGCGCTGCGTGGCGGTGGACAGAGGCGGAAAGCGTCGAGGTGGCGTGCAAGCTATCAGTTTTCCCCATTTGGATTATTTCCCCTTGAAATCCAAGAGGTTTACCGAGGTCGGCATCTATTTAAGAGACCGATCCGGTCATTCCATCCCATTCGGTAGAGGCGAGGTGACCGTGACACTTCATCTGAGACCTATTGAGCGCTGAAAGAGAGAAAAATGATGCGTCAACGCGTTCCGTACTTTCCACCCAGGCGCACCGTCGGCAGAGGGTACAGCGATTACTACAACGCGCAGCTGGGCAACGGCGTCAACGTGTACAGCGGGCGCTCTTTCCAGAGCGGGCACGGTTTAGGCGGCGCTCTGTTAGGTCTGATGCGCTCGGCTACCCCGCTATTGAAGTCGGTGGGAAAAACGCTGCTCCGCGCCGGTGTGGGCGTAGCTAAAGATGTGCTGGCGGGTCGGACTTTAAAGAGCAGCGTGAAAGACCGAGGCGCAGGCGCTCTGAAGAGACTGGCGAGTACGGCGTTCTCGGGAGGAAAGACGCCTGTCGCGTCTAAGAAAGGGTCGAAACGTCGCCGGCATTCTCCTCAGACGGGCGGTGGCTCTTGCAAGAGACGTAGAGGGGATGTATTCGACCGGTAAGCGCCTAGGCGTTCAGGTATAAATAAAAAGACTGGAGGCGGCCGGCGTCAGTCTGTCGGCCGCATGAAGAGAGAACACAATGGCTTACGTACACGAGAGCAGTAACGAGTGCGCGCTCTCTGAGCTCGACCTGCACACCGTAGCGCCGACTCAGACTACTATCTTAAAGTCGTCTTTCCTGGGGATAGAAACAAAAAACTCTTTAGAGGATGGAGGTAACATAAATTTCACCATCAACAAGTCGCAAGAGTACACAGACCTGAACGAGAATTACCTTCATCTGGAATGTCAAGTGCTAAAGGACGGAGCGGCGATCGAGGACACCGACGCGGTAGCTCCGGTGAACAACTTGGCTCACTCGCTCTTCAAAGACGTCCAAGTCTCCATCGGCGGTTTCAAAGTGTCTGGCAACACCGAGACCTACCCTTACCGAGCTTACTTGGAAGGGTTACTCAACTACAACAAAGACGTGAAGGACGGCGTCATGAGCGCCCAGGGGTGGCATGAAGATACGCCCGGTCAGTTTGACACGTTGACTGACGCGAATGCGGGGTACAAAGCGCGCAAGAAGCTAATCTCCAACAAGCGCTTTTCGCTGATGGCGCGACTGCACTTTGACCTGGCTCATCAACCGAAGCTCATCGTTGGAGAGACAGAAATCAATCTCACTCTGAAACAAGCGGCGCCCTCTTTCTATCTGATGTGCGCCGCTGACGGAGGCTACAGCTTGAAGATCTACAAAGCAAAGCTCTACGTGCGACGCGTGCTGGTGGCGGACGCTGTAGCGGAAACGCACGAGAGAGCGGTGATAGAACACGGGCCCTTCGACTACCCGGTGAACAGAGTGGAGGTGACGACCTACGCCATCCCTCAAGGTAACAGAGATCACAGCTACACGCACTCCAACACAGGCCAGCTTCCCAAGTCGATGATGATTTGCTTCCTTGACCACGACGCCTTCAACGGTAGCTACACCAAGAACCCGTTCGAGATGAAGCATTACGACATCAGCTCGCTTCAAGTGATAGTGAACGATCAGAAAGTGCCGAACGACGCCTACGTGCCCGACTTTAAGACCAAAGCGGCCGTGAGAGAGTACTTGGCGCTACACACGGAAACGGGGATGTACGAGGGCGCGCGCTCCTGCGGTATTTCATACGAACAATTCCTGAACGGTTACACGGTGTTCCCCCTCGACTTAACCCCAGACAGATCGCACGACGGGTGTCGCGTGAACCTTATAAGAGCGGGTCAGCTGAGGGTGGAAGTCAGTTTCCGCTCGGCGCTACAAGCGACAACAACGGTGCTACTCTACTTGGTGTACGACAACGTCGTCGAGCTGACCCGAGATCGACACCCCGTCACCGACTACCACATGAACTGAAGACAAGACGGCGGTACTTGGCGTATCGTATGAACACGCTTGAAATAAGCAGAGTGTTGAAGGAAAACGTTCACACAAAACATCGTTTCCTGGGCGTTTTCTCTTGTGACACTATTCCGAAGCACCCTATCAAAGACACTTGTTTCGTGAGCAACACAGATCCGCAACATTTACCAGGTCAGCATTGGGTGGCGTTTTACGTGTCGAGCACGGGTGAAGTGTACTACTTTGATTCCTTCGGCTTACCGCCGCTGAGTGCGGAGTTCTTGTCTTTCGTGGAACGCTCTGCTCCGTTCAAGTGGCAAAGAAACCGCATTCAACTACAAGACACTTCTGCTGACACCTGTGGACCTCATTGCGTTCATTTCCTAATTGAAGCATGTCGAACAAGAAACCCCAAGAAGTGCGTCATGCGCATGAGCAAAATCCCAAAGCTGAGCGACCGGGTCGTGAGTCAGAAGCTATCGATGATGCTGTTGTGACGGGTTGTTGCGATGGCGGCCGTTTCATGGAGGCAAAGATTCTCTGCCTTGCCGAAATGGTGTTGGATTTATCCAAAGTCGTGCAATGTCTATTGGAGAAAAGTCGTCCGGGGTGTGGTGGTGCGAGTGACGGCGGCGTGAGACTTTGCGGCCTGTTGAGTTGCTGCAAATCGAAGAAGCAAGCTAAAAAAGCATAAACTTGTGTGTTTTTTCTGATTGAAAATGAAAAAATAAAGAATAAAATGAAAAGAAAAGAAATTATCTTGTTGTGTTTTTATTTCTATATATAAGTTACATAACTTTTTTTTGTTTGTTTGTTTACAAACAGTCACGTGTCACGTGGTGTTGTTTACAAACAAGAAAGCCACGTGGTGTTGTTTACAAACAAACCCTAAGTAGGTCACGTTACCCTAGTTACCAGAATGCCGGCTTCTGATTGGCTGAGCCTAAGTAGGTCACGTGACGTAAGTAGGTCACGTTACCATGGTTACCAGAATGCCGGCCTCTGATTGGCTGAGAGCTTCTAAGTAGGTCAGTAGGTCACCCAGAATGCTGGCTTCTGATTGGCTGAGAGCCCTAAGTAGGTCACGTTACCATGGCAACGGGTCACGTGACCAAATGGAGGCCTCTGATTGGCTGCATGTCGATTGAGTAATAAACAGTACTTAACTATAGTCCCGTTCCGATACATACTATACTACTGCAATGGTTGCTATGGAGGAGACATAGGCAATGGTTGCTATGGAGGAGACAAAGGCAATGGTTGCTATGGAGGAGACAAAGGCAATGGTTGCTATGGGGGAGACAAAGGCAATGGTTGCTATGGAGGAGACAAAGGCAATGGTTGCTATGGAGGAGACAAAGGCAATGGTTGCTATGGAGGAGACAAAGGCAATGGTTACTATGGAAGAGGCAAAGGCAATGGTTGCTATAGAAGAGGCAAAGGCAATGGTTGCTATGGAGGAGACATAGGCAATGGTTTCTTGGAACTTACAAGGGCACTAGAATATATTCTTTACCACAGTAATACATGTTGGTTCTTATTTATCATGTTTCTATTCTCACATAACTTGGGCATATATACAGTGATATACTTCACCATCTGAGGCCATGTCTAACAGGAACTCCAACCGCGACATCCAACTGAACTTAACAAGGCAAGAACTGGAGGCGACCGCAATGCCTAACCATCCTGAAGAAGGGACCTGTTGGAACAAGAAGTTGGTGGTGGGGAGGGGGGGAGTTGAGGGGTGCCCCAAATAGCCTTGGTGTATGTCGGGAGGTATCAGGAGGGAGAGGAAAAACCAGGCTCTGTCCTCCTTATAACGGTGGGATAGCCCTTTAAATGATTCATAGTGCATTATTGCATCATCCCCTTTGTCTTCACGATGCATGGATGAAGGTGAGTTACTTGCCAGTGCTGCATTCAAGCATCATGCTGACCCTATGGGGTTGATGTATGTACTCCCGAGGCTCGGCGTGATGCCTGAATGCAGCCCTGGAGAGTCTAAGCATGCACTTCATGCATCATGACGGTAAAGGACACAGCACATTAAAGAAGTCTGCGCCCTTAATTCTTTACGGACACAAGTTGCTAAAAGATGACAAAAGAAAACATGGTCACATGATGCACCAAGACAGCCTCACTGATTAACCTGCCTTTGCTGCATTGGTGCATCATGCCACGCTCTCGGGTGTCTCTGGACCCGGTAGGGTCTGTATGATGCTTTAATGCAGCACTGGTGAGTTACTCGCGGGTGCTGCAAATGTCATCTTTTAGGGACATGCTGTCATTAAAGGGTGTTAAAGTGCTAACCCTTTAAGGATGGCATGATACCTTAATGCATTATGCCCTTGGTCATCATAATACATGAATGCAGCCCTGGCAAGTAACTCGCCAGGGCTGCATTCAAGCACCATGCCGACCCTACAAGGTTGAGACACTCCCAAAGGGTCGGCATGATGCAGCAATGCAGCCCATGCCAGTTACTCACCGGGGCTGTATTGGTGCATCATGATGACAAATGTAGTCTTTTAGTGACATCCGTCCTTAAAGGGTTAAGGCGGGTTAACCATGAAAGCTGCCGCTACCTGGAGTCGGGACCGTGACCAGCAGTTGGCATGGGAACGGGGAAGTCAGGGGAGGGGAATCAAGGAGAAGTGCACTGAAAATCCATAGATTGAAAGGGTTAGTCAGTACAGACTATCCTAGGTTGGTCATATGAGTGTTAGTCATAATGGCAAAGTTATATTCGAAAATGACAGAGGGGTCAGTCAGTAGTGGCTAACCTAGGTTCATCATTGGTGTGTTGTATTTGTATACCACTAGTTGGGGCCACCTGTCATGACCACTCAGTGGCTCCCCCTGGAAATAAAAAGACTAAGGTGGGTTGGTCAGTACTGACCAACCTAACAATAATAACTGACCTAGGTTGGTCGTATAGGGAGCCAAAAAATGACTAACTAGGCTAGGCACTAGTGACTGAGAGGTTGGGCGTGTAGGGAGCCTAGGAATATCAGTGTGGTGGTGGAGGGAAAGCTGCACCTGGGAGTTAGGAGTTTATAATCATGTCCCTTTATTCTACCTCACCACTTGCCTACAGTTCACACAAAAACAGTAACCTAGTTATTCTCAAGCTAAATATGAATAGCTTGGCCAAGTGTCTACTCTAAATCAAGTTCACTTTTTTTTTGTAATCCAAAATAGCTATGGAAGATCGCGAAGCCTCAATTTAAACTAAATTAGGAATTATAGACAACATTTGTTTGCAATCCTTGCTTAAAAAATGGCCAGAAAAACTAGCTTGGATTGTGAACTCGAAAAATCTGGATAAGTTTGATTTCAAACTCATTGAGCTCCAGTATCTATGCAGCGTGGTTAAATTCTACTTTTTTTTAATTTTTTTTTTTTAGAACAATTCAACTTTATTTGGCGTTTTTTGTTATTGCAGTTACATGTATTCCTTCGATATAAAATATCGGGTATCCATACATAGTCGATGATACCCTGCCTTTTCCATGACTCTGCATGTTTGTCCCTGACCCAAATAAAGGGGGTTCCATGCATGTTCCCTGCATGTGGGATCTTTGACCGCTGACTTTGGGTACAGAGTTAAGTACAAGAGGCCCCTGGAGTGTGAAGGCTTCTGGTAGTGCAGGTACCTCCCACTCCTATAAAACCTTTAACCCTTTAGGGACGGTGTCGCGTAAAGATGACATTTGTCGTTGGGATGCACCAATGCAGCCTGGCCGGGACTGCATTTGCGCATCATGCCGAACCTTTGGGATTGGCTCAACCCCGTGAGGTCAGCATGATTCTTGAATACAGCCCTGGTGAGTTACTCGCCATGGCTGCATTCATGCATCATCATGACAGTAGGCATAATTCATTTAAGTGCTATGCAGCCCTTAAAGATTACCGGTATAAGACTCGTGTGATAAGCCCTGGTAGCAGGGTCTGTGGGCTGCCATGTGTAGAGGGCTCGGACCGGGATGAAAGTAACCACACGAAGGGACTCCCCCTAACACTAAGGCATCTTTTGTGTCTACTACTAGGCCCTACACTAGGTTGTTGTCACATACCTATAACAGGAAGAACCCAGTTCTTTCCTTGAGTAGAATCAGTACCTGGCAGAGGCGTAGGAAGCAAATCTTCATTGGGGGGGCCCATGGGGGCCCACCCCTACCAGCCTTAAACATTTGATTTTAAGTATGATGGCGTATAAATACACGCTTGTATTAGAAGTGTATGAAAAAGTAATTCTGAGCCCCCTTAGTTCTGATGGGGGGGCTCAAGCAACTTTGCCCCCACTCTTTCCTATGTGGGAGATGTACGATTTAGGTAATGTGTGTATTATAGAATAGGGTCTTGGCAAATTTTGGGGGGGCCCGACCATATTCAGGCCCCCCCCCTCCTCTAAGATTGGGGGGGCCCGGGCCCCCCTGGCCCCCCCTTTTCCTACGCCACTGCCTGGTCATTTATTAAGATCCCTTAGCAGAGGCGGAGGAAGTAAATCATTGAGGGGCCCAGGAGGGCCTACCTCAACCAGGTTTAAGCATCGGCTTTTATGCTTGATGTCGCATATACAGACTGATATTGGAAAAGAATTGTTTGAGCCCCCTTTAGTTCTGATTGGGGATTCATGCCCCTCTGCCCTCACCTTTTCCTATGTGGTAGAGGTAAGTTTTGGCAATTTGTGTAATACATGAAAGGGTCTTGGCGAATTTTGGGGGGGGCCCAAACTAGTCAGCCCCCCCCCCCCCTCCTCTGGGATTGGGAGGCCTGGGCTCCCCCTGCCCCCCCCCCTTTTCCTACGCCACTGCTTAGCTGCTTTCTCTCACAGATTCCATGACCCAAAACAACCAGTCAAATTTATAACTTGTAATAACCTGGTGGCAGTTTTTTTTGTCCAACAAGCAATATATAGCATTAACAATTACCTGGGCCAACTATTATAGCAGCAAGCCTGGAAGTCACGACCTGCACTACCCGCTTCTATGGCTCGCAGTGGTGAACATACAGGTAGCTAAATCGGGAGAAGCCCATGGATTGTCCCGAATCCAACCTCTAAATCAAATCAGACTGCATTCAAGCATCATGCCGACCTTATGCCCAGAGTAGAGACACTCTCGAAGTTTTGGCATAATGCTCCAATGCAGGCAGCACTGGCAAGTTACTCGCCGGAGCTGCATTGGTGCATCATGATGACAAATGTAATCTTTTAGCGACACACCGTCCTTAAAGGGTTAATTAGGGTGAGTTAGCCGGGTGCAGGGTTGTAGATGGAGGTGGGTGAGGTGAGCTGATATAGGGCTGACATGGTTCTATACATTAACATATTAACCCTTTAAGGACCGCTTGTCTCTAAAAGATGACATTCGTTGTCATGATGCACCAATGCAGCTCTGGTGCGTAACTTGCCAGTGCTGCATTGGAGCATCATGGAGTGTCTCAACCCCGTAGGGTTGGTATGATGCATGAATGCAGCCCTGGTGATTTACTCACCGGGGCTGCATTCATGCATCATGACGACCAAGGGGATGATGCATTAAGGCATCATGCCATCCATAAAGGGTTAACATGTTAGCATGCAGTCCGTCTTAGATAAACCGCTAACACGTGACGCCATGTTAGTCAGGTCATCCAGGAAATACTGCAGTCTTCTGAGGACAAGCTGGTGTAAAGATATCTATGAATATATATATTATAGTATACAGTCTTTGCAAAAACATGCAGGACAGTGGCAATGTCCACCTAAAATGCCATCGGTCCAGGAGATTCACAAGTGTAGCAGGACCGAATGTCCGGTCACATGTTGGGCTTTTCTGAACTAGAAGAATTCAGTTGGGCTTCTAAGGCTGAAATACTTTTGTCAATATACTGTGTAAAACTATGTCTATCCTCATTTGGCCACAAATGATATCAAATAAAATGTGTCTTTAATGAACAAAACTATTTTATACTTAAAATGCATAAATTGTCATGTGGCTATCCGGTCCTTCAAATATCTAGACAGTCCTGCAACATTGAGAATTTGCAGGACCGAATGTCCTGTGGGATGATTTTTTCCCCACGCAAAGACTGGTATATAATACTTTATGGATAAGCATCTTTACATATAAGACCAACTCCGATTTCTTTGGGCTCCAGACCCCCACCAACCTTTTTATTTAAGAATTAGCAGTGGTGGCACAAAATACTTCACCAGAACCCACCCTCAACACGATCTGTTACTATTAAAATTATCTTTTTATACAACACTTCATAAAGGGAAAAAAACTGCATCCCTTCATATTTTCAACATTTAATAATTCAACATTTAATAAAAATGACTGCATAACTTTGAAATAAAATATTATTGGTTTTCAGGTAGAAGGGACATAAAGGGCAGGGTACCCATACAAATTTCATTTTCAAATTCCATGTGTTTTTCCCTGAGCCACGTCAGATTTTCCCTGCGCTATTTGCTTTGGAATGGTTATTAACATTCATACTCAAATCTTGAAAATCTAGAAGCCAAATTGTACATCCTCGTGCTTTTTCAGCATGGATCATACATACCACTACCATCATGGTTTCAAAATCTTTTCCATGTGTTTTCTCTGTATTTTGGCAACGTTTTCAAATTCCATGTGTTTCCCTGACAGGGAATAGTCTTTTTTTTTCCATTTCCCCTGTTTTTCCATCTTTTCCCTGTTTATAGGTACCCTGAAGGGTGGAACACTAGAACGGTGTGAATATCTCCCTCACCTGTTGGTATTCTATAGGTACAATGTCAGGGTTGAACATCCGGGCCTCCTCCAGAGACTGGAACTGGTCCTCGGCCTTCAGTAGGACCGTCAGCTCCAACCTGCAAACGGACGAACACTCAAGTTATTTTACAATCGAGGCAAATACTGTAAAACCTCGCATATAAGCCTAACTCCGATATATACTGATAAGCCGTGTCCCTAATTTTGACCGATTATATACGCCAAAGAGGGGTCTGAAAATTTGGTACTGTAGTATACTTATACATCCTTTTGTATAAGCCGACTCCTATATAGGCATGTTTGATGTCAAAAGAAAGCTGAGTCCGAGTCACGTACAAGCCGCGTCTTATATGCAAGGTTTTACGGTAATGATTTTTTTTTTAAACTACAGAAATTCTGCAAGTCGCTTTTGGTAACACGTGATCATTCCCTTATCTAAACCTTTTGCACTTTCACTTTTTATATGTAATTGCAAGCACAGGGTCACACCAAATGAATAAGTTGGTCTACGGGTTTCACTTTTGAAAATGAAAACGAATTTTTATTTCTTTTATTTTCATTATTTTAATTTTAAAGTACTTTTCTTTTTGCTCTCTATGGATTTTGTACAAGAAAGGTTTTTTGCTTGTGCTGACAAAAATAAAAGCAGCTAAAAAAGACTAAACTAACTCAGGGCAAAATATATGTTGGTCGATCCTTGGGGATCAACAGAATTACGAACTTTTGGTTACAGTGGTTAACATCATAGGCAAATTTATTAAATTGATTAAATTCAATTTAAAAAAAAATTACACTTTATGCCTACCTGTTGATGAAGCCGTGGAAGGTGTGGTTGGAGGAGCTAGAGGAGGGTTTGGTGACTGGGAACCCGCCGTGATTAACGTCCAGGAGAAGCTGCGACAGTTTGAGCACCGACTCACACGTCGTCAAGGTGATGGGGTGGGACGCCATGACATCACGAGCCGCGTACAACTCCAGGTTTACCCTGCAATATATAAAGCATTAAAGCTAATATAAAACCTCAGATATAGAGATATTTTACTTTTGCATAGTCATAGACAGTGTCCTTAGAGTATACTGGCAGCAACTCAGTATTGTATGCACTCATTCATAGAGATCATGGTTAGGGCCCCAGACGGGGGGTTGCTGTGTCACTTGTCAATTTTAAGAAATGCCGATGTCCCTTGTCGATTTTAAGAAAAGGGTCTTGTCACTTGTCACTAACACTGTAAAAATATCACCAGGTCTTATGTCACTTGTCGATTTTAAGGAATGCCAATGTCCCTTGTCGATTCTAAGAAATAGGTCTTGTCCCTTGTCACTAGGCTCATGTCGATTTGTTGATTTTACCGTCTGGAACACTATGGTTTGATTCTCGGTAGATCCAAAGGCAACTTATCCATGACCTTAATGATCACTCACTGGTTGACAAAAGGCAGGAAATCTTAAGTTTTTGGCCCATTCTTTGTAGGAAATTGATTTAATTCAATACAGAAATTACAGCCAAAAAGTAGGAATTCCTGAAAAAGTAGGAAAAGTGGCATCTCTGATGGCCGCGTGCAACTAACTCAAGGCTACCTCTGTAAAACAGAGACAAAGGGATGGATGTCAATGACAGCCCTTTAAGAATGGCATAATGCCTTAATAGGGCCCCAGACAGGTAAAATCGACAAGGTGACAACTCCCTGATTTAATCCTTTTGGACAAGGGACAAGGGAATACTGGAGGTTGGTGACACGGGACAACCTTCCTTCTTCAAATTGGCAACACACACAGAAAAGTGAGTCATTGTCGCTAAGACTGCCCTCACCTGAGGGTCAGGCACTGCCTGACCCTCAGGTGAGGGCAGTTTTAGCGACAATGACTCTCACTTTTCTGAGGGTGAAGGTACAATACCCATTTTTAATGATCGACAAGGGACATTGGCATTTCTTAGGATCGACAAGTGACACAGCTACCCCCGTCTGGGGCCCTCTTAATGTATCGTGCTGTTTGTCGTCATATTGCATGAATGCAGCCCCTGAGAGTAACTTGTCATGGCTGCATTAGTGCATCATGCTGATCCTTCAGGAGTCTATCACGCCCATAGAGTCGGCATGATGTTTGAATGCAGCACTGACTAGTTACTGGGCGAGTTACTCACCAGATCTGCATTCATTTATTCATTATAATCTCAATTTACAACTTGAGTTTCTTATTACCTCTTCTCCTATACAAGAGCAGAGTTTGCAGAGAACATTTCAGATTGAAATCCAATATCAATGACAAAGAAATTACCACTTTCCCTGGCAATATGTACAGTACAGTCGCGATATAGCACTATGCTGTGTTCGAATTGACAAGGAAAACTTCTAAAATCTTATAAGCGAATATTACATTCCCATTTTCCATCCCTTTTCCCTGACTTTCACAAGACTGCATGACTCTCAATGAAAACTTTATTTTCCATGACTTTCACTGGGCTTCCTAACCGTAGCTTCATGAATGGCAATATGCTACAGCTTCTGTATCGGCAGGGCTATAAGGCCTCTTATGGTTGCCATTTAATGTACAACTTCTGCCTGTCCGCAGTTGATTGTAACATGTTCCCAGTAGTTTCTCTCTTTGTAAACCTCTTTTTTCTTAGCTATTAAACAAGTTTGAAAGAAAACGGAGGTATTGATAAATAGAACACAGTCATGACAATACATCAATCAATACTCTCTTTTTTTTAACCTATAAGATAACTCAAAAATTCAAGATTGAATTAGCCTTCACAAAGAGAGAAAATCTATGGAATCCTGGTACACAGTGGTACGAGATTGCGAGAGTTCGTCTGAATTGCAATCAAAAGACCGGGCATGAAACCAAGTCCAAGACAAGGCCGAAACCCCTTCTCAAGATGGTATTTGATGGATGGATCGCCCCCAGAGACTTAGTATCCAAACCCTTTAATGTTATGATATTTTCTCAGTGGACCTATATAAATCATAGAGCTGACCTTTTTAGCCTTCAGAATTCCTGAAGAATCCCATGTCTGTAAGAAGACTTATATTGCCAAGCAATTTTTCAGGTAGGTAAAAAAATTTCAGAAATTTTTTTCGAATGATATTTTGATTCGCTGCGACCCGCGGCATGATACTTTTCGTTACCTTGGTGTTTGGTAGACCCCCTCCCCCTTTTCAAATTCCTGGATCGCCTCTGGAAATTTCATGAATGGTGATGTACTACAGATTGTGTATGTGCAGGGCTGTATTGCCAAGTGAGGTTCAGGCACTGGGAGGTCGGTAGGAGGAGACAGGCCCCAGTAATCTCCACTTACCACTTACTCTCACATCGTAATGTATTAACTCTTTAAGGACGACATGTCACTAAAAGATGACATTTATCGGCATGATGCACCAATGCAGCACCGGTGAGTAGCTCGCCGGTGTTGCATTGGTGCATCATGCTGACCCTTCAGGAGAGTGTCAACTGGTGGGGTCATCATGATGGTTAAATGCAGCACTGGCGAGTAACTGGCCAGTGCTGCATTCAAGCATCATGCCGACCCTATGGGGTTCAGACACTCCTGAAGGGTCGGCATGATGCACCAATGCAGCACCGGCGAGTTACTCGCCGGGGCTGCATTGGTGCATCATGACGACAAATGCCATCTTTTAGCGACATCCGTCCTTAAAGGGTTAAAGCACTACTCACTTATGTCTTAACATACCCACCTAATATCATAGCGTGAATAAGGACAAGGACAATTTCCCCCCAGCCATAATCATCAGACCCTTGGGATGAGGTGGGGTGGTGAGAGAAATCATGTCATGTGGCTATACCAGTTATCCCAGGGTCATGTTAGGCAAGTAGGTGAGATTGGGGACATTGTAAGTAGCTGAGGGATAGGAAGGTGAGATGTTGGAGCGTAGGGAGGTGAAGGGTACGGGTAGCGCCCAGTTTCCATTAGCCGATATAGACGTGATATCGGCAGGTAGAGCAACCTATCAGCAGGTAGACTCACCCTACCTGGGAAACTCTGTCGATGGGTCTGCCGACGCTTTCTGCCGGTGCAGTGCTTGGACACAACTAAAACCAGTTGGTGTCCCGCTGTGTCCACCGATTGTCCTGCTGACTGATCCAGCAGTACAGGGTGAGTCTACCTGCCGACAGCACATCCATATCGGCTAATGGAAAATTGGCCTCAAGACTATGGAAGTCCTCTCTTAACCACACTAGCGATCCCCTCCCTAGTCGGCGCAAAATGCAGTTCAATGTTAAATCAGCATTGCATCACCATTGAATCAACATTGACAACAAGTTATCAATTGATTCAATGTTCTGTGCCCACTGGGTCACCCCTTCCCCAGTGGGCATAGAATCCAATTCAACATTGAATCAACATTTACAACCAGTTATCAATGTTGATTCAATATTTTGTGCCCACTGGGTATTTCCCTTGACTTCCCTTTTTGTACCAAGTCTCTCTCAGAAGGTGATTTAGACTGGCCTGCGTCAGTGAGAGTTCCTACTCCGCCATCCACTCCCCCTGCCCTCCTATTCCCCTCCCCTAGCTGCTCCCACTGACTTTGAACCTGGTGGTGTCTGTACCAGCCAGGTGGAGTATTTCCACCGTCCATCGAGAGATGGTGTCTCTCGATGGAGGGTGGAAAGCGGGGACCGTGGTCAGCAGAAGGGACCCCTCTGGGTTAGATCTAATCTCCTTAGATTTCTTTAAGTACTCTTTTAGAGTATTGACTACACATAGCCTCTTGCAGGCATTGAAAGGCACTAACTTTAGGGTATTTGGAGTGGCCTTATGGTGGTTTCATTCAGAGGTAGACCTGAATGGGGGGGGGGAGTCTACGTGCAGAGATTCCCCGTGATAATTCACCCATTACCGTATCGAGCGCCTCCCCTACCTCCTGTAAGTGTTATCTGTGTCGTAAATTACTTAATTAACAGGCCGCGACTACAGCGTAGACTACAGTAGAGACCACAGACGTATTAACCCGTGAAACACCGGATGGGGCCCAGGGTAGACACTAATACTGGTCCAGCAACCAAAAGCCCATAATTTCAGAAGATTTTACAAAATATTTGAATGGAACATACCCAAAGTCATGTAGTATCTCAATGAATATATATTATATGATTTTTCTTTGTTCCATTATACCATAGATGAATGAGGAATATTTATGATATTTTCTTAAAAAACATCATGTCCATCCTTTGTGGTATAGCGACCCAAAGGGCATTACCCTGTCAACGATAGCATGTCTCTCAAAGGTGACATTTGTCGTCATGATGCAACAATGCAGTAACTCGCTGGTGATGCATTAATGCATCATGCCGACCCTTGGGGAGTGTCTCAACCTCACAGGGGCTACACAGAGAAAAGAAGTAGAATCACAGTGACTCCCAAATGGGAGTTTGGACTCCTTCACTGAAGTAACTCTCTCCATGACTCTATCGTGACTCCCAATCATTAGGGAGTCTTAGAATAGGAGTCATTATAAGAGTTATTATAGAGTCCTGCTAATGGTAGGGAGTCACTTTTAGAGTCCTGGGGAGAGTCAACTCAGTGATCAAGTCAGGAGTCACAATGATTCTACTTCTTTTCTCTGTGCAGGGGTAGACGCTAACTCTGGCCCAGGAGCCACTATATCCTGTAATTTTCAGTCCAGGCTCGCAGTTTGCTTCAGGATTACCTTCCCATGGATCCTGCTGGCCCACAGGAGATTTTACAAAGTATTTGGGGGAACATATATTCATCACAGCCTTGCAGTGCCTTGCAGGAAAAGGGGGGGGGCGGGGAGCCTGGGGCCCCCAATCACTGAGGAGGGGGGGGGGGGGCCTGAATATGTTTGGGCCCCCCAAAAGAATGGTCAAGACCTATAATGTAATACGCCCAATTGCCAATCCTTACCTCTCTCGCATAGGGAAAAATGGGGACAGAGGGGCCCCCAATCAAAACTAAAGGGAACTTAGATACTACGTTTCTAGACAATCCAATATAAGATACATCATGCTTAAAAGTTGATATTTGAATTTGGTTGGGGTTGCCCCCCCCCCCTGGGCCCCACAATGAAGATTTTCTTCCTACGCCTCTGGCCTTGGTCGTCATGATGCATGAATGTAGCCCTGGGGAGAAACTTGGCAGTGCTGCATTTAAGCATCATGCTGACCCTATGGGGTTGAGACACTCCCGAAGGGTTGGCATGATGCACCAATGCAGCACTGGCGAGTTACCCGCGGGGGCTGCATTGGTGCATTATGACGACAAATATCACCTTTTAGCGACATGCCGTCCTTAGATGGTTAACAGGGCAATACGACAACCACATTAATGGCAGCCGGGTAATGAAGGACCAATTAGTGCATTTCCGTCCCAAACTGTGGAAATTAGGTCAGCCTCGGCTGGAATTCCGGTTCTACAATATATCATATCAAGTGGCTGAGGTGAGGGAATACCTCATGGGTCTCCCTGCTCTAAAGCTAACTGCTATAGGGCCCAAAAAAAAAGAGATGTTTCAGGTTTCATAGTCTGAAAATCTAGGTAGGGTAGGTGTTTTAAAAAATTTTTTTTTTTTACTTTGGCCTGAAAAGTACCCAAAACTGACTCGCAAACTTCAGCCCTGACTCATTGACAACGGCGTTGACTCTATCGTATACTATCAAATTGACTCTGAAAGGGCTAAAACTACCCTCATCTGAGAGTCAGGCAGTGCCTGACCCTTAGGTGAGGGTAGTTTTAGCGACAATGACTCTCACTTTTCTGTGTGTGTACTACATTGTTGTAGATATATACATAGACCTCTATGCCACTTAGCCGTTCCAAACCACATGTTTAATTGTCCCGGCCCATATGTCAAACAAAAACATGGCATTATGCTATGTCCTCTTTCCGTGCTACTGTCTCGTTTCAAACTACCGGTTTAATTAATTACCCCACAGGTCCAGCACAAACGTTGTCATGTAAAATGAGACCAAAATCACTAATTTCGTCAATGAATTTCATGCACCATATTCTTGGAAATGCATTTCGTTTGTATTATCTTATTTCTTCATGTAATCACGTCTTGATCACGTGGGTTCAATGATAACTTTTGTAAAAGGGAAGGCGAAAGAGCTGGACCAACATTTCGATAGACAAATAAAATTTTGATCGCTCAGACCTCTTTCCGAAAATGAAAGACATACCACAACTTATTTTTGGGTTTGGCTTAAGCTTCAAAGGAACTTATAAATTCCATTTTTGTATTTCTTATAGCCTAAATAATATAGTCCATGTCTCAAATGATTGAAATGATAGCATATTTTGAAGTGAGTTACCAGATAGCATAGTGGAAAATTAACTGGGCAAGCTGGTATGTATAGTATGCAGAGATGCGACACCCTGGCTGACCATTTTCTAAATATAGAAATCCCTGCAAAAACATTAGGAACGCCTTAGAAATCGTGACATGTACTTCTTCAGTATGTGGTTAGATCCAGAATATGCACATGAACATTATAACCAGTCCATAGTTCTGTGCTGATAATAGTACACCCTTTAAGGGAGTGCTCATTCTTTAACAACAGGAGGGGTGGTGAGATTTCGCGCGGAGCGCGTGAAATTTTTTCACCCTTTCTAGAGGGGTAGAAAATTTTTACCCCCCCCCCGGCAGGCCGAAAATCGCGCGTGTCCGTGCCCCTTTGTAGCATAGTAACGCACAGGCTTTTTCCTTCAAAACAGGTTGAATTTTTTTGCCCCCCCCCAAGAGGGGGCTAAATTTTGTACCACCCAGTCAAGGGGTCCAAATTATTTACCCCCCCCCCCCTAATCTATTTACCCCCCACCCCAAATCCAGCCCCCCCTTGTTGTTAAAAAATGAGCACTCCCTAAAGACAGAATAATGCATTAATGCATGGTCGTCATGATGCATGAATGCAGCCCAGGGGAGTAACTTGCCAGTACTGCATTCAAGCATCATACCGACCCTTCAGGATTGAGACACTCCTGAAGTGTCAGCATGATGCACCAATGCAGCACTGGCATTACTCCCCAGGACTTCATTCATGCATCATGCTGACCACGGGCATGATGCATTATAAGGATTCGTGCCGTCCTTAAAGGGATAATAGTGCACCTAAATGTGTCATGCTAATTTGACCGACTTGGTTCGCTGGTTCCTACACTTTACCTAGTACGGCCTGGCACCGTCCCCCCCCCTACACTTATGGACCAGTTACACTTCTTGCATTTTCTCTCGGATCTCTTGTTTTGTTCTGTCTTATATAGCTACTTTTAGCCGCGCTGCCGAGTCTGAAGTATTCAGAATCGTGATTTTATGACAGAAAATGGTAATCCTCGTAATTCTAACATTTACAATTCGTCCTTTTTGGCCAGTGAAATATCAAGTAAATAAGGTGAAAAAAAAAAAGCCATCCTCTAGCCAACCCTTAAAAAGAAACCCAAAATCGTGATTTGCACAGAATTGAGAAAATGAAATTGAGATTGAGCATTCGTTCATTCATACTGGATTTATGAAATGAGCCTAGTTTCCCCAACGCTGAAACGCGCATTTTAGGGAAACCAAATGCAAATAATTATTTGATTAATTTTAAATAATTTATTTTGAACATTTGGAATTCTCCGCACGTTAAAACTATAGACCTATAGTATAAACAGTACCGGGAGAATATCAATCAGAGCCTAGTAAAAGAAGTTTTCCAGATCATGGGCTAAATGGTATGTCCTACTAAGCACCATCTGCTGTGTTTTCAAACAGTGAATATGCACCATGGTATTATCAAAAGTTATGTTTATGAATTAAAAAAAATGTGTTAAGTCAATGTGTCAGAAAAATGTCCTTTGTAGGCTGTACAATTGGCCAAACCACTTTAGAGTCCTGGGGAGAGTTACCTTGGTGATCAAGCTGGGAGTCACAGTGATTCTACTTCTTTTGTCTGTAGCATATTACAAAAAAGAAATAGGTGGTAGCTCAGAACTTGTGCTTTTATGGGGTCATTGATAATGAAATAATGAAGGGTGGAGCTGACCACAACTGGGTGTAACCGTTCTGCCCAAACCTAAATACCCCTTTAAGGGCATCATGAAGCTTTAATACATCATGTCCTTTGAGCATCATGATGCATGAATGCAGCCCTGACGAGTAATTCAAGCATCATGCCGACCCTGAAGGATTGAGACACTCCCAAAGGGTCGGCATGATGCACCAATGCAGCATGGGCAAGCTACTTGCAAGTGCTGCATTCATGCATCATGACGACTAACGTCATCTTTTAGCGGCATGCCATCCTTAAAGGAATACATGGGTCACCTTGTCTAAGTTAGCAGCATTGCAGCAGCAAAATGCAAGTTTATGGTCATACGCAGGGTTCCCACAAAAAAAAATCAGATTGAATTCTATGACATTTCCATGACAGTCAATGACAAAAATCTCAATTTTCCATGACATTTTTGCGGAGGTCAGGGGCTTTGTCCCCGAGATAATTTCTAAAATCTAGAAAGCAAATGGTGCATTCTAGAAGATTTTGTAATATTAATTCCATTATTTTCAAATTTCATGACATTCCATGACACACAGCTTTTTTTTTTTAAATTCCATGACATTCCATTACTTTCCAGACAACTTTCAAATTCCATGGCTTTCTATGACTTTCCATGACATGCGGGAACCTTGTCATAGTGGTAGTTACCAGAGCCTTCCCGTGGAGGGATCTGGAGACGAGGGTATGTTTACTTGAGTATGACACCAAATGTCCTGTTTCTATAATTACCAGACCTTTTCTATACTTTGGCACCTGCATCTATGAGTAAGACACGCGGGCAGGGAATTGGCCATAAATGAGAATGAGAACACTTGACACAAAAACTCTCTCTATATATAATGTATATGCTTCTTGTAGCCTACTTCTTATGCTTTAAGAAAAATGGCTCGAACTGCTCTGTTTTGGTTTTGCTTAAAAAGGGACCCCATGTTGCGCCTGGCACCAAATGAAATGATCAAAACTCAAAACTCAAACAGAGCTATGGTACTTGCATGTAGGGTAGCTTGACCTGAAGTCATCTAGTACCTTGAGATGTCCACCTCTATTATGTAGTTATCCATACATGATATATCCTCTCTATTTCTCCTCTGTTGGAAAGAGTAACATCTTAGGTAAATCTCGTAATAGGAACCAACGTAATTTATGCCATAAATGATAAATGCCAGCTGAATAGTAGGGGAAAGAGGGGCACGTTGAGCCACTTTTGCACATTTATTTTTTTCCTGACTTTCTCAAGGTCATCTGAACTTTGATTTTGTATCTAGCAGTTACCTTATATCATTGTGCTATATGACGACCCATGGCAAAGCAAGTATGGTCGTTTGTTGTATTTCTTTTGATTTTTTGAAAATAAAATCTTTGGGTGGTTCAATGTGCCCCATGCCCTGGGCAGGTTGACCCACCCACTGAGGCACCTTGAACCACATAACATGAATGGTTCAAACAATCAGCAATATGGATTCATCATTGAAAGTTAAGGTGGAAATACATGCTATTGTCACTTTTGCATAGATTGAATATGAAAAATACATACTTAATGCATACAAGTCATTAAATTCTAGCTTCTAGTTTAATCACTGGGTTAGAGCCTTACACATTTTCTTATAGGTTAATATAAACCATCTTCAGAGGATTGCTGTTATTTGCATGTGTAGTATAAATCTTTAATTATATTCTTTCATGATATAACAGGCTGTTCTGCTTCTGAAAAAAGATGCATCTGAGAATAAACACACTATGAAAATGCTATGAAATAATTTATTATCACAACTAACAAAACATGTATTCTATTGTACATGTATAACAAAAGTGTACATTAATATTGTGTCTCTTTCTGTGTGGCTTAATTCTAATGAACTATGGGTGGTTTCACCCATAGGCCTACTTGTTGGGTTAGCCTATGGTTGACCCAGAGATGGAACTTAGCAACATCAGCTCATCTATTGCCTACAAACTGACAAGGGGACCCTAAAAATCTGCCCTCTGGTGAAAAGTGGTGATACTTTGTCCCTCTATGCATTGTATAGGCACGTATGTGGTAAATAATGGAACTGGACCTTCAAGACAGAGTTTTGGGTACTTTGAGCATGGTTCAACGTGCCCCAAATTTTGTGGTTCAATGTACCCCATGCCGACCGTCATCGATAAAGTTGATTTATTTCAAATTACATAACACCTTCAGGATTAAAATCAGGTTCTATGCAAGCATTCAGATATATACTTTGACCTCCATATAGATGTTAGGCCAGCAATGTTTTGTAACAACATTGGAAAAAAAGTTCAACAATTGCAAATTTTTACTTTCAATGGCTTAAATCTTTCATGTTGTCTGAGCTTCTCCTCAGCATCCCCAAAAAAATATTATGTTGCTGCTCTGAACTGTCTATATAAGGGGGTAATGTGGTAGGCAAACTGCTGGAAAATTCCCAAAGGAATAGCAAAGAGAGCATGTGGTTCAATGTGCCCAGGTGGTCAACGTGCCCCTCTCTCCCCTAGTAACTGCAGCAAAAGTAGAATGACGAAATTAGCAAATATTGATGTAGACAATAACAAATGTTTGAACATATCAAAATGTATCTTTTCCCGAGTCTATATGCTCCTATATATTATGTGTGTTCCTGTAAACAACATAATAGTGTAGGTTGGTTTTGCATGAGCGGCTTCTGGCACCATTTTTATTTGGCCTCCTGGCATCCTGTGCTATTTCTGGTGGTATCGTGTTCTTGGACGTGTTAATATGCATACATAACCATAATGCTAAATACCTGAACTACGCAATTAAGTCAAACTACACTTTTTGAAATAAATGTAGCTGAGCAGTAGGATCTACTGTAGTTTTACCGTATGTTACAATGTTAGTGCACATGGGCAGTAGAATAAACTGTGGGCGTACAGTATTTTATTTTTTCTGGAATACAGCAGTCCCATTGACTTAACCAAAGAGGTCCGTATTACACTCCCCCCGTGAAATAATCCATGTCCGTATTTCACGGCCCTGTGACGTCATCAAAACGGCGGTTTGTTTACATTTGAAAGGTGTGGAAAAAAGCTATTTTAGCCTATTCAGGCTCCCCCTACCATAGTTTTGGTATTTTGAATCGAAAAAGATAAAAATAAACACAAAGGTACACTTATTTCAGTCTGTTGACTGGGTTATTTCACTTGTTGACCCTCGGGCCGCATTTCACTCGGCCTACGGCCTCGTGAAATACGGCCCGAGGTCAACTCGTGAAATAACCCAGTCAGCAGACTGAAACTCGTGCACCTTTGTCTATTTAGCTTCACTACTTAGGCTACAGCTTAAATGTCACTTAAATTCCGTGTGTAATTCTATTTTCTATCAATTTTATAACATAAGGGAAGGGGGTCCAAGGGAGGCCACATAAGTTGTTTTCTTTTGTGAAGGTGGTCAAGATTGTATGACCTGGTTGGATCGAGTTGATCTGATGCCATGTCTGATATCCTTCTAGTTAGTTACACGACATTCTTCTTAACAGGAACTCAAAGACAATATGACCGGTGGATCCTGGCATTCCACTGGCGTGGCAGCCAGAACGCATTGACCAAGCCTATTTTGAGTCTTTGGTCCTGGTGCTATTTATCTAAGTGTGTGTGTGTCTGTGGGAGGGGGGGGGGTCCAATAATAACTTTTAGATTTTTTCAATGATATCTCGATCTGTTGCGAGTCACATGTGAATCTTTTTCAATCAATCAATTCAATTTCAATCTATCATGAGTTTATGTAATTACAAAAAAAAAATTAACAATCACAATCATATTTATCAAATGCAAAACTCAACTCAAACTCATATCTATCTCCCTTGTCGTACTGTTCTATCCATCCAGATAGCGCAAAGAAATGCGCATAATAAACAGCAGGACAGTTCTTACAAAAACAAATTACATATAGTACCCACTTTTGATACCCCCACCCAAAATGTGTGATAGACATATACAAGTACATGAATTTTCTATAGTAACCACCTAACCTATTTAAGAAATGTTGACCCGAAAGTCGTATCCCTGTAACAGATCCTAGAATACCTCCCATTAACGCGTCCATGAGACCCCCCCCCCCCTTCCCTCCCCCCTCCCCCCTGGACCACAGCCCCGACCTCAGCCTGTTCCCACCCTACTTACATACTGCTACAACTTATTAATAAGTTCACTTTGGTCAATCTCCAAGCAGAGATTGTGCTATGTAATACTATAGGAGATGAATAGTGCTTAGCATGCTACCCAGCAGGTATACGCTGTCGTCGTGGTACATTCATGCAGCCCTGGTGTGTATATGAATGAATCATGCCAACCCTTCAGGAGTGTATCAATCTTGAGTCCAGCCAGATAATGCTTGGATGCAGGTTTGGCAAGTTACTCAGCAGAGCAGCACTCATGCATCGTTACAATGCATTAAAGCACTATGTGGCCTCTAATGAGTTCATGGACGTGCAGGGATGAAAAAAACCTTGATATTGAATTTGATAATTTAAATTCATGATGCTCCCGAATTGAGGTCTTCTATCCTAAAGTAATGGCAAGTCTTGATGACATAATAAATACGTAGAAATGAGTTGAGGACTTTCCTCTCTGGGTCTGACTTTAATGGGTATGCCGAGGCGGAAGTGACCAATATAGAGGCCCCAACATTGAGGTCTTCAATGTAATCACAGGTCTTCACGGCTTGATTTCTTTTAGGAATGACTCAAAGGCTTAAAGCCTTTCCTCCCTGGGTATGGCTGATGCGCTCAGTAATTGTGTCGCTAATCGTAAAATTGACCAATATAGAAAAACTTCATATCTTCAAATTAGGGATGAAAGTGACCAATCTAAAATAAGACTTGAAATGTTTAAATGGAGACCCCTGAATACAGTTTCTCTATAGGTAAGTACAAGTCTTTGTGACATGAAAAAAAGACTTGAAATCAGGGAAAAGCTGCATTGAGGTCTATAGGTAATGACTGGTCTTGTTAACATTAAAAAATAAAAATAAAATACAATTAGGAAAGACTTATAGACGGAGGTCCACGATAATCTGTCTGAACGACTGGTTTCTCCATGAGAGGTGTATTGGACCAGAAGTGCAGACTGATTAGATTGGATCTCTGTATTTGATTATCATCATGGAGAAACAGCCCATGGAGAATGAGCATCAGTTTCTCCACGGAGATGTGGAGAACGTCTATTTTAGTACTTAAGCATAGTAACTTTGTTTCTCCACATGAAATAAAAATACTTTCCTCCCTGGGTCAGGTTGGACCAGTGCTTAGAGAGTGTCAGAAGGGGGGAGAGGAGACAGTAGGGGTGTGCGTGCAGGCAGGGCGTGGATCAGTGCTTTAGGTGGGCCCTGAGGGGTGGCCAGGCGTGGTGCACCCAGGGGGGGGGGGAGGGGGGGGGGGTAAGACAGGAGGTCTAGGAGGTGACATAAGGCACCTCATGTCAGGACACCACCCCTGGTACTACTATCCTTCCTGCACGACATGCACCTCCCCCCCCCCCCCCCCAATGGTAGCCAACCCCCCCTCCCACACACACACACCTTACACTATATATAAGGAATACACAGGACTGGAGCTTATTGCTGATAACAGCTGATAAAATGGGTACAAGCTTGTCCCTGGAAGTGGTGGTTACCCAGGGACAAGGTACTGGTCAGTTAGGTGCCTTATGAGTGTTTTTAAATGGCGTGCCCCGCCCTCCCTATATATAAGTGGCTCCAGAGGGATCAAAAGCGACTTGGCGACCTTGTGACCAGGTGCAATAATTTATGCGACCAGACTTTTGGACAAATTGGACTATAGTAAAAAATGTCGGAAAACCCGACCCTGTGACCTGGGGCCTTAATTCTGGCAACTTTTCGACCCTTCTGTATCCCTATTTAAGACATTGGTGGCACCCCCCCCCCCCCCCACCACCACCAAAACACTGATACTCCAACCTCCCAGCACCCCCCCCCCCCACACACACACACACACAAGACCCCAAAAGACACTGATCTACCAACCCCCCCCCCCCCCACACACACACCTAAGTGACTCAGTAGCTGACAGCTACCTGGTAGCAGACAATGGCTGCCCTGACACCCCCGTGTGTGTATTCAGCTACTGAGTGCCACGTTTACTGCTGAGTGCAGCATTCAGGACGCCATGTAAGGCACTCTTAGTCTACACCCAAATGCCTCTTGCAGCTTCAGTGACGTAGGAAAAGGAGGCCTGCCCCCCAATACACAGAGGAGGGGGCCTGAATATGCCCCACCCCCAAGAATTTCCCAAGGCCCAATAATATAATACACACATTTCCAGAATCTTATCTCTCCTACATAATCCTACATAGGTAAAAATCAGGGGCGTGGCAAGCAGTTTCAAAGTAGGGGGGACTGAGGGGTATTTTGACCTTTTTCACCCCTTTTTACTTGACTTTTTTGGTTTGACCTTTTTTGGGGTTGGTCAAAAGTGGGGGGGACATGCCCCCCCCCCCGTCCCCCCGGTTGCCACGCCCCTGATAATGGGGGGTTTCTTGGAGCCAAGATCAGAACTAAGGGGGCCCAACACTTCATACAATTCCAATACAAGGCTGCTAATGTGCCATCGTGCTTAAAATCCGATATCAAAAGCTAGTTGGGGTCTCCCCCCCCCCCCCCCCAATTGAAATTTGCTTCCTACGCCGCTGAGCTTTCATTTGGCACTGCTTGTACTTTTCTAGTAGAAATACAGCACTAAACAATCCCAACGAGGTGCGCTACATAATATATCATGATTTTGTACCTCTCAATATTTCATTCTTAAAATCTTTGACAAATTGTGTCTTTATCCACTATAGCAAAAGAGTTAGTTGTTCCGCCCTCTAATAACTACGCATGATAAAAGTATGTGTGTCAGAATTCTGTTAATCACCAGGGGTCATGTGACATGACCAGAAGTCATGTGACATCACTAGAGGTCACATGACATCTCCGAAAGTCACATGATATCACCTAAAGTCACATGACATCACCAGAAGTCACATGGCATCACCAGAAGTCACATGACATCACCAGAAGTAATATGACATCCCCAAAAAGTTACATGACATTACTAAAGATCACATGGCATGATCACAGATCATATGATATCACCCAAGAGTACATGACATCACCAGAGGTCACATGACATCACCAGAAGTCACATGACATCATCAGAAGTCATATAACATCATCAGAAGTCACATGACATCATCAGAAGTCACATGACATTGCCAGAAGTCACATGACATTACCAGAAGTCACATGACATCACCAGGGGTCACATGACATCACCAGGGAACACATGACATCACCAGAAGTCACATGACATCACCAGAGATCGCATGACATCACCAGGGGTCACATGACATCACCAGGGGTTACATGACATCATCAAAGGTCACATGACATCAAAGAGGGTCATATAAAGTTATAGCTAACACAGGAGTCACCTGACATCAGCTAACATAGTGTAGGCTCTACTTTGAAGACACTTTGTCCAATCTCACCTGTAGAGGAAATCCCTGCCCTTACCTCGAGAGAGAGGACGTGTTAATCCCTATTAACCGGCGTAATTAGGGTGTGTGTCTGCGCTGATTTATCCCGTAAGCTGTCTGTCAGATGTGTTAGCTGGGTGTGGGGTATGTCAGGTATGTGTACTAGGTATGTATACTACCATGGGACCCCCTGCACACACCGGAAACTGGCAACCTAAATTAATAAATCTCACCCCTCCATCCTTAAAACAGCACCACTTAAGAAAGTGGTCATTTTTTAACAACAGGGAGACGGGGGAGGTGGTCAGTGGATTTTCACACGAAGGGATCGAAAATTCTTTGTTCGCTGCTGCAACAGGGGTCAAAACATTTTCACCCCCCCTCCCCAAGACAGGTGGAAATTGAGCACTGCATACCTTTAGCTATACACTGATATTCCTAGGCTCCCTATACGCCCAACCTCTCAGTCACTAGTGCCTAGCCTAGTTAGTCATTTTTTGGCTCCCTATACGGCCAACCTAGGTCAGTTATTATTGTTAGGTTGGTCAGTACTGACCAACCCACCTTAGTCTTTTAATTCCCAGGGGGAGCCACTGAGTGGTCATGACAGGTTGCCCCAACTAGTGGTATACAAATAAAACACACCAATGATGAACCTAGGTTAGCCACTACTGACTGACCCCTCAGTCATTTTTGAATATAACTTTGCCATTATGACTAACACTCAAATGACCAACCTAGGATAGTCTGTACTGACTAACCCTTTCAATCTATGGATTTTCAGTGAAGGAGCACGCTGGTTTTTTCGCTAAAGACATTGTGTTGGTCCCCCCGCCCCGAATCCACCCCCCCCCCCCACCCCTGTTAAGGAATGACCACTGCCTTCCTGCATTATGCCCTTGGCTGTCTTGATGTAGGAATGCAGCCATCCTGAGTAAATCACCAGGGCTACATTCAAGCAAAATGAGGTTGATACACTCCTCAACGGTCGGCATGATGCATTAATGAGGCACCGGCGAGGTACTCACTGGGTCTGCATTTTTGTATCGCGACACCAAATGTCATCTATTAGCGACATCTGTCCTTAAAGGGTTAAAGGGGTATAAAATAACTCACCCGTCCATCCTCCGCATAGAACCACTGAAGTTCAAAGTAACTACAGAATCCCATTCAGACAGGAATTAAGATATTGACATTTTGCCCAGTTGGCTCACCTATTAAAGGAGAGGATGAGTGTGGGAGGCGGTTTGGTGGGGGGGGGGGGGGGGGGGCTGGATTAGTGTCACCACCAGTATACATATCTTATATGTACAGCAGTACAATATTGTATACCTGTAGTTACTTTGGTTTGCTAAAAGGCGTTGAAACTATATAGGACACTGCTCAGCATACATGTGTTATTTGTTCCTTGTTTTTATTTTTTCCCTTTGAACACTAGAGTGAAAAAAAAGAGATGAAATCCTGATTTTATTTTTACTCTGATTTTATCCTTTCTTTATGCTAGGTCTAGGGCCGCATTAACCCACGTAAAAAAACTAAGTGTGGCCTAGGCTGTGTTAGTTTCACAGCTATTCTCTCTGATTACTTACAAATACATTATCCCTGCAAACGAAATCTCAAACAGAACTCGTGCCATTCTTGTGTCAAAACTCGAGAATCTTGTGTTTACAGAACGTATTTTGAATGTTTTTGGAAATTTTCTCATGTCATATTCCATCATTTCTTGAAGTGAAACTCGTGAAATACAGATCTTCATTCTACTTGTGGAATTTCTGATTACATGTATTTGTATGAGTAAAACGTGGGAAATACATGTCACCATTGTCTGTTGTGTAGACAGCTTGTGAGTTTCCCGGGAATTACACACGTTTCTAACTCGTGTCATTCTTGAGTTCTGTCTGGAGTGATTGCACATACCACCAGAGTAGCTTTGAGGTAGGTGGTCGTCAGAGCTGCCAACTTTCTGTTCTTGGTGTGTACATGTATAGAACACACAGGGGTGTGAACTGAGAAAAAGATCTGAGGGTTGGCGGAAGAGGAATTGCGAGATGAAACAACTATTTTTATCTACACACAGAGGCAAATATCAGAGTCACCCACTGTCGCCAATACTACTGTCATACAAGGGTCAGGCACTGCTGGACTATAATAGATGGGCCAAGGGCCACTCTAGTGAGGGTCAGGCTAGGCTGGACGTTCAATAACAGGCTGGACTTTGGCAAACTTGCTTGAAAGTCTGGCCATGCTGGATCCTCATGCCACAGTGTGACAATGCTGGACTCTTGCAGGCTGATAGAGACTCTCCCAAGAGTCCAGCATTGCCAGACTACTTTTGAAAATTAAGAGGGCAAATGGAGCTATTTGGTGTATTCAGGGTGATGGTCTGCCCCCCCCCCCCTACATAAAGTAAAACCGATTTCTCATTGGATCTGGACGAATCACAATCACAAGAATGACCAATTTGAAGACCAAAAGATCTGAAATCAGATTTTAATCTGAGCCTTCACAGCCCTGATACTATTCTCTCTGATTCATTACAAATACAACTATCGCACATAGCACTAAAGATGCTTATATGTGGTCGTCAGGAGCTGCCAACTCCCTGTTCTTGGGGTGTACATGTATATCACACATCACCCATACACGTACATACCGCGTTATCTACATGTGTATAATGCACCATGCATACACAAGGGTCACGTTTCCGGTCCCGATCTCCGAGCTACATCATGCAATCTGGGCCCCCGGCCAACCACAGTTAGTAGTCCTTTAAGGGACGCATGGTGCTTTAATGCATCATGCCATTGGTCGTCATGATGCATGAATGCAGCCCTGGCGAGTAACTCGCCAGCGCTGCATGCAAGCATCATGCCGACCCTATGGGGTTGATGCACTCAGGAATTGGTCGGTATGATGCACCAATGCAGTACTGGGGAGTTACTCGCCAGGGCTGCATTCATGCATGATGACGAGCAAGAGCATGATGCGTTAAAGGACTATACGGTCATGCAACCACGGTTAGTGATGCTACTTGTGGAAATACCTCACCACTGTCACGCAGGTGTGTGTGTGTGTGGGGGGGGGGGGGGGGTGAAGGAGGGACAGGGGGTGAGCGACAAGGGTAGAAGGGTTCAGATGAAAAGGTGGGGACAAGGGAGGGAGCGAATGAGAGGAAAACAGGTGACCGGGGCGTGGCAACCGAGGGGGGGGGGAGACCCCGGGGGGGGGGGGGGCACTTAGTATATTTTGTATACACAGGTGTGCGGCTGGCAAGGGTACTTTTTCAACAAAATCTCACTAGCAAGGGTCCTGTTTCAGAGAAAAATGTCCCTAGCAAGGGTCTAGTTTCAACAAAATCTCCCTAGCAAGGGTCACTTTTCTAACAAAATGACCTGATTTTCACCAAAATGGCCCATTTTTGCCCATTTTTTTCCGAAATTTTGCAGAGGCGGGTAAAATTTCTTGGTGAAATTACTGATCCATGAGACATTTAGTGTTTTTCCTCTTCATAACCAGGACTTTTCAGCCGAAAATGCCCTAGCAAGGATAGGTTTTTGAAACAAAATCTCCCTAGCAAGGGTTAGGGTTGTCATTGGTCCAGCCGCACACCCCTATCAGAAAAAATTCAAGTACCCCCCCGGGGGGGAGACATGCCCCCCCCCCCCCCCATTATTGATTAACCCCAAAAAAGGTCAAACCAAAAAGGTCACGTTAAGATGGGTCAAAAAGGGTCAAAATACCCCTCAGTGCCCCTTACTTTGAAACTGCTTGCCACGCTCCTGGGACCTGAACGGTAAAGAGGGGACCAAGGATGGACCGAATAAAAATGTGAGAGGGAACTTAGGAGGGACAAAATAGAAGGCCAAACCGACAGGAGTAGACTGACAGGAGGGAAAGGGGGAGGGCCAGGGGATTATACCTTTCAGATTTGGGGTATTCTTTAGACTACCTTCATTTGATAACCGAAAAGAGGAATTTTAATGATTCGTTTGATGGTTTTTTTTTGCCCCTTGGAGGTTTTGGAACCAAGCTCCCCCCCCCCCCCCATAGGGCAGCTTTTTTCTCCGCTCCCCCGCCCTCCGTCCTCACCCTTGGAATAGTTGCTGTAAAGGCCTGAAATCCAAGTTATCAAAACAAGGTGGCCTACATATATACATGGTTTCCTGTATACTGTATCATAGCTATGAGTATGGGGTGCATCCATGTATACGGTGGTACCATCAGGTGCCGGCTACCCTGGTTATAACACTCTGCTTCTCTCAGGTGGAAGATAGGCCTCAGCCACATGGGTAAAGAACCTCATGTTGACCCTTTAAAGGCCGCATGCTGCTTCAATGATCTATCCAATAAATTTATTATATATCCCAATAAAACAGGTTCCCTTTAGAAGCACTGTGTCCTCTGTTGTTAAGATACATGAATACAGCCTTGCTGAGCAACTCGCCAGCGCTGCATTCATGCATCATGCCGAACCTATGGAATACTTTGAAGGGTGGGCATGATGCTTGAGTATAACCTTGGCAAAGTAGTTGCCAGGGTTGCATGGATGCATCGCGACGATAAAAAGTAGAGTGCATTAAAGCATTATGCAACCCTTAAATGGTTAACTGTGTGTGGTGGTTTTGGTGGTTACAACTAGCAAATTCAGGTGGCACTCCCTGAAAAATACAGGAGTGTCAACTAGTAAATCTTTTGCAGGAAAACAACATAATTTACTATTGAAGGCATGAAGTCCTACAAAAAACAGAAACAGAGTAAAGGTATTCAATCTGTGCTGATGACGCCGAGAGGCTCGGTATGCAGGTCCTCTGTATGTAAGAATGGATGCTTGGAATCTTGAAATCAAATGAAAATATGCAGACTTTTCTTCTCTGTCATTAAGGCATCGTCAGAGAGAAATTAAATAATTACTAAATTACTACCTTTCTTGCATGGCCCTTGGGGATCACCCCCTCCCCTACCACCACCACCACCACCACTAAAACAGAAATACTGGTCAAGCAGCTCAAATAATAAATAAAGTGTCAGCTGGACTGCCTATCCCCCACCCCAGAAGCAATCATTGTAATCCATGTGGGAGGAAATAGACAGAGTTCCACGACGATCTGTCTGGCTGAGGGGTTTCTCAGTGATTGGCACCTTGGATCATATCACACAAGGCATAGGCCACCCAGTAAACAAAAAACGTTATACAACATTTTGTAACGTTATATAACGTTTCTCTAAGGCTCCTCACTATGGCATAACGTTATATACAGTTTTATAACGTTATTTTGATGTAAAATAAAGTTTTTTTGTTAGCTGGGCAGTGCAATATGATCCAAGGTACCACAAGCGGAGAAACCAGGAATTCAGACTGATTAGAGTGGATCTCTGTGTTTATTTCATGTAATTCTTGATCAATTTGATTTGAAATCAATATTCAAAGATTGGTTTCATAGCTATCTTAGTGACGTCATCATAGAGATACACCCCATGGAGAATGAGCATCAGTTTCCCCACAGGGGTGTGGAGAACGGCAACTTTGTTTCTCCACATGAAATGATTAGAAATAGTGAGTGCTACCAGCGAGGGTCCATGTTGTAGGTGTGTAGTGCTACAAAGCAGTGTTAAGGCACCTACAAAGCGGCCCCCACTCACAACACCAGTGGGAATTAAGAGCTACAAATGTCTCAGAAACATGAGGCCACCTTGCATGTTAAACCGGCCTTTGCCGCTAATTTCATGCCCTGCCTACTGCCCCGTGACTGTGGGGGGAGGGGGGGCAGATTGGTGGGTGGTTTGTGGGGGGGGGGGGGGGCTGGAGTACATGTATCAGAATTGGGGCAACAAAGACAGTATGAGATATACATGTACATTGAGACCTTGATAAATCGGTCTTTGATAAGTCGATGGTCTCACTCATCAGTCACAATTTTAGGGCCCTAATTCTGATTACATCCACTCTCTTTGTATGTAGTAGTTATAGGATGTGTACCAATCTGTACGCGAATACAGTGAAGGAGCCTTATACTGTTATAGGCTCCTTCACTGAACACCCCTACAGATTGGTACTAGTCCTATAACTACTTTATGCCACTAGCTGTATACAGTATACAAGAGGTGTGAAATGCTTTGTTCTCTGTGCCCGCTGTGGTATAAATAATATTACCTTAAATAACCGGTGATTTTTTGGCTGAAACAGAGGTGGTCGGTTTATCGAGGTCTCACGGTATATGTATTCCTGATAATGACGTGGGATTTCGGCACACCTATAAGTCTGAAGTCGTACCTAGAATATTGGCAACTTTAGTTGGCGTTTAGTAATGCTTTGGATCATTCTGTGACTGGGTACCATAAAACCTAGTACCTATGTTAGCCTAACTGTTGTATATTAGCCGCACCTAGACTTGGGGAATATCCTATATAAGTTCCTCTACATGGGTCCCCGCACTTTTGACCGTGTCGCCGTGTCAATTTTTAGCAGAAGGACTGGGTCATCGTGTCGATTTTTAGGTATATAAGAACTTAGAGAAAAATCTCCGTGGGTCGATTTTTATCCCTAATTTTCCTGTTTCCGGCGATTTTTAAAATGGGTTAAAACGGCCGTGTCGCCGGTGTCGATTTTTACCCATATAGAGGCACATATAAGCCTCAGAAGGGGTCTGGTTATGGCGACTTTTGTACTATATATGTGGTTGGATAAACATCTAAAAACTCGCATATACAGGTCACACCTTGATTTTGTCCTGATCCTATAAGCCGCACTGGCGATCTGACTTGCGTACTAGCCGCAGCATATACCCTTTCCGAAATAATTTGACTTGACCAAAACCAAAACTAATGTATGCAGGAATAGTCCATTTCAAGTACCCCTCTTTATTCCCCGTGATTTGGGGGTAAGAAGGGGTAGGGCAGGTCAGGGGAAAGACTGGGAGGTGAGGGGAGGGGGGGGGGAGGTAGGGGGGGGGGGTAATGTATCAGAATTAGGGCATTAGAGACAGTAGTACTGCCAGTACTACTAATGTCTCTATACTGAGTGGAGATATATACTGCATGACCATGATGTGGGGGGTATAGGTACCTCTGGAAGTTGGCAATCACATTTAAACGTTTTCTATCATTCTGTGTGTATATTTCTTAACATTATTAGCAACACTTGTTAAAACGTTTTTGAATTGATCTCAAAAAGCCATTTCATGACGGTTAGATGATCAATTATGATGATTTGAAAAACGATGTTCTTTGGTAAAAACAAATGGGACTGCCGTATTCACCATGAGAAAAGGGGATATGGCCTACCGGGTACATAGGAAAAATGACTCTGTGCATGCATGCATGTGTGTGTGTGTGTAGATGTGGTGGGTCAGGTGATCATATATTAAGTCCAAAAAAAGGTTTGTTTCAGGTCACCCGACCGACCCTATCCAAACAGGGCCGACCCTACGTTTTTTATGCAATTTTGAAGAAATTTGCGTATTTTAACCCTTTTTTGGTCAATTTTAGGGTCTTCGGAGAGGCGGGCTAGTACTTTCATGTTTTAAAAAAAAAGTTTTAAAAAAGAAAAAAAGAATCGGACCTACCGACCCTACATTTTCTTGCCATGTAGCCTAAAACACACCTTTTTTTTTGTTTCTATAAAAAAATCTACTTTGGTAGTGAAGTGAGTACTGCAACGTCATACACAGGGACACCTTTTTTTTTGGCCTAAGGAGGGTGTGCTGTGGTTGTGCAGGTGGGGAGGGAGGGTGCATGTGGCCTGGGTAGGGGGGAGATGATCATCATTATTGCCGCTTTCTGTAATTGAGAACGGCGACACAGCGGAACCACTACCTCCCTATATACAGACTATGACAGCCTTTGTTCTCTAGGACTAGGGACTCGGGACTTTCTAACGCTTTATTACTAAGAGGCACTGGGTATATATGTGGGAAATTTTGAGTTGGGTCAGTGTGTGAGAGGGTGGGTGGTGGTCTTATTGCATGGTGTACATGGTTATATATTAATATAGGGAAGTATATTTATAAACATAAAAGACATACACTCAATGCTAGTTGCCGGGAATGAGATGGATAGAGAAAGGGGGTGATTTGAGGAAGGAAGGAAGCAAGGAACGAAGGAATGAAGGAAAGAAGGAAGAAAGGAAGGAAGGAAGGAAAGAAGGAAGGAAGGAAGGAAGGAAGGAAGGAAGGAAGGAAGGAAGGAAGGAAGGAACGAACGAAGGAAGGAAGGAAGGAACGAACGAACGAACGAACGAAGGAACGAAGAGAAGAGGAGACGATGCCAGTATGTAAGAGGGGGAGGAAAGAGGGCATGAGGAGTGGAAAGTAGAAGGCATAAAACAAGTAAGCAAGCGAGCAAACGAGGTATGAAGGAAGAGAGCAAAGATGTAGAAACGCATGTGTGGGAAGGCTGACTATTATAAATAGATCTAATGCCACATTCTTAGTGTGCATATACTTATGCACACTAACAACTTTTTCATCCTGACCGGATTTAAGAAGGGTAAATAGAAAAGAGATAAAATAAAATAAGAAGAAGACGGGGGTTGGGGACAGACAGGATAATATTTACAAGAATACACATTGTAAGACTATCATATGCAAAATAGAGTCGGTCCCGACGAGCCTCTTAGATGTGCCACGCACAATGTTATTCCAATGTCAGAAAGTCAAAAAATAATGCGTAAAATTATGACCCAAACAGTACGCAACTACGTTCAATGTCCCGAACAAAACGCCACCGTAAGGGTGCTGCTAGGGCGCGGTCGCGATCTCTCGCTCCGACGGACAGCCCGGGCGGAGAATCTTTCTACGGTCTAAGATAGATTCACCATATGTCAGACACATACTCCGAGACAGACAGTGACATGAGAGGCTATATATATTATATGCAGACAGCGACTTCAAGTGTGTGTTTTTTTGGAAAAAATATAACACTTAAACTTTACCATTATTCACAAATAAAGAGTTTAAAGTGCTTGAATAACCACAAAATCAAGTGTCCGTCCCAAGGTATGTGTCCGACTCCAGGTGGATATACCCTAGAAGGACAGGATAGCTGAGGCAAGGAGGGAGGAGGAATGAAGAAACTATAGAGGCAGGATATCTGTATGTAGATCTGGGATGTGTGTGTGTGGGGGGGGGGGGTTCTCATTTCACCTGGTACCTTCATGCCCTGAATGGCTGAGGGAATCCCAATTAGTAACAGATAAAACCCGACCCGGTGGTGGGGGGTGTACTGGTGTCTTACCCTTAAAAGGGCCGCATAGTGCTTTAATGCATTAATATGCCATTTGTCGGCATGATGCATGGATGCAGCCCTGTTTTATAAGAAACGGGGAATAACATTTTGTTCAACTCACCGGGGCTGCATTCATGCATCATGCCGACCCTATGGGTTTGATACACTTGTGTATGATCAGCATGATGCTACAACTCACCAGGGCTGCATTCATGCATCATGCCTACAAAGGGCATTATTAAAGGGGCAGTCTCACCACTCGCACTTAACCACATAGTAGACTAGAACAGTACTAGAATTGTGAGTGGGATACGCTTGGTGATTATGTCACTTTAAAGCATTATGCGGCCCCTAAAGGTTTAATGTATAAGTAGGAGTTACATGTCGGTACTACTGGTAATACTACTGTGGGCCACAAGACACATGGGTGACTGCTATACTGACATCTAGGCGTTTCCGGAAATACTGCTACTACAGAGACTACTATAGGTACACCCAAGCTGGCTAATGGGGGTTTGGGAAAGGAGGACGTTCATTCATACCTGCTGGGTTACTATACCAAGGAACAATGAATTATTATTTCCTCTTTTATTTGCACTATAGGGACTTCTCAACTATGTTATTGTAGTAGAGAAAATAACCTTTTGTTCAAATATCTAGCTAAGATGACACACCATTTTCAAAAAGCACAACACTGCATATCACACCAATCTTATTAGATGTGGAATGCTATACGAACAATGGCTTTAATTTCGAGCCTGTTGGTCAATTCACGGCGTGCGACTTAGTTAGTTGATATATTACTAACAAATTAAGAGCCTAGTAAATCTGGGGTCTTGAATCCAATTCCAATTGAAGGTTCATACAGTAAACCAGCACACACAGGTGCTACTTCTTACCAGGAGGTAAAAGGGGCTGAAATGGTATTATGAAATTAATCAGATGTGCATTAACCTCGCACAAAATGCATAATGAATCTGTGTAACTGGCACTTAAGTGGTGACACTTTGTTATACATGTCCCCGCCCCATGCAGAGTGGCCTGCTGCCAGAGCTCTCCTACCAGAGATCAGCATGTTCCTGTCTTGTGTCTCTGCCCCAACCTGTTCACCACGCTCCTGTCATCAGGGATGTTAGTCAAGAGGGAATAGAGTTATATCATGACCATGCATTCCTAGACAACTTTCTCCCTCTAGCAGCAGGATTTTAAACAGGGGTGGGCATATCTGAAAACCCTGGAGTCAATACAGGACTGGTTGTAGCCAAGACAAGTATTGGAAGGATATGTGCCCTCGTGCGCATTTTTCATGAAGCGCAGCAGGGGGTATGCACGTAACCCCTCCTACCCCCTGATGAAAATTTTGGAAGTTTAGACTTTAAATAGTGTGTTCTGGTGCATTTTGACCATTCTGTTATTGCCCTATTTCTTTTGGGACTGGAGCATTGTTTTTGGAAAGAAATGGTTTTTAAAATGCAATTTAAAAATGTATCGTAACTTTGGTTCTAGTTGGACTATATACAAAATTCTTTCAGTTTTGGAAAGCTTGGGGTCAGGAGGGCATTGTCGCCAATTTCAAGGCTAGTGTCGCCACTTTTTGGCGACATGGCGACAGCTGCCCACCCCTGAATTTATCATGCCCATGTCATGGCTGATTCAAATTTAAGCCAACCAGGAGCCAGCAGGACATTCTGCCCTTTTTCTAATTTTCTGTTTTGCTTTTTGGCAGATAGAAAGCAAGAAGAAGCAGTAGGGAGAGGGGAGGGGTTGGTGCCTTTCACCCTTTTGGGAAAAAAGACATTCTGATGATATTTTGATCTACCACGAGTCATGCCTCGAAACTTTTGGTTACTTTAGAGTTGCCTGAGCTTTAAGCTTAAGGCAGAGTGACAATGACAGAGACACAGTTGTAGCAGGACGCCCCTGACATGCCAGCTTGGCAGTGACATGCGCACTGGGCTGCTTCTGTGCGTCCCTATCTGACTGTCCCTGACTTGGCTGGTTAGCTTTGACGACTGTAGAGGGGGTTGATGTCTGTGTCAGGCACGCAATGACATGGGTGTACTGGTGCTGCTGCCACGCCCCAGTGGCGGAAACAGGAACTAGCGAGTAGTCGGGTGCTTAGCCTACATGGGGGTGCAGAGGGCTCCTGGTCGAAAAGTCGCTTTTTTGGACTTAAGTCGGAAGTCGCCTCCAAAACTACCCAGGTTGCCAGGTCGCTTTTGACCCATCTGGAGCCACCTAGATGACATTTGTTGTAATAGCACACCACAGAGGCGTAGGAAGCAACTCTTCATTGGGGGTGCCCAAGGGGGGCCCACTCCAACCAACATAAAGTATCGGTTTTTATGCATGATGTATCATATACATCCTTATATTACATTGTATGGAAAAGTAGTATTTGAGCCCAATTTAGGTCTGATTTAGGGGCCCGGCCCCCTCTGCCCCCACTTTCCCCTATGCGGGATTGAAAATTGTGTCTATCATATTACAGGTCTTGACAAATTTTGGGGGGGCCCAAGTGACCACCTACCAGTATACTGTGTAAAGAGCCTACAGGCAAGTGTTGTCAGTGAGAAAACGATCAGCACAAGGTCATATAAAGACTTTGATGAAGAATTGTTCCTCGACTGGTTAGCGGAAGCTAACTGGGATGAGTATTATGGACTAGCTGATCCTACTGATGCCTGGAATTTTATTCAGAGTCATATTGTCACTTTTTTGGATGGTGTTTGTCCGATTGTTACAAAGCTGGTAAGAGACATGGGTAATATATGGATGAATGGTGAGATTCGAAGTCTTATATTTGAGCGGGACCAAAATGTTGAGCTTTTTTTGAGCACTAATAACCAAGTCTACCTGAATAAGGCTCGAAAACTGAGAAGGAGAATAAATTTGAGCTGTAAGTATGCAAAAGCTAATTATGTTAAATCGGGTTTGGAAGATAGCAAAACAGATCCAAAGAAGTTCTGGCGCAATATCAATAGTATCATGCAGCCGGAGGGGGAAATTACCCCACCAGTTTTAATGGGTGATGACGAAGAGATGAAGTCAAATCAAGATTCTGTAACCTATCTAAATGACTATTTTGCCGGAATTGGTGAAAAATTAAATAGTGATTTGACTGCCCAGGGTCATGACCCTAAACCTTTAACAGTGATAGATAGATCTCCGGATTTCACAAAAATTACAGTTAACATTAAAACTGTTACCATTTTGGTTGACGAGATTAATGTCAATAAGACATCGGGTATTGATCATATACGCTGTGACATTTTGAAATTGGCTCTGAAAAAACTTCTTCCTGAGCTTACTTGGTTACTGCAGCTAAGCTTTGACACAGGAATATTTCCTGACATGTGGAAGGTAGCCCGTGTGAGTCCCATTCCTAAAGTTGGAAATGAACGTCTGGTTACAAACTGGCGCCCTATTTCACTTTTGTCTCTCCCTTCTAAGATAGCAGAGAAATTAATGCATATGCACCTATCAGAGGCCCTGGAGAAACTGGACTTTCTAGCGAAAGAACAGTTTGGATATAGACAAGGGCGAGGCACCGGTGATGCAATTTTCAAATTTGTTGACGACCTCTATGATAGCATTGATCGTAGCCATGTTACTCCAGCCTGCTTTTTAGACTTGAAAAAGGCGTTCGACAGTGTTAGCCATGACTATCTTTTGGAACTTATTTACAGTTTGGGTCTACACCCGTCTGTAAACAGATGGTTGACTAGTTACCTGACTGATAGGAAACAGTTCACCAGGATCGGGACCTACACGTCAGGCGTAAAGCCTGTAAATTTCGGAGTTCCTCAGGGCTCTGTCTTGGGACCTTTATTGTTTATAATATATGTGAACGACATCACTTCAGTGATTAAGTCATCTAAATTCTTAATGTATGCAGATGACTTGGTTTTTTATACGTCTAGTAATAAAGCTGACCTTGCTTATCAGCGTTTGCAGTCCGATATTGAAAATGTTTATAAATGGTGTACGGAAAAGCGCCTGACTGTGAATATGGACAAGACCAAAGTTGTTTGGTTTGGATCGAGCAGGAAACTGCCAAGTTTAAACTTGCAAACTTTTTATATGAATGGTCATGCACTAGCCACAGCCTGTGAATATACATACTTGGGTTTGAGATTGGATGAGCATTTATCAATGGAATTAGCCATAAAAGATGTAATTCAGAAAGTCAATAATCGATTGTTCAGGTTTGCTAAACTAAGATACTTGCTGATCCTGCATGCAGCCCTATTAGTCTATAAAACGATGATAATGACATTGTTCGATTACTGTAGCTTTATTTATGCTGGATGTAATGACACCTCACTGCCTAAGTTACAACGACTGCAGAATCGGGGTCTCCGGATATGTTACCGCGGAAATCGGGATTACATGGCTGAGGAAGTACTGCACTCGAAGGCTAAGCTGCCTTTATTGTCCAGACGAAGAGATGAAATCCTCTTAACGTGGATGTATAAGTTTTTGTCTGTTAAGGAATTGATTGATGCAAGGCGGGGCGATCGGGTGACTAGGTCCAATAATAGAAAGTTTATTGTCAAGCGTGCTAAATTACAGGGATATAAAAAATGTCCTTGGTATAGCGGTAACATCCTGTGGAATATTCTTGGTGAATGGTTTCAGAAGGCAAATTCTAAACTTCAGTTTAAATTACGGATACGCAAGTTGAAAGACCTACATGTGAGAAATGATGAGCCAATTGAAGATTGGGTAGACGAGGATAGTTTGTTATTTGAACATAGCGATAGTGATACTGATCGACAAGTAAGTTCAGTCTAATAGGTTGAGATACTGAAGGGTTTATTGCAAAGGGAAGATTGATGGTTTATGATCATCCCTGGCGCTTTAGGTGACTGTTGTCGGAGATAGCTGGATTGGGATCACTGGCAGTACAGTTACCCTATTTACCTCAAGGGAGATAGCTGGTTAAGTATCACCTGGAGGTACCTGCTATGAATTTGAAGTTTTAGGATGTATGTAGCAACATGTGATGTTGTAAGGTTTTGGTTTGAATGTCATTGGGGCTGGTCACTTGAAAAATAATGTATGCTCTGAGAGTCTATCTTCAAGAGGTCGTTGATATGACTTTCTGCTGAAAATGTCGCCTACTATGATTGCACTGTTTGCTGCATTAAGTACCGGTACTCCATCTTCATCTAGATCTTCATTCTGTCTTTCCCTCTGTATAATGATATGGCTTTACTAGCCTGCATGAGAACTATCTCTTGAACTGTTCAAAAAAACCTGTACATCCATGATTTTATTATTATGTTGAAGTTGCTTTGCAACGCTATATGATTCGATGTGAGGCCTGAAGTCTCTGTACATGACAATTGTAGTTAGCATTTTGTGAATCCACCCAGTTGAAGCCACATCTATTAACCATCTCTAACTGGCTTGTTATACTATTGTTGTTGTCTTGTCTAGCCATGTATGTCTTTGTAAATGTTGTCATGTCTATGTCTACTCGCCGTACCATTATTACAAACTTCATTTCATATCCTTACATTTGTTTCCATATGTATGTAAATGTTGACCTGGATATTGTTTGATATTTTTGATTATTATTGTGCTTCGATTATCCACTTTTCTGTATATTGTGAGAGGCTCAATAAATCCACACTAAAAACGTAAAAAAAACAAAAAACATATTAAGGCCCCCCCCTCCTCGGTGGTTGGGGGGGGGGGCCCGGGCCCCCCTGCCCCCCCCCTTTTCCTACGCCACTGCACCAATGCAGCCCCAGCAAGTAACTCGTCAGTGCTGTATTGGGGGTCTGGATGGGGGGGGGGGTCACCATTTCCCATGTCGATTTAAACAAATGACCATGTCGCCCTGTCGATTTTAAGAAATGTCCATGTCCCATGTCGCTATCTCTAATAGTCCTGATGTCGCCACGTCACTAGGCCCAAAAACGGCCATGTCGCCATGTCGAATTTAGTCGTCCACACCCATGTATTGGTGCATGGTGCTGACCATGCAGGAGTGCCTCTACCCTACAGTGTTGGCATGATGTTGAAATGCAGCACTGGCGAGTTACTCGTCAGGGCTGCATTAATGCATCATGGTCATTTATTGCCAGCTGGGGGGTTTATATGGGTTCCGATCCCATAGGGTTGGTATGATGCATGCATGCAGTCCTAGCGAGTGGACTTGCCAGTGATGCATTCATGCATCATGACGGCAAAGGGTATTTAAAGTAAGGATATCCGATGTGTAGGACAAAAAAAATGATTTCCCTAAAAATGTGTCAGAATGTTCACAAATGATATATTTGATCTCCAATCTGATCCATTTCCCCCTAATTCCCTCTAATTTTGCCCTAATAAGATTTTATTGCCCAATATATGGTCATATTAGAATAAAAGCGTGCACGCTTTTATTCCCCCCATTGAAAATACACTAGAAAAGCTCTTGACTGGGGGACATTGGAGCCTTTTGTGACATATAGACACCCAATTGATAACATATAATTGACCTCTATTCACTAAATAATATACTTTTATAGTGTTTGAAATACATTTAAGTAAGATTTAGAATTTGAGGAAAAATCGGATATATACCCACTTTAAGCACTGTGATGTTGACTGTTGTGTGATATAATAGTGTTGGTCTAGTATTATGTTTTTATGAATGCCTATTTTTATGATTGCTACGTTAATACCGTATTCGACGTAATAAGCGCACACCCCCCGTTTTTGGCCGATTTCTATACCACAAATAACCAAAAATATCTCAATTTTCGACCCTAATTAAACTCTTAAATACTAAAAGGTATCCACAATAGCTTCTTAAGCGCACTGTGCGCTTATTACGTCGAATACGGTAGTCGTGTAGTTGTTAGGAATTGGAGAAAACCCAAATATCCAGTGTGAAGAATTCATATATTAGGTAGATCATGATATTGCAATATTCACAGCGAAGTCCGATCTCTACACCATTCCTCCCTAGAGCAGTCATGAGACCAGTTCCATAAGTTGATGCCCACTGCAGGAACAAAAACTGGAACTTGAGTACATGTGACATTGCGGGGTTGTCTCAGTCGTGCCTCCTTAAGACTCTATTACAATGTGGATAGACCATGATCCAATCTCATACACAGTTGCCCCCTGGTGTCTTGTTGTGGAACTACACTTCCTACTAGTACAGATCCATGAAGGGACAAACTCTCGAGGTTCCTTGACGCTGTGCATATAGCCCTAAATCCACGGCGACAAGAACCTGCGTTAAAAGGGTATCGCCCCTCTGCCGCCACTATTTCGCCGCTATTTGGCCCTGCCGCGCCAATTTCGCCCTGCCGCGCCAATTTCGCCCCTATGACGCCGTGGACTTTGGCGGCACAGGCGCGAAAAAGGTGTGGCATGGCAAAATAGCGGTGAAATGGTGGCAGCAGAGGGGGATACCGTTTTAACGCAGGTTCTTGTCGCCGTGGATTTTGGGCTTATCCCTTATAATCTTAAAATTGCACATCCCCTGTAATCTTAAAACTGCAAAAAATGTCCCTGTAATCTTAAGATTGCACATCCCTGTAATCTTAAAACTTTCTTAAGTACACAAATTAAAGGTGAGTTTGATTCGCATACAACCTGCGGGTTATACCGTATTTGACGTAACAAGCGCACATCGCCTAATAAGCACACACCCCCATTTTTGGGCCGCTTTTAGAGAATAAAACGTCCAAAATATTTCAAATTTTGAGTCCAAATTAATTCCTAACTACCGTAAAACCCCGCCTATAAGCCGGATTTTATTTGGCGTTTTTATTTCATATAAGCCAAATTTTTTCCCCAAAACTCACATTCGGCTTATAGGCGGGGTTTTCTAAAAGATTATTTGAAAGTCATGTCTGAAAAATATGAAATCTTTGTCACAATAATTACTCGACTTTTGTTTACTGTAATGCACTTAAAAGTAATTTCCAAAGGGGGTATACACGTAACATCAAAGAGACGTAGTATTACAATGAAAAAAATTATATCAACCTGTTTAAAAAGGGTTATTGTTTATAGCCAAGGTAGGGGCTAAGCACGCCCCAAGACCCCCAAAATCCAATTCGGCTTATAGGCGGGGTTTTCTAAAATGTCAAAACATTTTTATATAAGTCGTCTTTTTTCTCTCAAAGTCACTTTCGGCTTATAGGTGGGGTCGGCTTATAGGCGGGGTTTTACGGTACTAAAATTGTGTCAAGGGTAAATTGTCCAACACACTATTTGTTTAATATGATGATAACGGTACTCCAACAGCTAAATAATTTTTGAAAAACGGCTGGACGGTGTGTGCTTATTAGGATTAAAATTTGTTTCTTTTTTTTTAATCTAAATTTTCTTTAAAGCGCACTGTGCGCTTATCATGTCGGTTACGGTTATTGAAAATGAAAACCAACTCACATTTTGCGTCCGTCGTGTCGTATGACGGGCTCTGCGTCTAGGAAGGGGATGCACTTTAGTTCCAGCAGTGCGTGGTAGATGGGGTGAGTGACAAAGTCCCCCACCCACTTAGCAACCATAATGGCCAGCATGATGGGCAGTAGGAACTGCACGTCGTTTGTTATCTCTATCTGTAATAGAAATTCATTAAACAATTTATTTATTCATTCATTTTTTGATGAAATGTCTTCAGCTTTTACTCAATGCTTCAAGGTTGATTGCACCAATACAGCCACAGTGAGTAACTCACTGGTGCTGCATTGGTGCGTCATACCATGGAGTATACAGTACTCTCCCTGGTCATACCGACCCTTCGAGAGTGTCTCAATCTCATAGTGTCTGCATCATGCTTGAATGCAGCACTGGCGTGTATACATGTACAACAATATGATCCGGTCACTACAGTTCATACCAACAGCTATTCTAATCCAGCCCTGTGCTGCCCCCTGTATGAGGAAAACCGAAACTTGCAAAGTGGTCCCAGGGCCGTGAGCCCCCTAGTGGTGGTATGGGGAACCTTTAAAGGGACTCGCTACTTGTCGCAGGATTAGTAATGTTCTATTGACTTTTGCATGTAACTCAGGATTATGTTAGCTTGATTTATTATCTAATAGAAAATCCAAAGAAATTGCCATGTCACGGTACTAACTTTCATGATACGGCCATTTGAGCAAAGGAGTAGCTTAACTATAAAAATGAACAGGAAAACAACATTTTCCCATTATCTGTCATGGCTAATCCCCTTCTTCTATTGATATGGCAACCAAACCTTGGGAATGTATAATGGACATCTATACAAACATTTTAGGACCAATAAAACAGGGGGTCACGGATGAAATGAGAAAGGCATGAATTCTGGAAAAAATATTTCTTTTGCCTTAACTATAGGATCCTATGGGTGTCCTAGCAGTGAGTATATGTGAACAATGGAGGTATACTGTCAAAATAGCAAATACAAATAGTTGATTCAGGGAAAGTGGTCTATGTAGGAATAGGAATACAGCTTAAAGAATACTTTTCATGAGCTTTGATTTTTGCTACCAGGTGGCTTCTGTGTAGGAACCAGCAATTCCCTTTAACATGTACATTCTGGGACTCGCTCAGAGAGACATCGCTCAATCAATCTAGCTAAAAGGGGACATTTGCCGTCATGATGCACCGATGCAGCCCTGGCAAGTGACTCACCAGGGCTGCATTTACGTATCATGACGACCAAGGGCATGATGTATGATGTGTTATTACACGACCTAACATTATTGGAAAGATCCTCTGTAAGAACAGAGAAGGAAAAAAGAATCACCCGGTATGATGCCAGATGCAGCGAGAGTTGGTTACGGGGCCAAAAAAAAGAAGTTGTGTTCAGGTATCCCTAACGACCCTTTTTTTTTGGCCCTACCCAATATATATATATATATATATATATTTTTTTTTTTTTTGAAGGAATTTTCGTGCTTTTTTGTACTGAGTGGGGTTGGACGATGTGTGTGGTACCTCCGCTACTACACTCAGAACTGAACAGGTAAGCAATTTTTCGCGCTCCCTCGGACTACATGGCATGACATGTGACCACTTGATCTAGATTACTGTTCACTTATTGGCTGGAATCATGTAATTTAGGTCAATAAACATGTATTCCTACCCCTATGGGGTGACCACAACAAAGTTCCAGGTTGTTATTACACATAAAGATAGAGGTGAATACACAAAACTGGGTCTTCTCACAAGGAGTATTTATTTCCAACTTAATGAAAAATAAATAGTTGTGATTTAGAAAAATTATTTCCATAATTTTTCTGGGCCAAAGTGATTCAGCATAGAATCTGTGGTAGGTGAGTTCTGGTGTTTCATCTTATTCAAAGATTCATCAGGTAGACATTCATGAGTTTTATAAACAGTTCTCAGATGATTAAAACAAAGTTTAAATCAGCCTGCAGTTTTTAATAGGGACTTTTTGATCACTCTGTGTACCTTTTTTGTACTGAAGTATTTTTTTTCTGAAAATTATTCGGAAATGGCAGGAATTTTGTCTCAAAATCCTTTAAAAAATTTGGTAAAAAAAAAAGGAAGAAATTCGACCTACCTACCCTATTTTATTTGGGCCATGTGACCTGAACACAATTTTTTTTGGCCAGGGCTATACAGGACCGCATCATATAATACTGGCTATTTATTGCCATCCTTAACGAGTTAATGAGTATGCAAAGGGAGTAAAACTTGTCGTGCATACTCACCATGATAACAGTGAGGGACATGGTGAGGCGGGAAACCCCTCCGAAGAAGGAGGCGGCCCCGATGAGAGCGAAGGCGCCTGGATCCATCCAGGACCAGACCGTGTCCGGCTCCGTGTGAACCCCAAACATGGACACCATGCTCAGCCCGATCACTCGGCCGTAGCAGCCGCCGATAAAGCTGGGGGAGAAATGTCGAGAAAATATCAATAAGTTAAAGTGACATGGTCCGATGATTAGGGTTCAAAAATCAATTTTGTTAAGAATGAAGTAGAATGTTCCCTACGGCCATACTTCATGTGCTAGCTACTTTATTTTATCTCATTCCCTATAATTCAGCTTAAAATCTAACTAATTATCAGATTATGGCTCAATTTACTAATTTTGGAGTGTACGTTATAATTCCTCCATTGAAAAAACACTGTAAAATACTACACTTGGGCCATGTCGGACCCTCTAATTGGGCTCTTATTGCCCATGGATAACATTTTATTGGGCCCTATTCTCCAAATATGATATTGTACTAACAGGATTTAAAATATGAAAAAATCGGACCATGTCACTTTAAACCAAACAAGGACTCAGCTGATGAGACCAGTGGCTAATTCCCCCCGGCTGGAAATGCCTGGTGAGCACCGGGCCACTTACAACACAAAGAGCCCACTGAAGCAGGGGTGTGAAATAGAAAAAATGATTTCCTCTGAAGATGCTGCATGAAGTGACAAGGCTGGGTGCGGAACAGACTCATCTACTTGAAACCCTTGGAAATGATATACTTTACCAAGACTAGGGGGTTTGGGGGCATTCCCCCCAAGAAAAATTTGAAAATCTAGAAGCCAAATCGTGTCACTTCATGTATTTTGATGTTCTAATCTGATGATATTTCTAAATCCCACCCCCCCTACATAAAGGAAAGTAAATATCTCATTGGATCTGGACAAATCTCAGGAACTGTCCTGAGGGAGATAAAATCCACGGATTTCCGCGTTTCCGCGGACATTTCACGCCCCTGTGAAGATAAAGGTCCTGGCAAACTACCATAAATTCCCGCGTATAACCTGCACCTCGCGTATAACCCGCACCCCGACTTTGGGAGAATCGTATAACCTGCATCTGGGGTCTGAAAATTGCCATTTTACTACCTGTACTATACTGCCTAGACTTTGGGACTATTGTATAACCCGCACTTGACTTTTGGTTCGTTTATAAATACTTGGGAATTATTATTATGGTAGTATTCATAAGGGCCTATATAGATGCCTATGGACAGAGTGGGGATTTACAGTATCTACCTTACCTTAAAATGTTGTGTATAAACCGGACCCAAGTGTAGTATTGCAGTTTACTCCTTGTATAAGCTGCACTGTATATAAATGCCAAATAAACCTCGCGTCTAAGCCATGGGTACCGTAAAACCTCGCTTATAGGTCGATTTTTATTTGTAATTTATTTTTGCTATAAGTCGGATTTTCACCTCTAAAGTCCAATTCGACCTATAGGTGAGGTTTTAAAAAAAGTAAAATTATTTAGGGACCCTAAATAGGTTAATTTTAATGCTGTAAAATACACACTTTTTAGGGCATTGTTTTTCCATGTAAGGCTTCTTTTATCACACCACATGTTGGGAGTCGTCTTAAGGACAGCATGTCATGAATATTACTCACTTTGGCTATAGGAAAAGGGTGGTCATGGGGGGTCTGGGTTGGGGTGTGGCCCCCTCAAAAAAGTTTTTTCTACTATGGTACAGTACTAAAGTCACCATAATCAGATCGCTGGTGCGGCTTATAGGATCGGCTAATGGCGGGGTGCGGCTAATAGGTGAGTTTAAAAAAAGTTCCACCCTATATGCTATAATATAGGCATGTTTGGTATCAAATTAAAGCTGAGTACTCGCGTACAAGCTGCGGCTTATACGTGAAAATTATTTTTGTAATGTGTTTTACGTTAATACTTACAGCATGGGTACAACGAGACCACTGGAGATGGAGGTGCCGGCGGACCAACAGGCCAGGAGGAAGTAGAATATGAGGACAGTAACAAGCACCGGGTAGTCGAACTGTAGGTGCGTGTTACGGGAGAAGAGTTGGTGTATCGCACCCTCACCCGTGTTAAACAACAACGTAGCCACTGAGAAGTAAAGGGTAAATATAGTGTTAACTCTTTAAGGGCCACATACTGCTTTAACCCTTAAAGGACGGCATGTCGCTAAAAGATGACATTTGTCGTCATGATGCACCAAACCCCTGAAGCCCCGGCAGTGGGGCTGCATTGGTGCACCATGCCGAAGCTTAGGGCCTGTCTCAACACTGTAGGGTCGGCATGATGCTTGAATGTAGCACTGGCGAGTTACTCGCCAGGGCTGCATTCGTGCATCATGACGACCAAGGGCATGATGCATTAAAGCACGGGTAGTCGAACTGTAGGTGCGTGTTACGGGAGAACAACTGGTGTATCGCTCCCTCACCCGTGTTGAAGAGCAACGTCGCCACTAGATGAAATAAACGTTTAACAAACAAATCTAATTAATAAATGACGCGATAATTTACTATAGACACTACAGAAACATTTAACAGCTTGACAACCCTCTAAGGACGGTATAATGCCTTAATGCATATAGGGTCGAGACACAACCAAAGGGTCGGTATGATGCATCAATGTAGCACCGGCGAGTTACTCGCCGGGGCTGCATTAATGCATCATGACGGGATAGTCGAACTGTAGGTGCGTGTTACAGGAGAACAACTGGTGTATCGCTCCCTCCCCCGTGTTGAACAACATCCCCACTGATAAATAAATGAATGCAGCTGCATTCAGGCATCATGCCGACCTTATGCATAATGGGGTCAAGAGACTCCCGAAGGGTTGGCATGATGCACCAATGCAGCACCGGCGAGTTACTCGAAGGGGCTGCATTGGTGCATCATGACGACAAATGTCGTCCTTTAGCTAAAAAGTTAATACCGTAAAACCTCGCGTATAAGCCACCCCGAGTTTGGTGCGATCCTATAAGCTGCAGAGGCCATCTGAGAATTGTTAATTTGGTACCGTAGTATACTTATAAAAACTCTCGTATAAGCCGCACCCTATGTAGGCATGTTTGGTATCAAGAGAAAGCTGAGTCTGATTCGCGTACAAGCCGCGGCTTATACGCGAGGTTTTATGGTACCAATTATTTTTAATTTTTTTAATTTCTAATTATAGTGGCCTGTGCTTACTCTGGTTGTAGGTGCCGTTGGTGGCGGTGTAGTTGGTGTTGGGTGTGTCGGTGCCCACAGGACACATGTAACGAGACACACCGCCGTCAACGTATAACAGGCCCTTGGTCGTCATGATGCATGAATGCAGCCCTGGCGAGTAACTCGCCAGGGCTGCATTCATACATCATGCCGACCTTACAGGGTTGAGACACTCCCAAAGGGTCTTCATGATGCACCAGCGCTACATGATGCACCAATGCAGCACCAGCGAGTTACTCGAAGGGGCTGCATTGGTGCATCATGACGACAAATGTCGTCCTTTAGCTAAAAAGTTAATACCAATTATTTTTAATTTTTTCAATTTCTAATTATAGTGGCATGTGCTTACTCTGGTTGTAGGTGCCGTTGGTGGCGGTGTAGTTGGTGTTGGGTGTGTCGGTGCCCACAGGACACATGTAACGAGACACACCGCTGTCCACGTATAACTTGCCCTTGGTCGTCATGATGCATGAATGCAGCCCTAGCGAGTAGCTCGCCAGTGCTGCATTCAAGCATCATGCCGACCCTACAGGGTTGAGACACTTCCAAAGGGTCTTCATGATGCACCAATGCAGCACCGGCCAGTTACTCGCCGGGGCTGCATTGGTGCATCATGACGACAAATGTCGTCCTTTAGCTAAAAAGTTAATACCAATATAGTATTATTTTTGATTATACAGGTTTGTGCTTACTCTGGTTGTAGGTGCCGTTGGTGGCGGTGTAGTTGGTGTTGGGTGTGTCGGTGCCCACAGGACACATGTAACGAGACACACCGCCGTCTACGTATAACGTGTTGTTTACTGCACTCCGCACACAGTCGTACCTGTAGGTGACAAAATACATTGCTGTAAAATCTAATCAGATTATGCCACTAAAAAATAAATAGACAGAGGTCCACGATAATCTGTCTAAATGACAGGTTTCTTCACGAGTGGTGCATTGGATCATTTCATACGAGGCGGAGCCGAGTGTGATCCAATGCACCACGAGTGGAGAAACCAGGAGTTCAGACTGATTAGAGTGGATCTCCGTATTTATTTTATGTAATTCTTGATTAATTTGATTAAAATATACATTTAAAGATCGGTTTCATAGCTATCATCGTGGAGAAACAGGCCATGGAGATTTATCACGGAGAATGAGCTTGAGTTTCTCCACAGGGGTATGGAGAACGACCAATTTAGTACTTAAGCATAGTAACTTTGTTTCCCCACATGAAATAGTGGTTTATCATCACCGCGCGCATCATAGAAATCCAAGGTATGTAGTGTAGATGACAGGGCCATACACCTCACGCGAAAACATACATGAGTATCGTAAAACCTAAAACCCTACTTACCGTAAAACCTCGCGTATAAGCCGCAGCTAGTACGCGAATCACATCAGCGGTACGGCTTATAAGATCGGCCCATGGTCAGGGTGAAGCTTATACGCGAGTTTTTGCTACTATGGTACAGTACTAAAAGTCACCATAATCAGATCTCTGGTGCGGCTTATAGGATCGACCCAAACTCGAGAAGCGGCTTATACGCAAGTTAGGCTCATACGCATGAGTTATCGTAAAACCTACCTCGCCCAGTATAACATTTCCTTGATGCAATATTTTGAAAATCAGTGATTTACGTCCCCCTCCCAACCAATGGCGGCCGATTCTGTGCACAGCGCCCCCTACAGCCTTGGGCGACTCCCCGAATACCGTATTGGACGTAATGAGCGCCCCCCCCCCCCCTAATAAGCGCCGCCCCCCTTTTTTACAGATTTTTTCCCAGATTCTTTTAATGTGTTTCTGCAATTTTGTTACTCATTTGCTTACCTGTGTGTAAATGGAGCACTTCACACCTGTGTAGGTGTTAAGGTCAAGCCAAGTGTGAAGTAATAAGGGTGTAATAAGCCTTCTACATGCCACTGCGGTCTGTATATGACAACCATAGGGGGCGCTTATTAGAATGAATATTTGAGGCTGATTTTTACACATAAAATAATATTTTAAGCGCCCAGGGCGCTTATTACGTCCAATACGATACCCTGTTTCTCTTAAGATGTGCCTCATACTGAGATAACAGAAATAACTCACTGGACGTTGCCATTGACGAGACATGTGTATCGCGTGCAGCCAAACGCCTTAGGTAAGAAGACGGAGATGGTCGACACGACAATCTGAAATGGGAGAATTCATTAGTCCATCATACAAACAAGCCTAAGGATATAATTTCAGAGTTTCTGCAGTCCCATTAAAATTACATGTACAAAATAAGATAACTATAGATGTACCTTGACTTCATGTTGGCTCTATCATTATTCAGTAAGGGCTGTATCTCACAAGACGGTCAAAGATGGCATCCGGTCAAAGACGTTTACATTGGCCTGATCTCATGAGACCCAGCCATAGTGGACCAAAACTTAACAGAGCACATAGATATAGAGCTGTGGTATCCAACACTTTTTTCAGGGAAGCATATGGTTCACCATGTCAACCTTGGATACATTGCCAAAGAGTCAGTATGATGCACCAATGTAGTGCCGGAAAATTACTCGCAGGCACACAACATGATGCGTGAATGCAGCCTTGGAAAGTAACTCGCGAGGGCTTCATTCAAGCATCATGCCAGCCCTATGGGGTTAACACACTCCCGAAGGGTCAGCATGATGCACCAATGCAGCCTTGGCAAGTTACTTTCCAGGACAACAATGGTGCATCATGAAGACAGATGTCATCTTTTAGCAACATGTTTCCTGAAAGGGTTAATGAAAGTAACATGGTCAGATTTTTTCCATATTCTAAATCATACTGAAATGAGTTCCAATGTTGTTGCAGTATCAAATTTGGAGGATGGTGCACAAGAAAATATCCTTGATGGGCAATAAGAGCCAAATTATCCCATGCGCCCAGGTATTGTCTTTTACAGTGTATTTTTTTTTTTTTTTTTAAAGTGTTTTATTGGGTATCATTGGATTCGGCGCATTGCCGTTCTGCCTCCAAGCCCCCTTTCTCTTTTTGTAGGGATCTTGAAGTAGAACAACTCACAGTCATGCCGGTCTATATATATAAAGAAAGTTACAGATTCATGGGCTAAAATAAACATATTTACTACTGGCGGTATAAAATTGATGAGATGAGATGAGGGGATGTCGTCAAATAATACTGTTACAAATACAGGGGATGAGTATATCTAATATTGTGCTACTTACATGAAACAAGTATTATAGTTTCTTTTAATCGAGAATTTAAAGGTATTAAGGTCTTCAATCAACGTGTATTCAGCTTTAAGCCTGTTCCACACCTTAATTGCTCTACACACACAGCTTCTAATAACTATCGGTTTTAATGACCGTGGTACATGCAATCTTTTACCTACATGTCTACGTGTTGGTATAGGTCTATCATCTACATATCTATCATCCTTTGAGAGAGTAAAAGCATAGAAAATTAAATGAATATCTCTTCTAATGTGAAGTTCAAGACAGTGGCTCATGGCGTGCAACTGAGCTGTGGTATATACAGGGTTCTACTCCAGCTTGACCAGGTAAACAGTCCTTAAGCATTTGTTTTGTAATAATTGCTTTCAATGAGTGGACTTACAGCTTGCACTACAAAAATCTTAAATTGAGCATGAAAACTGATAATTAGCTGAATTCTGGGGAATAATGTTGTTTAAAGTGACATGGTCCGATGATTAGGGTTCAAAAATCAATTTTGTTAAAAATGAATCAGAATGTTACCTATGGCCATACTTCATGTGCTAGCTACTTTATTTGATCTCATTCCCTATAATTCAGCTTAAAATCTGACTAATTATCATATAATGGCTCAATTTACTAATTTTGGAGTGCACGCTATAATTCCCCCATTGAAAAAACACTGTAAAATACTACACTTGGGCCATGTCGGAACCTCTAATTGGGCTCTATTACCCATGACATTTTATTGGGCCTTATCATCCAAACATGATATTGTACTAACATTTGAAATACATTTAAGCAGGATTTAAAATATGAAAAGCATCGGACAATGTCACTTTAAAGGGTTAAGCAGTGTTGCCGAAAACCTTTTCTCAACGCAGGCCAAGGTGGCCTGCGTCTTGGCATCTTACGCAGGCCACTTGATTCTCATGCAGGCCATATGAATTTAGATATTTCAAGGTACCTTTATAAACTTTATTATAACTTGTTTTATACTATGCAAAAACTTAAAAATATCTGATATAAATCATTTCTACAAATTAAGAGTGTTGTAACTCCGTTACCATGATGATGATGGGCTCCGCCATCCGGATCAGGTTCTGTTTCCACTTAGCAGTGATAACCGACAAAGCGCGCCGCCGGAGACGAGCGATCTTCAAGTTGATGAAGTTGAATAAGGAGCCGAGGACGCCCCCGATGACTCCCAGTAAGGTGGCCGGGATGAAGGTCAGGATGTGGATGGAGATACCTTTGGTGATCTGAGACGTGTTTTGGGAAAAGAGAAATTTGAACAGAACAATTATTAAATTGCTGTTTTTAGGGAGTTCAAACTTACCCAAAAAGTGTTAGAAAGATCTTATCTCCGCGCCCTTATATACCAGTATGCTAATGCCCTTTCTGCTTTGAAAAGCCCATAATCTACATACCTTGAAGGAAATGTACTTTTCTGCTTTGAAAAAGACCAAATCTTGAACACAAAAAAAATGTATTTTTCCGTTTTGAGAGGCTTAAAAATATACACAGCTTGAACAAAATGTTCGTTTTGAAAGCCCAAAATTTACAAACCTTAAACAAAATATACTTCTCAGCTTTGAAGAGTCCAAAGTCTCCTGAGTACTTGAAGCCGGTGAAGGCAGAGTTGAAGAGGTCAGTGGTGAAAGTCGACACCTGCAGGAAAAGTTTATGTGATGTGTTTTCAAAAAAACAGTCAAATGTCACTCGCGAGGGCTTCACATTTCCCACTGCCCCCATACTTCACATTTCCCACCGCCCTTAATGCTTCACATTTCCCACTGCCGTTAATCCTTCACATTTCCCACAGCCATTAATCCTTCACATTTCCCACTGCGCCCAGTTATTCACATTTCCAACTGCCCTCAATGTCTCACATTTCCCATTGCCCCCAATGTTTCACATTTCCCACTGCCCTTGAATTTAAATGTTTTTTTTAGTTTGATTTTTACATATTATATCACACAAAAAATCTCATACAAGGGTGGTTTTCAAAACTTAATTTCACATTTAACACTGCCCGTAATGCCTCACACTTGCCACTACCCTTAATGCTTCACATTTCCTACTGCCCTTTATGCTTTAGTGGTGAAAGTCGACACCTGCAGGAAAAGTTACTGTGATGCGTTTTCAGAAAACCAGCCAAATGTCGCCAAAAAAAACCACTCCGGATCATACTGCTTCTATAGAGAGCACTTCATAAGATTTGTTTTACTTATTAATTGTGTACGATCTTTCACAATTTTCACAAAACGGCGCCCCAGACAGTGTGACTATAGGTGTTTTTCTTTTATACTTTTCTCTTTTGAAACACAACTATAGAAAGAAACTAAAACCTTTCAGGCTTACTTTAAAGGAGGTGACACATCGGTGAAATAGACCTTGGTGAAGGGGCTCGTTGGAACATGCTCCAGTGGGAACGTGGACAAGAAAATCTTTCCAATCTTATATTCGATTTATTTAACAACAGTGGGGGGCGGTGGATTTTTGAGCGAGCGGGTCGAAATTTTTTTGGTCCCCCCACAGGAGGGGTCGAAATTATTTTAGTCCCCCCCCCCCCCCCGCAGGCAAGTTGAAATTCATTGCGTCCGGCCCTTTGAGCTATAGTTAGGGAGTTGCATATCCCGCTAGTACTGCTGCCACTGACGTCCGCATGTTTCTGTGACCCAATCTTAGGTCTTACTAGAAGTGGCCTTATAGGGGCCCTCCACTCTAAGCACTCTGTTGACCTCAATTTTTCACTTACAAAAATGGCCAGCACCTCATTTTAACCACAAGAGAATGGCGGTCACTATGAACACATTCATCCTGGGAAAAAGATAAGTATTCTTGGACCAGTGTACACTAAAAGTTTTTTTCTACATGTATCACATGAAATAATGGTGAATAATTATAGATTGTTGAAGATTGTACCCAATGGGATGTTGGTTATTGTGTTATTGATCACATATGTGAAATTCAGCTATATCTGGCCAGGCCCAATCCCTCCTTGACCTGTTTTGTGGAATTGCATGGGCACTTGGAGTAGTGCACTATCAAAATCACTATGGGTTATATAAAAACTAGGTCAAGGTTCACTGATAAATATTGCATCTTATGTAAGGCCTAGATGTGATATGAACAAATCATCTATTAGTGATGCACAAGTGTTTGAAGCAAGTTCATAAATGATGTAAACAAAATGATAAAAACCATCATTTCTAGTAGGGGTTTTATGGAAATAGGTCAGGGGTAAATACATCAATGTTAATAAACTGGCTTCATGAACAGGTAAAAGCAGTGTTGAAATTATCCCTTATGAAGCTACAAATCATATGGGTAAACATGTATGTTTATTTAGGATTAACCTTACTTGATAGGTCAAAGGTCAATCATAAGTAGGTCAGAGGTCATGTGGTGCTTACAGGACAAGGTCCACTTGTGGAGCCCATTATGTTTAAAAGATTTCATTCAAAAATATGAAGAAATGGCAGCCTTGATATTGGTCTGTTTTACATCACAGAAATGCATTGAGCTTAAGCACTGCCTGAATAGCCCCCAAGATTTGATACGTCCATCATGATTTCTCCGGACCTATGAGTGATAGGAAGATGATTCAAACAGATCTGAAAAGCTGTCACAATGCTCGATATGGCTATACAATATTTTTTCTTTTTTACTCAAAATTGAAATTTAATGCAACTCCCTACTATACTATAGTAATGCGCTGGCTTTTTCATTAAAAAGGGGTTCAATTTTTTTGGTCCCCCCCTCAAGAGGGGTCCAAATCTTTTTGGTCCCCCCCCCCTTCAAGGGGTCCGAATTTTTTTGGTCTCCCCCCAAATCCACCAACTCCCCCCTGTTGTTAAAAAATGACCACTCCCTAAGATCTTTTTTTTTGGGCCATTATTTCTTTCTTTCTCTCTTTCTTTTCTTCTTCTTTCTTTTTCGAAGCTGATCTCAAACACAACTATAGAAAACTGCGCCAGGTATAATACAGTGGTGCCACCTGGTATTTGTAATCTTGAATTTAAGATTGTTAAGTTTTAAGATTGGCTGTTTTAAGATTGGAAAGATTCCCCCAAGATGACATTCACTAGTGTGGTGGAGGGGGGAGGCATTTTAAGAATACCGTATTCGACGTAATAAGCGCACACCCCCTAATAAGCGCACCCCCCTGTTTTTTGCGAATTTTTATACTATAAATCACCAAAAATATCACAATTTTTTACCCCAATTAAACTCTTAACTACTAAAAGGTGTCCATAATCTTAAATCATTTTTTAAGCGCACTGGGCGCTTATTACGTCGAATACGGTATGAGGGAAATACTAGGCAAGGATTTGAGAAAGACATAATTTGCGCATACCATGGCACAGAAGAAGATCTGCCAGGAGAGTCGTTGGTTCCAGAAAGATGACACCTCCTCCATAGAGAACAGAAGTCCCCCAACCGGCGCCCCGAACGCCGAGGCCACCCCAGCTGCCGCCCCCGCACTGATGAAGTTACGCCGATCCTCCGAGTTACGGAAACGCTCGAAGAACGGGAGCTGTACTTTTAATGTGTCAGACTTGAACTGGCTGAGGCCTGCTCCCACCAGTGAGCTGTGGAGGATTAAGAGGGAGAATTATTTGTTTTGTAGCTACCGTACCGTCGCGATAAAACACCGGTTTTGAAAAAGCGCCGGTCTTGAATAAGCGCCAGGGGTACAGGGGCCTTGAAACATTCCTTAGGCATTAAAATTGGATCTTGAATAAGCGCCTGTCTTGTCTCTAAAGGCCCGCCAAATTGAGGAGCGTCCAGGCGCTAAATCGCCACGGTACGGTACCGTAAATTCACGCATAAAAGCTGCAGCTAGTACACGAGAAAAACTTCAGTTTGATGCCAAACTATCTGAACTACCGTAAAACCCCTCCTTTAAACGACCCTGCCTATAAGACGACCCCCTACTTTGAGGAAAAAAATTGTCTTGTGTGGAAAAGACTTTAAAACCGTGTTCTCTGTAATCCTTTGTAATAGAGCCCGCCTTTAAGATGACCTCCTGCTTTGTAGAAGAAATCTGTTGTGTAGGAAAAATAAATTATAAAATGAATCTGTCTAAAAGGTGGGGTTTTATGGTTCTTGTACTAAATCTACTACATACCCCAGTTGGATCATTGGCCCCGCGGGTCCTACCGGCATGCCACCGCACAGCAGCATACAGTAAACTGCCTGTATTTTATATCACATACAGTGAACTACCGGTACTATATCTACTTCATACCCCAAGTGTATCATGGGCCCCTCGGGTCCGACCGGCATGCCCCTACCCACCGCACAACAGCATACAGTGGACACTATCGTAAAACCTCGCGTATGAGCCTAACTCGCGTATAAGCCGTACCCCGACTTTGGGCCGATCCTATAAGCCGCACTGGCGATCTGAATATGGTGACTTTTGTACTGTATTATAGTAGCAAAAACTCACGTATAAGCTGCACCAAGACTGTATCCAGATCCTATAAGCCGCAGCGCTGATCTGACGCGTGTACTAGCGCGGCTTATACGCGAGGTTTTACGGTATATCACATACAGAGAACTACCTGTACTATATCTACTACATACCCTAGATGTATCATGGGCCCCTCGGGTCCGACGGGCATACCACTGCCCACCGCACAGCAGCATACAGTGGACACTATATCACATACAGTGCACTACCTGTACTATATCTACTACATACCCCAGATGTATCATGGGCCCCTCGGGTCCGACCGGCATACTGCTACCTGTACTATAGTATATCACATACAGTGAACTACCTGTACTATATCTACTACATACCCTAGATGTATCATGGGCCCCTCGGGTCCGACCGGCGTGCCACTGCCTGCAACAGCAGCATACAGTGGACACTACCGTAAAACCTCGCGTATAAGCCTAACTCGCGTATAAGCCGCACCCCGACTTTGGGCCGATCCTATAAGCCGCACGGGCGATCTGAATATGGTGACTTTTGTACCGTATTATAGTAGCAAAAACTTGCGTATAAGCCGCACCGAGACTGTATCCCGATCCTATAAGCCGCTGCGCCGATCTGACGCGTGTACTAGCCGCGGCTTACACGCGAGGTTTTACGGTATATCACATACAGTGAACTACCTGTACTATATCTACTACATACCCTAAGTGTATCATGGGCCCCTCGGGTCCGACCGGCATACTGCTACCTGTACTATAGTATATCACATACAGTGAACTACCTGTACTATATCTACTACCTACCCCAGATGTATCATGGGCCCCTCGGGTCCGACCGGCATGCCGCTGCCTACAGCACAGCAGCAGGACAGGAACTTGACCACCATGGTCTTGATGTTGAAGATGTGTCGAACCACCGTACCGTTCAGGAACCCAATCAACTCCGGTAAACCAGAGCCGCCCGCACTCGGACGCAAAAACTGTGAATGGAAAGAGGAAATTTGTTAGACTCAGGGATGAAAGTGAACAATTTCAAAAAGATGTGAAATGCCCAAATGGACACCCCTGAATAGAGGTCCCATTTGAGTTACCATAGGACTTAGTGGCATAAGAATAAATTGAAATCAAGGAAAACTTTGAAGACTTTCTTCCAATGTAGGGAAATAGAGAGATGTCTCCTGAATTTGGGGAGGAAAATTAATAAATGGTAACTGCATGGGGTAAATAAGAAATCTCTTTGAAACTGATTAAAATAATGCGATAAATTGATTTTAAATTGAGAAATGTCTTAGTAAAAACAAGGGATAATTGGAAAAACATATTTTTAAGCCTAATTAAAACAAAAGGTGCAGGGATTACTGCATCATTATTTCAGGGTATAGTCTTTGCGAAAACTTTTTCATCTCACGGGACATTCGGTCCTGCAAATTTTCAATGTAGAAGGACGGGCTACATTTTGGGAGGACCGGATAGCCAGATAGTTTTGTCTATTAAATATACATTTTAATTGTGATCATTTATGGCCAAATCAGGATAGATATATAGTTTTTATGCAGTATATTGACGTAAATATTTCAGCTTTAGAAGCCCGACTGAATTCTTCTAGTTCAGAAAAGCCCAACATGTGACTGGACATTCGGGCCTGCTACACTTGTGAATCTGCTGGACCGGTGGCATTTTAGGAGGGCATTGCCACTGTCCTGCATGTTTTCGCAAAGACTGGGGTATACACGATCTGTCATCGTTAAAGCAATGGAAGGGCCGTTCCCTAGGCCAGCATGCAGTAACCCTCGGACATACTGTATGCACATACAAACAAGACTGTTGGATGCCATTATTTATCATAAAACCATGAAATAAATAGAGAAAGTCACTTAAAATTGTCCTCGACAGTGGTTACTGCCCTTGCGCAGCCTGGACTGCTCTGCACGATGGTCGTATTAACCGCTGACTAGGGTGACTTTAGCGTGCAGCTCTGTATACTCACCACGACGAGGCCGGCAGAGATGGTGACAAAAAGAACGCTGTACCCCAGCACGAAGCCCCACGCCGCCAGCAGCTGACCCTCCTGTAACGTGATTAATAATTTTAATATTTTTAAAATAAAAAAATAAAAAACACATTTAAATTTATTACCCAGGTGGCCAATATCAAATGTCCTTAACCCTTTAGGGGATCACATCTCCAACTGCCCTTGATGCTTCACATTTCCCACTTCGATTAATGCTTCACATTTCCCACAGCCCTTAATGCTTCACATTTCCCACTGCCATTAATGCTTCACATTTCCCACAGTCCCCAATGCTTCACATTTCCAACTGCCCTCAATGCCTCACATTTCCCACTGCCCTCAATGCTTCACATTTTCACTGCCCTTGATGCTTTAATTTCCCCACTGCCCCCCAATGTTTCACATTTCCCACCGCCCTTGAATTTAAATGGTTTTTTTTAGTTTGATTTTTACATGTTATATCACACAAAAGATCTCATACAAGGGTGGTTTTCAAAACTTAATTTCACATTTCACACTGCCCGTAATGCCCCACACTTGCCACTACCCTTTATGCTTCACATTTCCCACTGCCTTCAATGCTTCATATTTCCCACTGCACTCAATGCCTCACAATGCCCACTGCCTTTAACGTTTCACATTTTCTGCTGCCCTCAATGCTTCACATTTCCCACTGCCCTTTATGCTTTAAGTTATTTTAGTTTGATTTTTAAATGTTATATCACATTGAGATCTCATACAAGGGGTGGTTTTCAAAACTTAATTTCATATTTCTCACTATCCTTAATGCTTTACATTTCCCACTGCCCTTAATGATTCACATTTCCCACTGCCCTCAATGAACCGCTTCACATTTCCCACTGCACTCAATGAACTGCTTCAGATTTCCCACTGCCCTAAATGCTTCACATTTCCCACTGCCCTTAATGCTTCACATTTCCCACTGCACTCAGTGAACTGCTTCACATTTCCCACTGCCCTAAATGCTTCACATTTCCCACTGCCCTAAATGCTTCACATTTCCCACTGCCCTTAATGCTTCACATTTCCCACTGCACTCAGTGAACTGCTTCACATTTCCCACTGCCCTAAATGCTTCACATTTCCCACTGCCCTAAATGCTTCACATTTCCCACTGCCCTAAATGCTTCACATTTCCCACTGCCCTTAATTCTTCACATTTCCCACTGCCCTTAATTCTTCACATTTCCCACTGCCCTTAATGCTTCACATTTCCCACTGACCTGGATGAACTCCTTAGCCTTCTCCCACTTTGTGTCGGCGATGACGTCAATAATCTGGTGTAGTAGAAACCCGACCAGGCCGACGGCAAAACCGATCAGTCCCATCATCACCCATCGGTCCCAGTCCAACCTGACAAGTAGAATTATATTTTTAAGGTTGAAATGAACCTGACAACATAGAATGGGGTAAAATCGGACAAAATGGTGATTCTTCATTTAAATCCTCGTACTTGGTATAAATCCCAGGGATGACTATGCCATTAAGTGTGAATGGAATATGATATATTCATTCCATTTCTGAAGGAAGTAGCTCTAACTGGTGTTCTACAATCAAATCTTAGAAAGGAATGACTAATTTATATTACCGTAAAACCCCTCTTTCAAGACGACCTCACCTTTAAGACGACCCCCTTGTATCAGGAAAAACTTGAGAATGGTTTCCTCTTTAATCCTATATAAGAAAACCCCACATTTAGGACGACCCCCTAGTTAGGGAAAATAAATCCCAAAATATGGTCGTCTTAAAGGTGGGGTTTTACGGTACAAATGTACTAGATGCCGGCGCAGGTTGTGGTGTATATTAACGAGTACTCAAATTGACTTGTAAGTACCACAGCTAAATGACTGCATCAATTACAAAATTGATCCCAGGCTTGTGTAAAACCCTTGAATTAATTTGGGGCAAAATTTGATAACATTTTACCTGGCAGGTTGTCGCTTTATCCAGTGTTTGTAGATGATGCTGTGGGAGGGCAGATAGTCGAGGCTCTCGAAGCTGCCGAGCGTCTGCCGCTCTTTCTCCGTGTACTTGTGGTTCACGTAGGCACTCTCAAAGTCACGACCCTGGAGGAGACATAAACGCGTTGTTTTCTCAACACAGTTTGTCCCTTAATGTGAGTGACGTTTACCCAGTGTTGCCGAAAACTTTTTAAGTACACAGGCCAATGTGGCCTGTGTCGAGATATCTTACACAGGCCATTTGACTTCTACACAGGCCACATCGAGCCATATTTATCAATGTCATATAGCACATTTCATGCTATTTTCTTTAAAAAATATAGTATCCAGCGCTACATCATTAGTATAGTAACAGCTTTGTGTACTAGAAGAGTGTGCCTTGGCATAATAGGCAACATATATGTACCGTACAGGGTTCTCCACAGAGTCAAAAATCACACCGTAAATTCTTGTATAAGCCGCAGCTTGTACAAACGTAAGGCTCCAAGGTGGGAATGCCGCTTATACACGAGTTTTTGTTAGTATAATAGAGAACTAATGTGACAATATTCGACTCTTGGGCGGCTTATAGCACAATTTAAGGTAATGAAATTGATGGCTTTTTTTTCTGGATAGAAAGGGCTAAAATGGGTTTAATTTCTGTTCTAATTGATGGATTTTCAAAATTCAAAAACTCATAGAAAGCTTAAATGACACCGGCGGCGATTATGGTGTTATTTGACGCCGGCGGCAGTAAAAAGGACGCCGGCAGCCCGCCGGTGTCATTGCAGTGTGGGGAGAACCCTGCCGTATATTATTATGTGATATTGCCTTTCACTAAAATTTCACTTTTTTGCACTTTCAAACTTTTTTCTTGCCAAACCGGGTGTTTTAAAAGCAAATTTCACTTTTTTTTGCGATTTCGAACTTTTTTCTCGCCAAATCGGGTGTTTTTAGGCAAATTTCACTTTTTTGCAATTTGAACACGAGGTACATATATGTCCGCCCCCCCTCCAACACACACACACACACACAGGCAGCCCCTGCCGTGTCCAGAAACGAGGCAGTGTAGCGAGGTACATATAAATTATGTCCTACCCCCCCCCCCCCCCCCCCACACAGGCAGTGGCCGCGGAGGGGTAACAGAGTGCACTGCCACGAATGACTGACCTTCACCTTGTTTTGCCAAAAACAATTCACCAATATAATACAATACAGGTCAGTTATGTAATCCACCCACTCATCCACCTGCTTGACCGCTGCCTGCCAGACATGCTGGCATATACATATGCAAAGATCAACAGCTACAAATTCACCTAAATACAAAATATTCCAACTTACATTTTTAAGAAATGATAATGCCCGAATCTTAACTCGCTACTGTAAAAGAATCTAAGCAGTATCTATTTAGGAAAGGTGTATAAAATGAGCACAAAAAATACTGAATCCATGACCATTCTCCCCATAGGCGGCAGTGCTATAGCAGTGATTTACACCCAAAAAACAGCTGATTTTGCCACAAGAGCATGAACTACGACAAAACTATAAACCAAATCATTTCAAGCTGAACCAAAAAGATAGCTGAACATGTTGAGCACAGAATGGTCTGGAAAGAAATTGAAAAATGTCTTTTCATCAATGAGTATTTTGATGAACCAACACACCATATTACGGCAAACTGACTCACAGAGGACTGACTACATAAGAGAGTGCCTATTTATAGCACTATAGCACTACAGCTCACCAAGGCACACTCTAATAAATACAAATTGTAATGGTTCTTTAATAATGCTATTTAAAATGCTTAAATTTACTGAAAAATATGTTTAACAGTTGCATGGACCTAGCTCAGCTTCTAATAGGAATATTTGAAAAATTCTTTCACTGTTGGAAAGCTGACATCATGACCGATGTGCAAGAGCCTTACATGGGCCATTAAGATTCTACATCGGCAAAAGCCGATGTGCCGATGTGATTTTGGCAACACTGCGCCGTTTACCTAACAGTGTTTTGATGCATAATGTCCTGGGACATTATCATGCATTAAGTTAATTAACGCGGCCAGAGATACTGGTAACTCACCGAGGCTACATGCATGATGGTACATGATGACCAAGGACCTATCACATTGAAGCACTATGTGGCTCTAGACAGGCAAAAGGAAAGCAATGACTGGTTTAGTGAAGAAGGGAAATAAACCTTACAGACCATGATGGACACAGATGATCCCTTTTTAATTTCATAATCAAAGTAGCCGTACATGTATAAGGGGAGTCTGATGGCATGACACCTTAATGCATCATGTCCTTGGTCGTTATGATGCATGAATGTAGCCCTGGTGATTTAGCCCTTGCGAGTCTGACTTGCCTTGGCTGCATTCATGCAATATGCGGACAACGGACGCTATGTATCGAAGCACTATCCAGCCCGTGTAAAGGTTAATGTGATATGCAAAAAAATGTATTGCCGCTAACAGGGTTGCCACGGACAAGGTAGTTTTTAATTCCCTGACTTTTCCCTGACATTTCCATGACGTAATATCAAATTTCCCTGACAATCGCGACATAAACCCCATGTTTTTAAATGCCCTCCAATTATGAATATGCACTCCTTATAAAGTTATCTTCTACTTAGCGAGTGGTCATTATCTAACAACAGAGGTTTTTGTGTATCGCGTGCGCGCAAAATTTTTGTCCCCTCCTTCTTGAGGATTTAGTTTTTTTCTCCCTTAGAATCATGGTAAAATACAGACTTTTTGAAAGAAAACAGGTGTCTTTTTTTTGGCATTTCAATGATTTTCCCTGACAAAATATTATTTTCCCTGACGTTTTCAGAAAATTTCATTTTCCCTGACATTTTGCTAAAAAATCTGAAATTCCCTGACATTTCCCTGAACTGGAACAAAAAATATTTTCCCTGACATTTTCCCTGACAGTGGCAACCCTGGCTAATTAGATTCCAAGTAAATTGTACATGTCATCTGGTGTTCTGATGTGACGGCTGATTGGACACATCCACACCTCAGACACTACCTTGATCTACTGGCTGGTTGCCATACTCGCCCTCCTGAAGTCAACTTCCGTTGTCAGGGCCATCTCCACAGCATTCAGTGATGTCATAAACAACTGATGCACTCATCACCATGGATTCAGGTCCAAGTTCCTGAAAACCCCTAGGGGTGGAGAGTGGAAACTCTACCAGCCTTTGGGTCATGATCTCTAAGCATTTATTTAGAGAATATTAATCTTTGATCAATATGGGTGGAAATACAAGGTTTCGACCTAATTGGTCTCATCAGGTGTCAATATTTGAGGTTTCAAGGCTTGTAATCATTGTTACATTTACATCTTTAATAAACTTGATGAATATTAAAGGTAAAAAAATCCCCAATATTTCTAAAGGGGATTTTTTATATGTTTGGGGTTGGAGATAGGGACTGCTAGGACAAAAAAAACATGTATAAGGAGAAATGATAACTTTATTTACAACCCTATTTTTGTAATAACCATATCATACTCAATACTGATATCTACTATGAAGTCAATTAAATGTTGTTCCTGTGTTTACCTGTGCGAAGAATGAGTGAGTGTCGTCGTCAGGGTAGAAGATGGCATCGTCCTTGGGTGGCTCTATGCTGGCGCCATACTTAGTGAAGCTACCGGACGACTCCTGGCGACGCGCCCGGTGACGCACCGTCGTCTCAGTCTCCATGGTGTTGGGTTAGGGGGGCTGCTGCAATGTACAGGGGTATGAGGGTAAAGTGACATGGCCTAATGATTTAGGACTCAAAAATAAATTTTGTTAAAAAGGAATGCTCCCTTTGGCCATATTTCATGTGCAACATACCGTATTCGACGTAATAAGCGCCCTGGGCGCTTATAAAATTATTTTCATGGCGTTTTAAGTACCTAAGAGTTTAATGGTATCAAAAATCTTGAAATTTGAGCCTTTGTTCCATGTCTCTGGTTCCAGTCTGGAAGTGCCCCAAAAAGGGGAGGGGGCGCTAATTAGGGGGAAGGTGCTTATTACATCGAATGCGGTACTTTTAAAAAGTGTGTTTCCTATAATTCAGCTTGGAATTTGACTTATCAGATTTTGGCTCAATTTACTACTTGTCGAGTGCATGCTATAAATCCCCCCCTCCCCTATTGAAAATACACTGTACATAAAAGACTTTTCCTGGGGTAAGTAGGACCCATTATATGGGCTCTTATTGCCCACAGAGGACATTCTATTGTGCCCTATCTCCCAAATAATTAAATATTATATTGTACTAATATTTAGAAGTATGGAACATATTTAAGTCGGATTTGAAATTTGAAAAAATTGGACCATGCAGTGTTGCCGAAATAACGCCAGCACACCGGCTTTTGCCTGCGTAGAATCTTAATGGCCGGCGTAGGGCCTTATGATGCAGGCCACACTTGCCTGACATGATCTGAGCTTCGAAGTGGTGAAAGAATTTTTCAAATCAGCCAATTAGGAGCGAAGATATGGCCTTAATTGTTTTCTTTTAAGTTTTTGCATAGTTTAAAACAATTTATATTGAAGTTCATGAAGGTACCTTGAAATATCAAAATTCATATGGCCTGCATGAGAAGGAAATGGCCTGCGTAAGGTGCCAAGGCGCAGACCATCTCGGCCAGTGTTGAGAAAAAGTTTTTGGCAACACTGCCATGTCACTTTGATAATTTTAAACTGCCATTATAATAGTGGGCACTGTGGTCTCACTCTCCATACTGTGACAGCTGCAATACCATGTAAACCTGGACTTATACATTGTAGTATGAGTGGCAATTTGACCAGGCTTATACAGTCCACTGGTGAGTATCAATTGTACTTCCCAGTCAGGAACTGCTGTTCACACCAGTGCAACTAGTGTAGAGAAAAGAACTGCCTGTATTAAAGGAACAACCAGTGACCTTTTTGTTGGTTGTCTGAGCTTTTATACATAGAATACAGTCCCGCAGGGCTAGGATATGCCGGATATACATTGCCTGCATGTGGGGATTCGGTTTGGGTGATTCTAAATATAACTCGGATGTTATGTAAACCTTAACAAGGATGTCCTGGTGGTTTGGATCTACGCTAGCTAGTCATTAAAGGGATATCTAATCGAAAGCTGTTGTAGGGCTGTTTTTCAGAAACTCATTAAAGCTGGGCCGTCAGGGAATAAGTTCAGCATTTTCCATACATAGACTTAAATAAGAGTTCCACCAGAGGGAAGCAGTGTTTGGACATGAGCATTGTCCAGCTAAAACATATTCACCCTATCTTGTGCCTGTAAGAGCTGAGCTCCCAGCCCTTAAGAGCCCTCTTGTGAATGAAAACTGAACTACCGGTATATCCAAAAGTGCTTTTGGCCTCACTTCAACCGTGATGGTCAAGCTTTAAGGATATGGCTATCACCTGTAGCTTTCCCATTCTTTAGATTTGTAAGTGAGCATGTGATTTCTTCAAGTGAGATGGGGGAGGTTTAACAAATTATTATCAGGGAGTTGCTAGTTGTTACACTGCGGGGTGCTATGAGCCCTATGACAATGCTGAGCCAGGAAAGCTGTCACACCTCCCCCCCCCTCCCAATAGTCACAACTCACATTGCTGTGACTATACATGGGCGAAAATCGACACGATCGACACGGCAACACGGCCCCTTTAAAAATCGACATGGGTACCCGGCCCCTTTAAAAATCGACGCACACACTAAAATAGACCATAATGCATTAGATAAAAATCGACACGGCGACACAGTCAAAATTATTTGGGGACCCATGCATGGTTAGCGGCGGTTTGAATTGTCTTAGGACTGAGGTGAGAATTGAAACAGCCCACTCACCTGTGCCCCCCCCCCCCCCCCCCCCCAATTAGTCCCTGCTCTATATGGTTAGTTTGGAAATTGTACTTTGGAAAAAATCGTGTATAAGCCGCACCCCGACTTTGGCCCGATCCTACAAGCTGCACTGGCGATCTGAATCGCATCGAAGCCGCGGCTTCTACGTGAGGTTTTACGGTACATCATTTGAGCCACCATTTTCTGTGGCATCATTGACATTGATCATTTTCCAGAAATTCTTGGGATTTGAGCTTCTCAGGTATCTATTAAAGTGTATTGTGGAGTTCATGATGATAGTACTTTAAATTTTAGCTTTGCTATACATAGGGCCTACCGGTAGTCATTTCACATTTTCAGACTCATGATTAGGCTATATTAGATAATCACAGCATATCCCAGTAGTAGCCTATGTATATTGGGGTCTGAAATGACCATCATTTATGGCATTTACTAGTATTAGATGTGGGTTGGGTCTGAAATGAGCCAGGCTGTGTCGGACTAGGGTCAGAAGGTCTGAATATACTGGGTCTGAAAGTAACCACTGGATCTGAAACAACCATGGGTCTGACTCTGAGACTGAAACCACGGGTATTCACACTGACACAGCTTCAAAACACTCCCACAGGCCAGGCTTTGGCCCTAGAACCTTAAATTCGACACGGCGACATGGGCCTTTTTGCCATAATTTTGGAGCCTAGTGACATGGGACAGGAGGAAAAAATAGATAGTGACATGGGACATGGGCCATTTCTTAAAATCGATATGGCGACATTATCATGTCATGAGCATTTCTTATATTAGGGAGTGTTCATTTATTAATTACAGGGGGGGTGGTGAGATTTCGCATGGAGGGGCGAACATTTTTTACGCCCCCCCCCCTCGAGAGCGCGTGGAATGTTTTGCGCCCCCCCCTTGCCGAATGTGCCGAAAATGTTTCGCCCACCCCCCTTTGACTTTGTCAAGGCTTTGAACTATAGTAACGCACAGGCTTTTTTGCTAAAACCAAACCCACCACCCCCCCTGTAAGTTGTAACTAATAAATGAACACTCCCTTAACCCGATATGGCCACACGAGCATTCATTATAATATCAATATGGCACATGGGCACCCCCCCCCCCCTCATTCAAATGCCCCCAGACTCTGGGGTCTGACAGTAGTCACTGTAGAGTGTAGTGTACCAGTTGCTGTAATCTCTCAGTCTCACTCGCAATCTCTCTACGGTCTACCCACCCAGTCCCAGGCCTGGCAGGGTACCTCCCCCTGGCTATGATCTGTCACTGGAAGTGTCCACACCCCTCCCTAAAGCAACAGCTGGTATCGGCCATTCTACATTCTTGATAACGCAGGGTAGTCACTAAACATATCTCTTCAAGATGCACCAATATCATGAGCTAAATGAGCGTCAGAGCGGCACTAACCTCAAGTTTCACTGCTGCATATTGACTTGTTGTTTTCCTTTCCAAGCCGCGCGGAGCCACCGCCGATCAAGGGGATTCCCTTGCCCGGATGTGACGTCATAAGGAAATGGGGAATCCCCTGAAAAATTTTGGGACGGTCGATGAAAGTGTATGTGGATATTTCTAGCTTACGGAGGCATTTTACGCGAGAAAATGGCTAACCGGCGGAAACAGGCGGAGACAGGATAATGTAGGACCCACAGGTAACGATAATCTACCCGATTTAAAGCCGCCATGAGCCTAAAAATAGCGCGTTGGCCGGGGAGGAAGCCGTCTAGAGTAGAGTGGTAGCGTCCATGTTTTCCTTGATTCATATTCAACACTCTCTGACTAGCCGTCTCTCATGATCATGTCTGAGGTGTTTTGATCTACACAGGGTTCCCCCTGTCTCCTGCTACAGTTAGATTACACCGGCTTTATTAGAGCTCCCTACATGTGATGACTATACCAGTGGACGCTGTACCAATGTCACAGTGTTTGTAACTGACGTCTATGTGTTGTGTTGCAGAGGAGGTGTCTACTGCATCTGACAGTGAGTGAGTCAGTCACGGTGACGACGGTCTAGGCCCACCACTACCACTACCACTACCAGAGGGATACCACTATGTCTGCACGCCTGATGACTGTACCACTTCAAGTGTTACTACTACCAGGATATAGAGGGTATAGCCCCACATAGGGGTGGGAGGAGTGGTATAGACCAGTGACTAGCTACATTACATGCTGTGGTATATTATAGTAATCCTGATGTAGTCCACAACAGGGATTGTTTGCTGTTATTATTATCACTGCTACAATGAGGTCAACGTGACCCAGTCTGACCTACTTAGTATATGTTGTGCAACAAAATGAGGTCAGCATGACCTAGTTTGGATACTAGAAGATAGCTTATGCAGCTGTACACTATAGAACCAATACCTAGAGGGCTAAGTGCCGGTATGCACTAGCCGCTGCAGGATTATGACGACGCTACGAAGCCCGTTATATATCCTCCTGTCGGACCAGCTGGCCAACAGGAGGGAAAAGGCGCTACTACCTCGTCAGAAAACCGACGAGGATTGCGTCACCGTGTTGCAGGGGAGTCTGTGGACACGATCCGACTCCGATAGCGCAGAGGATTCCAACTCCGCTAACGCTATATATGTCTCGGGAAAGCCCAAGCTCACTCTCCACTCTGCGGAGTTTGATGGCGTGGTTCTGCACACTTCGCCGAGTGAGGTCGAGTCGCTCACGGAGTTGGAGTTCGAGCTGCTCATTGGGTTGAGTACCTGCGCTGACCGGTATAAGGTGTTTACTGACCGGGAGTGGCTGCGGGAGGGCTTGGAAATTGAGCAAGACGCTGTGGTTTACGTGCTAAACTGGCCCGATTTACCGGAAAGGGTCACCGGAAGGGTACGCTACAAAGGACGATTACCGGGCAAAAGTGGAATATGGTTCGGTGTGGAATTATCAGCCGTGAGTATACCGTTAAATTTTGAATAATTTTGAATAATTTCTGTGAATCGAGTATGATATTGGTGATTTATCATACGATAAATACAACTGTATTGGTATTAAGTTGCCTGTATTTTCAAATGTGTTTGTCCGGGTTTTATCAATATAAATATGTTTGTACCAAAACCCTGCCTTGGTGCATTGCAGCATTTGGTGTTACTCAGCTAGGACCTATATTATATGAATATTAGCATTATGTAAATTTCAGGAACTGCAGCTATATCCAAAAGAGATCATCCTACCTTGGACAAAAATAAAAAGAAATAGACAAAAATCTTAAGAAAAACTTGTGGAAAAACTTGCCAGACCATACAAAAACAATAAATTCTCATTGATGTATATTTACTCCCATTTCAATCTTCATGAATATCTCAATTTTATTTATCTGTGCGTTTTAAGATATACAGTCCTACAACTTAAATGGTATCTTAGTCAATATGCTTTTCAATAGATCAACAGTTAGTACATGACTAGGGCACTCATGTCTTTTTGATGTAGGTATACCACGTACCATATATGCCATTGTCTATACTCAGTTACTCACAGTGGTATTTCCCAGACTAGGCGCGGAGGTTTTTGTTATGAATAGAAACATGTAGCCTCACGTCCAAAGGATTCTGTTACTTCTAAGCCAAGTATGACAGGTTTAATAGCAGCCCATAAATCTCAGTTTTATAGTTTTAAAAAGAATCTGGCGATGAAAAAAATGCAATATCGACGGTTTGATATTAGTAGTATATTGAATAGGATACATTTATCAGGCATACATAAATAGCCATATATATATATTGTGTCAAATATACTCTAAATACCAACATTTAGCATATAACAACATGCCCATCAATCATGGCGTTTCAATTCTGTGGAGGGTTTTGAAATTATATCCATGAAGGTTATGTTTTATACCCCGAGTCTAAACTCTAATGACACTATGGGAGATCAGTAACAGAGGCAGGCCCGAGGCAGCCCTGTTAACCCTGTAAGGGCTGCATGCTGCTTTAATGTGCTATATCCTTAGCCATCATGATGCTTGAATGCAGCCCTGGCGAATAACTCACCAATGTTGTATTCACGCATCATGCCGACTCTATGGGGTTGATACACTCCAAAAGGGTCCAGGGTTCTCCCCATACTGCATTGACACCGGCGGGCCGCCGGCGTCGTTTTTACTGCCGCCGGCGTCAAATTGCCCCAGAATCGCCGCCGGCGTCATTTTGGCTATCTATAGGTTTTTGAATTTTGAAAATCCATCAATTAGAACAGAAGTTATAGCCATTTTAACCTTTTTTATTGAAAAAATCATTATATCCATCAATTAAAACAAAAATTATACTCATTATAGAAGTGTTTATCGAAAAAAAAAAAATATCCATGGCTTATAATAGAAGGTATTCCCATTTTGGCTCTTTTTACTAGAAAACATTACATGGTGCGCTTTCTATATGTCAGCGCGCCAGAATTGACGGTGTCATTTTTGAGTCTGTGGAGAACCCTGGGGTCGACATGATGCATTCATGCATCTTATCGATAAAGGGCATAGTACATTAAATCACTATGAGGCTCTTAAATAATTTAGCCTTTTAGGATAGTATGACGCCAAAAGATGACATTTGTCAGCCCCGGTGCTGCATTGGTGCATCATGCGGACCCTTCAGGAGTGTCTCAAACCCATAGGGTCGGCATGATGCTTGAATGTAGCTCTGGCGAGTTACTAACCAGGGCTGCATTCATCCATCATGACGCCCAAGGGCATAACTAAGGCATTATGCAGCCCTTAGAGGGTAGCCCTTAGGGTTTCTCATCATGATGCATGAATGCGGCCCTAACAAGTAACTCGCCAGTACCGCATTCAAGCATCATACCGCCTCTACGGAGTTGAGACACTCCCAAAGGGTTAGCATGTTGCACCAATGGATCCCGGTGAGTTACTCACCGGGGCTGCATTGGTGCATTATGACGACAAATGTCATCTTTTAGCGACATGCTGTCCTTAGAGGGTTAAAGTGATGGGTTTGGGGGAGAGGGGGGGGGGGTCAGTGAGTACAGGCGGCTTGAGGCGGGCGGGTGAGCTGCTCTGTGATGGGAGCTCCCAGTCCCCGCACTCCCAGTACAAACCTGACACCATCCTCGTTAATGGATTTCAAATGTACCCCATTTTCAACTGATTTCTGAGTGAAAGTGTACTCCTTTTTATAGCAAACCACTGATTTTGGGGCCCCTGAAAGTACCCCTTTTTTTTTTCTTTTTTTTTTTACAAAAACCCTAACATGTGTTAGAGATGCACCCTACCAAATTGAATATGTTTTATAATATATTGAGTAAATTTTATGCCAATCTAATAGTCATAGGCAACCTATTATGTTAAGAAGACACTCGAAGGAGGATGAAATATATTATTTGAGAATGAAGCATGGGCTCTCAATCTATACAATGTGAAAAGTACCCCCTTTTTTAAAATTCCACGTTTTCCACTAGGAAAAATGACCCCTTTTTCTTGGAAAACGCAGACATGCATAATTTCAGAAGTATGGCCCCTTATCTGTGTTTTCTCTAAGGCCACACTTAAAAAAAAGTCTGTTTCCGGTGGAGCGGGTGGGCTAAAAAGAACTCGTCCGGTAGGCCGCAAAATCTTTTTTTTTTTTTTTAATGTTGAACATGTCTTTCCCACTCGGTACCTGGGCATTGCATATCTCCATATAAAAGCTGGGTGTAAGGCCGTTTTATCCTAATAATTTGGATTATGGAACTGCCGCTGAGAAAAAAAAAACAGGCAAAAAATAAAAAATCGGCCACTCTGACAAAAAAAAAAAAAAAAAAAAAGCGGGCGGGTAGCCTTGGGAAAAAAGTCACCCGCCCGCTCCACCGGAAACAGACTTTTTTTCAAGTGTGGCCTAACGAGGATGGTATCTGAAAATTCTGAGAGTGCGGGACCGGCGGGAGCTGCTCACCCACACACACAGACACACGCACACACACCCTCACACACACACACACGGGGGGTAATTACACATATAATATATCAGGGGCAGGACAAGCAATGTGACACTGGGAGCCTGGGGTCGGGATTCTGTAATATTATATATGGGTTATGAAGCTTCAATGAAAGATTAGGGAGTGTTCATTTATTTATTACAGGGGGGGGGGGAGGGGGGGGTGGATCCTTGGAAGGAGGTGGGTGGGGGGGGGGGGGGGTGTTGAGACACGGAAAATTCTGCGCACCCTTGAGGATGGGAGGGCGTAAAAAATGGTTATTACACATATATGATATATCAGACCCAGCGATTTGACACTGGGAGCCTGAGGTCGGGATTAAGTATTATTATATATATGGGTTATGAAGCTTCAATGAAATATTACTGCATGAAAAAGAAAATGCAGCACATTAGGGAGAGATGCTTCCCTCTCCCACAGCTTAATCACAGGATTGTGCTCTAAAACAGGATGAAATTAAAAAAACGTTTTAAAAAAGAAGTAAATACCGAAATATGAAAATGTGTCGATATGCGCTTGTGGCGGATATACTGGGTAATTACCGAATTTATCACAACAAGGCTTTGGTCTTGCCTTATCTTTTTTTCTTTTAAAAAGCGGGTCCCAGGATATATACCCCTGACTCCCAGTGCTATAGCTATAGGTCATTTTGTATGAATACCAGATATGAATCAAGACAGGGTTGAAAAGTAGATGACTGTAAGGGTACACCAAAAATAGAAGTTGGTCAATGGATTACACTTTCGAAAAAATGAGAGTGAAATTTGTTATTATTTTTTTTAATAATTATTTGTTGTCAATTGATTTTGGTCCTGGAAAAGTGAAGCGAACGACCAATTTAAGATTTTTTTTTTAACCACGTCTCCCCTCAAAATTTTGAAGGGAACCCACGGCAAAAAATATTTTACCCGGCAATTGCTTGATCTGTGGGAACCAAGGGGGGGGGGGGGGATTCTTCTTGATTTTTGAAAAAATGAGGTGAGGGAAATCCATTGACAAAAATAAAAATCCATTTCTTGTTTCCACATGGGTGTGCGAAAATCCATTGACCAACTTTTTTTTTTGACCTGGCCAAATGTTGAGGCTGATCCTGTTCTAGCAGGTTGTAGTGGAGGACGTAGGTTTTAGTATACCGTCTTCCTATCCTGTTCTAGCAGGTTGTGAACTTTCTTCTAGCCTGACCTGGCTGTTTGACTGGTGACCAGGTCTGTAGTGCCCTTATACATGTCTCAAGGAGCCTTCCCCCCCCCCCCCCCCCGAACCCACCCATACACACACAGACTAACCCAGGCAGTTAACCCTTTAAGGACCAATGCCGCTAAGAGTTGTGTTCCCGTATCCCGACCCAGTGTTGCCGAAAAAAAAATTTGACGCAGGCCACGGTGCCCATAAAAACGTCATTATAACTGCAAAGAATTTTGAAAATATTTGAATATTAAACAACTTCACCAAAATTGCCCTAGCTTTGCTTATAATTGGCTGATTTAAAGAATTCTTTCAGCAATATGAAGCTGAGATCATGGCAGGCCATTCTGGCCTGCATCCTAAGGCCCTACGCCGGCCATTGTGATTCTACGCGGGCAAACGCCGGCATGCCCGCGTCATTTCGGCAACACTGCGACCGACCCTACATATTTAGGGTCGACCCAAATTTTTTAGAATTTTTTACAGTTTTTGAGGATTCTTTTGATATTTTTGACGATTCTATTACCAGGGATGCCAAGTGTTACGATTTTTTCGTAATTTTAAGATTTTTTGGCCCTATTACGCCCATTACGACTTTAGATTTGAAATTACGATTTTCAAGCATCTCTGGGTTACTAAGGTATGGGATAAATAGCCTGCTATGGATACACAAGGCCATACACAATGCTAAACTAAAACTAGAATTTTTTTTGTTATTGAGCAAACAGATCTAGAAATATTTCTTTACACATTGAGGACAAACAAATGACTAATGATGTATGTTGAGCCAGATTACAACTTAAATGAATCATTAGAATCCATTTGAGCATCATGGTGACCCATCAGAGATGCCATTTTATTGTTACGATTTTTGTTACGATTTCAGCCAAAATCTGTTACGATTTTGGGCTAAAAAAATCGTAAGAAATACGATTTTGGGGGTGGGTAACTTGGCATCCCTGTATTACTAAAATCACCTTTTTGACCAAAAGAAAAATGCTTTTAAAAAAAGAAAAATCGGCCTTCCGACCCTATTTATTTTTGGCGTTACCGAAGCACAACAAATACTTTTTTTAGGCCTAATTCATTTGTCGTCATGATGCACCAATGCAGCCTTGGTAGTAACTCGCTGGTGCTGCATTGGTGCATCATGCCGACCCAACAGTAGTGTATCAACTCCAGAGGGTCGGCATGACTCTTGGATGCATAACTGGCGAGTTACTCGCCAGGGCTGCATTCATGCATCATTACGACCAAGGGCATGATGCATTAAAGCATCATGCTGCCCTAAAAGGTTGTCGAGGGGTTATTACTAGACTCAGTCACAAACGTAAGGTAGGAGGGGGGGGTACCACTGGGAAATCATTTTGGCCACACATACTAGTCATAATTGTGACACCCCATATACCTGCACATATAAACAGTACAAATGGTAGTTGTGTTAGCACTGAGCGAGTGGCCATTTTTCAACAGGAGGGGGGGGGGGGGGTCTGTCAATTTTTGGGCTCACGCATCACATTACATCCAGTCCCCACCAGTGGTGTTCTCAATTTTTCCCGTCCCCCGTGAAATTAATGGCAGCCGACTCCTTCAAGCTATAGTAATGCGCAGATTATTTCGCTAAAAATGGGTGACATTTTTTTGGTCCAAAAAGAGAATCTACCAATGCCCCTCCCGCGGTTGTTGATAAATACCACTCCGTAACATGTGTTTGACATCCTTCAGGGTTGCCACTGTCAGGGAAAATGTCAGGGAAAATATTTTTTGTTCCAGGTCAGGGAAATGTCAGGGAATTTCAGATTTTTTAGCAAAATGTCAGGGATAATGAGATTTTCTGAAAATGTCAGGGAAAATAATATTTTGTCAGGGAAAATCATTGAAATGCCAAAAAAGTCACCTGTTTTCTTTCAAAAAGTCTGTATTTTACCATGATTCTAAGGCAGAAAAAAAAATCAAAATCCTCAAGAAGGAGGGGGTAAAAATTTGGCACGCACGCGATACACAAAAAAACTGTTGTTAGATAATGACCACTCGCCAAGTTGAAGATAACTTTAAAAGGAGTGCATATTCATAGTTGGAGGGCTTTAAAAAATATTAGGTTTATGTTGCGATTGTCAGGGAAATTTGATATGACGTCAGGGAAATGTCAGGGAAAAGTCAGGGAATTTAAAACTACCTTGTCAGTGGCAACCCTGTCCTTCGTTTGACAAATAGTATAAGACTCATGATGTTTGTAATACGTCTTTGATATCTTATTCTGACAATCTAATCAGTAAATCAATAAACTAAATAGTATTTGAAAGCGACTGTCAGGAGACTAGTGGAAGGGTGAAGTGCGAGCGAACAACAGATGTGACGAGAAGAGAAGACGGTTTATAAGAGGGGGTGGAGAAGTTTGGGGAAAGTGGGGAGGTTAATTTTTTTTTACTTATATAGGATAAGAGTGACGAAGAGACAATGAATGTATTCGCGTGCAGTAGAAGTGGAGATAGCGGGAGGTGCGGCGGTAAGACGTCTTATATCGCCCGTCTGTCTGCAAGTTCCCCCAGGGCTGCACTTTCTTTGGCATCCAGAATTGGGAGGAATTGTTTTTCCTTGACCCTCTCCACCCTAGAGACCTGCCTGCCCCAGACGGGGTCTAACCCTCCCCCAACACCAGTCACCTATACTTCATATAGGGCACACATGGGTCGTCTTCTGTAGGCAGCCATCTTGTCCCCCTAGAGATGGCCATCTTGTTCCCTTTAGGCAGCCATCTTGTCCCCCCTGTAGGCAGACAGGGTCTAACCCTCCCTCAACGCCAGTCCCAGTCACCTATACTTCATATAGGGCACACATGGGTCGCCTTCTGTAGGCAGCCATCTTGTCCCCCTATAGGCAGACAGGGTCTAACTCTCCCCCAACACCAGTCACCTATACTGCATATAGGGCACACATGGGTCGTCTTCTGTAGGCAGCCATCTTGTCCCCCTATAGGCAGACAGGGTCTAACCCTACCCCAACACCAGTCACCTATACTGCATATAGGGCACACATGGGTCGTCTTCTGTAGGCAGCCATCTTGTCCCCCTATAGACAGAGTCTAACCCTCCCCCAACACCAGTCACCTATACTGCATATAGGGCACACATGGGTCACCTTCTGTAGGCAGCCATCTTGTCCCCCTATAGACAGAGTCTAACCCTCCCCCAACACCAGTCACCTATACTTCATATAGGGCACACATGGGTCGTCTTCTGTAGGCAGCCATCTTGTCCCCCTATAGACAGAGTCTAACCCTCCCCCAACACCAGTCACCTATACTTCATATAGGGTACACATGGGTCGCCTTATGTAGGCAGCCATCTTGTCCCCCTATAGACAGGGTCTAACCCTCTCCCAACACCAGTCACCTATACTGCATATAGGACACACATGGGTCGCCTTCTGTAGGCAGCCATCTTGTCCCCCTGTAGGCAGACAGGGTCTAACCCTCCCCCAACACCAGTCACCTATACTGCATATAGGACACACATGGGTCGTCTTCTGTAGGCTGCCATCTTGTCCCCCTATAGATGGCCATCTTGTCCCCTTTAGGCAGCCATCTTGTCCCCCTATAGGCAGACAGGGTCTAACCCTCCCCAAACACCAGTCACCTATACTTCATATAGGGCACACATGGGTCACCTTCTGTAGGCAGCCATCTTGTCCCCCTGTATGCAGACAGGGTCTAACCCTCCCCCAACACCAGTCACCTATACTTCATATAGGACACACATGCAGGGTCTCCTTCCCGGGGGGGGGGGGCACTCAACCTCAGTTTGGGTACCCACTGCAAAACGGGCCCCGGAAGCTGTGGCGGTGAACCTCCGTAAGATAAGAAAAAGGGGGGCTATCACTAACCAAAATGCTCTAAAAACAGGGGTCTGTTGGAAGATATAATTATGGTAACAATGATGCTGTTACAGTTAAGTCTACTCATATTTCATGCCCAGAAAACTGTAATTAGCTTTCCAAAATGTTTATACAACAATATCCTGGCCTAGCAAGAAGCTGTCAGATGACATCTAAGAAAAATGGGGGGCTGTTAATTGATCAAGGGAGAATAAGAGGGCTTTCACATCACGGAATGTGTGGACTGTAGTTTATGTTTCGGTACCTACCATCAAAGAGCCAGTACCCACCCCGGGGTCTCCTTATGTAAGCAGCCATCTTGTCCCCAGCTATTTTGTCCCAGTGTAGACAGCCATGACCCATCTCTTGGTAACCATCTTGCCCCCCCCCACTATAGGCAGCCATATTGTTCCCTGTGATCCACAGAACTTCATTGTCACATTAAATCAGGACAAGTTTCATTCTATGCAATATACTGTTTGATACAATACAAAAGTTTTAAGCTGAAAGCTACTATATCAACGAAGCTGGTCCCATATGGAAGTTTGTAGTGTAAATTATTCATGAAGGATATGAAGAAACAATTAAAAATTCAAGTAAGAAGGTAGTGGTAAACTATTTAACATGGGATAACTATTACTAACATGCACCAGGACATAAAGTTTTTGGGCGAATTATTTTGTCTTTTTTTCTTGGGTGAATTCATCCTGCTCTTCCGCACTAAGCCTACGATCCTTTGTCTGAACAGGACATAAATAATACATATACATCTATACTGTAAACATATTTCATTTCGCGCTGTGCATATTTTTCGCAGAAATGAAAGTCCGCCAAAATGTTTCCAGTACATGTATAGGTATCCAACTACCATATATGTTCTGAAATTTGCAAATTTCGATACATGCAAAATTATGCTTTTTATTGAACGCAAATTCACAATAATTTATACACCCAAAAATATCTTATGTTTACAGCATATATATCTAGATTCACATTTAGTTCAAGTTGAATGCAGGACAATAGTATAAGTATGGGTAGGGCTGACATCAGCACGGCTGACTGAGGGGTGAGTGACATCAGCCTATAGTAAACCTGAGTACAACGCACTGATAAACTACTCACTATATTCATAAGATACTAAACTGACTACGGTATATGCACTGATAAATTACCGTAAAACCTTGTGTATAAGCCGCGGCTAGTACTCGAGTCAGATCCCTGGTGCAGCTTATAGGATTGTCACAGAGTTTGGGTGCGGCTTATGCGTGAGTTTTAGCTACTACGGTACACTGACTCAGTGACTGTACAGTACTAAAAGTCACCATAATTAGATTGCTGGTATGGCTCATAGGACCGCCCTAAAGTCGGGTGCGGCTTATACGCGAGGTTTTACGGTACTAACTATATTCATAAGCTACTAACAGATAAGATTAGAACCTGGGCAGCACCCTAATCCACCTAGTCTGATCTCACTCTTTAGGATATATATTACTATAAATACTTCCTGTACATGACCCACGGGTTATACACTTAGAACCAAACCTCCAGTGCGGGTTATAGAATATTCTCCCAATCTAGGTGCAGTTAATACAAGTTTTTAGAGAGGACGACATGTCGCTAAAATATGACATTTGTCTTTATGATACATCGGCCAGTTACTGACCGGGGCTAAATCATGCCAACGCTTCAGGAGTGTTTCAACCCCATAGGGTCGTCATGATGCGTTCATGCATCATGACGACCAAGGACATGATGCCATTCTTAACTAGGTTCGGTTTTTCATAATCTCCGCACCGGTTACCATGGTGACAGCTCTACAGCTACCACTGAGGTTGTACTTATCCAACTACACTTTGCTTTTTAATAGCCTGAGCACTCTTCAGTTTGCTATCTTGAGATAAGTTATCAAAAGTTAAATTTCCAAGAATTCCGGTTTCATAAGTATTAGTTAACCCGTACCTGTACAGGGTTAGTAATAGATAGACTATGGAAAGGTATGTATTAGATAGACGACACCTGTACCTTGGTATGCCTCATACCCACTGCCCCACAAGGTCAAGACGAGGTGTTATACACCGAGTCGATGACCAGTGGGCAGTGGGTATAAGGCATACCAAGGTACAGGTGTCGTCTATCTGACTTTACCCTCGGGTATACGATATACCCAAGGTGTGAAGCCTTTGTCTTAGCCGCCCACCGTGGGTTAAGTACTGGATATACTCCTGGGGGTCGAGAGGCAATATCATTGAAATAAGCCAAGGCCGAAGGCCGAGGCTTATATCAATGATATATCCAACATACAGCCCGCTTTCATAGACTGATTATGTAAAATAGCCTGATTACAGCTCTTTTTCCACACATGTGGCCTAGGAGGATATCCTGTATAACCCTCCTAGGAGGTTATATGATCATCAAACATATCCTCTGTGTGTTCTCATAGAAATACAATGATCAGAGCACATGCTTGAAGATTGTAGCCTCATTCTGACACAGCATAGCCATATATAAACTAACCATGAACCAAAACTCACAGTTGCCTTCTGGGGTGAAACTCCTTGAGTACATGGTACTTCTGGTTTGGACTTCCAGAAGCTGGGTTCGAATCCCATGTCGAGCAGAACTTTTGATATGCCTGACATACATTTTTTATTTCTTTGGCTATTCAGATATTTCTAGAAAAAGAAGAAAAGAAAAAAAAAGAAGAAAGAAAACGGGGGTACGGGGGCAGAGCCCCCGAATTATACAACAGCAGCACCAACTAAACAGCACTTTTAAGGTTATCTAATGGGACAATACCTCACCAACATAGGCCCAAGTTAGCTAGTTGGCTTTTCTGATATTTGAAGAAAAAAAAAGAAAAAAGAAAACGGGGGTGCGGGGGCAGAGCCCCCGATTTATACAACAGCAGCACCAACTAAACAGCACTCTTTACATTGTCTAATGGGACAATCCCTCACCAAAATAGGCCCTAGTTAACAGGCTCAAACACATGTGGCTGGGTGGTCCTGCTGCTAGCATACAGAGTAGTTCTTGTTGGGATTGGGACCAATTGGGTTTGAACCCCTCAAAGTTTTTGAATAACAATACTCATTGAGCTAAAAAGGCAGAAGCACTACATATATACTATTGGCTGTTTAGTATCATTGCATGAGTCCCGGTGGAGCAGTCGGCTAGCTGTTGGGCTCAATGTTCCGAGGTTGTGGGTACGGATCCCGCTAGATACTCGGGCTCTCAAAAAGAAAAAGAGCTCTTAAATATAACCACCTCCTAGGGGTGTATGCAGAATTAACCACAAGTCGCCCTACTAGCAAGCTATGGTTAATTCTAATACCCTTTCATAACCATTGCCTATCTGTTTTAAACCAGGGTATGCAGTATAACCAAGGTGCAAACTCTATTGTTCTGTACATGAAATAGAATATGAGCATAAAATTATCACATGATAAAAATGGTTTTAACTTTACTGAACAGTTTTCTCCTTAACTGCAGTAATTGCAATTAAAACCTCTTTATAAATTATTTTGAATTTTATAAATCCCTTTATTTTTCATATTTCAAGAAGCCTATTAGACACGAAATAAAAGTTGTAGAGAGAATATTATGAACTCATTGATTTATTAGCACCACTGTTGCTGAAAACCTTTAATGCACACAGGCCAATGTGGTCTGTGCAGTGAGATCTTACACAGGCCATATAGAACAATAATTGATGTCACATAGGTGATTTCATTCTAACCAATATTGTTAGATAGAGGTGTTCTTTTGACGAGAACTGCTAAAATGTAATGTGTTAATCCATTGAATAATGGTTACATGGTCATATCTTCACTTCTAATAGACCTATTTGAAAAACATCTTTCACTGTTTGAAAGCTAAGGTCATGGCCAGCCATTGTGGCTGATGTCTGATGGCCTCACATCGGCCATTACAATTCTACACCGGCAAAAGCCGATGTGCCAATGTCATTTCGGCAACACTGCTGCGCTCTATTGCAGAGTGATACCAGTGTTATATTCCGCCTCCTTATCCATCCGCTAGTTCCCTGCAAGCCCCCTATACGGCTTAAATACATCGGGGCATGGGGGTGGCCATATTGGGGCAGAACAACCCTGACGGCCATATTGGATTTAGCATATAACTCTCAGTAATGCAAGCCCCCTATACAGCTTAAATACATTGGGGCATGGGGGCGGCCATATTGGGGTAGAACACCCCTGACAGCCATATTGGATTTGGCATAGACTATGACTAATGTCATATCTGCCCCCATCCACACCCCAGAATAATGGCCACTGATAAGACTGATAAGGGTGATACCTGCAACCCTTCCACGTGCACCAATTTACCTTTGTCTCCAAGCAGAGTCCTAGTTCTGCCGTAAGGTAGGACAGTGTGGGCCACTGTGGGCTGCTACACTGACTACCTGTGCTACCTGTGTACAGACCCTTGTCCTTTCCTAGCCCCCACAGTGTTGTAGGTATGCAGGCCATGTGCTTTAAGGACCACAGCAATGTTGACACAAAGCAGAGGGGGGACTTTTCTAAATGTGGGTACATGTATATCTCCAGTTTAATGCAAAATTGTGTGTCCTGCATCCCAGTAATATTATTTATCATGTAAATCAATGAGATTATGTCATTTTAATGCATCCAAATGCATGCATTTTCACCAGAATGTGATGCTCAAAGCAGAGGGGGTACTTTGAGTTGACTACCCTGTTTCTGTTACCAGAAACACCTCACCTCCTCCCCGAGGTTTAGCTCAGTGGTAGCCCATGAACCCATCCCACATCTTGACCACCTCCCTATTGTCCTCAATGTGAAGTGAGGGGATTAGCCCGATTAGCCCTATCCTGATAATGGCTTACCCAAAATGCCAGATGGACAGTTTTTGCCCAAAAATATGACAACCTGTCCTATAGTAATGATTCTGGTTTGTCCGTACGGGCGGCCATGTTAGTTCCGTGCTCGGAATTTCTCGCGAGTGACCACACTTACACACACCATAGCTTGCAAGGAACAGGGTAAAATTGCGAGAGCAGAACCGGAAGCAGAAATGACTGCCTGTGTCAGCGTACACACAGTGTTCACAGGAACAAGTCCACACCAGTTAGAGCCCTATAGGTACAGATAAGCACCATGAACAAGAAACCTGTAGAATTCCACATCTTCAAGGAGAATACAACCGGATCGATTAGTAGTTTTCTATGCGGTGAGTAGCAGGGCCTAATGTAGCGCTTATTAATCCCTCGTGTCAGAACAACCGCGACTGTGCCCCGAGAGTGTAGGTCCCCAGGCACCTTCTAGGGGCTGGATTCACTCTCCACCCAGAGGAGGGGTTCAGAGTTTAGTGGGTGTCAGCAAAGAACAAAGACTACTAAAGAGGGTTCACTAGATGATTCTCCTGTTCCCAACATAACCCACTGAGCCTTTGGGTGCCACTTGTAATCAGTATACTTAACCCATAGCTTCATCAGCATTCTGGGATCCACTTACTGTACACGAACCATAGATATTTTTGAGCATAGATATCTTTCCAAATTGGCTATATAGTACAATTTCGCGCAGATTTGAATTCACTGATTGAGTCATATGTTAGTTAGTTATATGAATAAATAGACTGGATGAGTATTTGCGCTGTACATGTTTTCTCAGATTTTCGTTTCCGCAAAAAACATGAAATTATGTACAGCGCGAAATAATTCAAGTTTACAGTTATCCATATGTTTATTCAAAGTGGGTATTACTGTCACAGCAAAACCTCTTGTAGAAGCCGAATCCCAACTTTGAGAGTAATTGAAAAAATTAAGCAAATTTTAACAGCTTCAAAGAGATTTTTAAAAATATATTTCGCAAATTTAATTACTCGTGAAATATTAATTTTCAGCAAATCAGCAAAAATTATACACACGGAAAAATCTACATTTACAGTAAATTCCCAATATTTAGTTAGAATCTAAGAGGTTTCACATCAGTGTGTGTGTCAGGGGGAGGGGGGGGGTACTCCGAGCATAAAGATAACACGTCCACAGAGAGGTAGGGCTGGAGGCGCGGGAATTAAGGGGATAAAAAGAGGCTGTATGCCGCTGGAGGCTCTGCTAATGTTGATGTATAGGGTAGTAACAGGTTGCCCTGCGTAGGCGGCCATCTTGTCCCCCTGTTATACGGAGAGTCTGCTAATGTTGATGTATAGGGTAGTAACAGGTTGCCCTGCATAGGCAGCCATCTTGTCCTCCTGTTATACAGAGGCGCTGCTAATATTGATGTATAGGGTAGTCATTGGTTGTCTTGTGTAGGTGGCCATCTTGTCACCATGTGTAGGAAGCCATCTTGTCACCATGTATAGGCGGTCATCTTGTCACCATGTGTAGGAAGCCATCTTATCACCATGTGTAGGTGGCCATCTTGTCCCCCTGTGTAGGCGGCCATCTTGTCCCCCTGTGTAGGCGGCCATCTTGTCCCCCTGTGTAGGCGGCCATCTTGTCCCCCTGTGTAGGCGGCCATCTTGTCGCCATGTGTAGGCAGCCATCTTGTCGCCCTGTGTAGGCAGCCATCTTGTGACCATGTGAAGGCAGCCATCTTTTGACCATGTGTAGGCGGCCATCTTGTCGCCCTGTGTAGGCAGCAATCTTGTCCTCCTGTGTAGGCGGTCATCTTGTCACCATGTGTAGGAAGCCATCTAGTCACCATGTGTAGGCAACCATCTTGTCCCCCTGTGTAGGCGGCCATCTTGTCACCATGTGTAGGCAGCCATCTTGTCACCATGTGTAGGCGGCTATCTAGTGACCATGTGTAGGCGGCCATCTTGTGACCATGTGTAGGCGGCCATCTTGTCCCCTTTGCAGATGGCCATCTTGCCCCCCTGTGTAGGCGGCCATCTTGTCCCCCTGTGTAGGTAGCCATCTTGTCCCCCCGTGTAGGCAGCCATCTTGTCACCACGTGTAGGCAGCCATCTGGTCATCCTGTGTAGGCGGCCATCTTGTCACCACGTGTAGGCGGCCATCTTGTCACCCTGTGTAGGCAGCCATCTTGTCACCATGTGTAGGCAGCCATCTGGTCATCCTGTGTAGGCGGCCATCTTGTCCCCCTTTGCAGGCGGCCATCTTGTCCCCCTGTGTGGCCCTTGCGATTATGGCAGGAACAGTCCTACGCGCAGCCTGGCTGAAAATGACATGATACATAACAATAAACTGTCTCTCCTTATTATCCACTAACCTAACTAAATACCCCAATGATGGTTGATGGCTGAAGCTTTCCAGCAGTAGCAGCAGCAGCAGCCACCTGGCTCCATACACCCTTATCAGTAGCTGATATCAGAGGGTGGGGCGTGGGGGTGTGCTCGTAGAGGACTGGGGGTCCTGGGTAGGGGTGCTGGAGGAGCCATGTGGTGGGTGGTATGATGGCCCTAGACCCCTAAATTGGACAGGGCGACATGGGCATTTCTTAAATTCAACATGCGACATGAGGCCTAGTGACATGCAACATAGGGCTTAAAAAGATAGTGACATGGGACATGGACAGTTATTAAAATCGACATGGGATATGACCATTTTTAAGCGACATAGACATGCGACATGGCGATTTCTTAAAACCGACATGCGACATGGGGACCCCCTCATCAAGGGCCCCGGTATGGGGGTGCAGCCATGCTGTCTATCAAAAGGTGCCAGGAATTTTCACGGCGGCTGAGCTCTCGAGTGGTTCGTGGCGACGGGGAACCGAGAACTGAGGGAAAGTGGGAAGGTTTCGGCAAAGAAGAAAGAGAATTCTGGTGCAAGGGTTTGTGTGTTGGTGTGTGGAAGGTGGGTGGGGGGTGCAGGGTTTGGGTAAAGAGAAGTGGGTGTGAGGGTTGGCTAGAGTGGGTGATGGTTTGGGTTTGGTAAAGGGAAGAGAGCTGTAGAAGAAAAAACATAACTATAGACCAATGCAGCAAGAAAGGGTGAATTTTTCAGAATAAAGTTGTGTTTACGTTGGTTTTAGCAGAAGTCTAATAACATTATTTGTGATGGCTACATTTGTGAACATCTCATACCAGGGGATTCACAGGATAACTATCTTTTAAATAGTGTATATCAGAATGCAGGATGTTGGGGTTATCGTTATGTATTTGTCAGTCACGCTTCGGAAATGTTCAAAAACTTCGTCAACAACTTTTCTGAAAGGTCACCGCTTCTTCCTGCATTGGTCTATAGCTGAAGCTCTAGCAATTTCATTGGAAGTATTTAAGCCTGCACAGTGTCTTAAATCCTGTTGCTTGGCAATCAAAGTGCGGTATTGTTCACGCAAAGTTTAATATCTAAACTAAAAGGAAAACCACTACAGTGAATTCTCACGCAGAAGCTGCAGCTGTGTTTCAGTTAAATCAGTTGGTTTAGGTGAATTACCAAATATGGCTTCATTAACCTTTAAGGACAGCATGTCACTAAGGAAGTGTTCATTTATTAGTTACAGGGGGGGGGGGGTGATTGGTTTTGGGGGGGGGGCACACAAGTTTCCGACCACTCCTGAGGGGGGGGGCGTAAAAAATTCTGACCCCTCTTGAGGGGGGGTGTGTAAAAAATTTAGCCCCTTTTTAGCAAAAAAGCCCGCACGTAACCAGCAAGTAAATCTTCAGGGCTACATTGGTGTACTATGCCGACCCTTCGGGAGTGTCTCAGCCTTGTAGGGTTGGCATGGTGCATAAAATTGAATGCAGTACTGGCGAGTCACTAGCCAGGGCTGCATTCATGCACCATGCCCACCAAGGGCGTGTTGCATTTATAGGTATGATGCCAACTTTAAAGGGTTGAGAGGCAATGTGAGCAGCTTCAGAGCAGTTCACGTGTTGCAGAATTGACACCGGCACACCAGGCTTTGATCTACATGATCTACCTCGTCTACGATTCGGGTTACACATGCCTCGGTGGTAAACCCACAAGGGGGTATCACTCGGGTAATCTAACCTCCCTCTCTACCATACTGATCCAGTAATGTGAGACATGGTCTCTCTGGGGATGTAGCTCAGTTGGTAGAGCAGTCGCTTGGCAAGTGAAAAGTCCCTAGGTTCGAGTCCTGGTGTTTCCAAGAAACGTCTTTTTGGGGAAATTGCGTCCCTCACACTGGTGTAAAATCTCAATGGGTGTTAGGATCTTGTGCACTGTCAGCCATTATGACCTCATCTTCCCAAATAGTGAAAGAAGCATTGTAAATATTCCTATTAGAGGCTGAGTTAGGTCCATATAACAACTACCGTAAAACCTCTCTGATAAGCCGACCTCACTTATAAGCCGACCCCCCACTTTGAGAGAAATTTATAAGCCGAATTGTGAGTCATTTAAATCGTTTTACACTATAATTACTGCATTAAAAACCTCCCTAATAAGCCGACCCCCCAGTTGGAGCCAAATTTAAAAGCCGAATTGGGGCTCAAATGCCAAAAAAAGGTTGGCTTATCAGAGAGGTTTTACGGTACCGTAAAACCCCGCCTTTAAGACGGATTTTATTTGGGATTATTTTTCCCCACAAGACCGATTTTTTCCCAAAGTTGGGGGGTCGTCTTAAAGGTGGGGTTTTCCAAATTTAGATTTTAAAAAAGTTGGAAAATTGGTACCTACCGTAAAACCCCGCCTTTAAGACGGATTTATTTTGGGATATTTTTTTCCTACAAGACGGATTTTTTTCCTTAAGAGGGGGGTCGTCTTGAAGGCGGGGTTTTGACAATTTTCATTTGGAAAAATGCCCCCCAAAAAGAAAAATATATACCAACGAACTGGTAGCATATACTATCTTTTCCTTCATTGGTTTTGCAAGGTGACATGTATTGACATGTATAGGCTACAGGAAGCTCACGGAAAAATCATTGAAAATTATGATTTGGGTGACTTAGAGGGGGTTTGGGGTTGGGTAGGACCCCCAAAATCGGGGGTCGTCTTAAAGGGGGGGGTTTTCCATTTTGTCATATCGTTTTTGTACAAGACGGATTTTTTTCTCAAGTTGGGGGGTCGTCTTAAAGCCGGAGTCGTCTTAAAGCAGGAGTTTTACGGTATACAAAACTCATGATTTTACAGCTAAGTGAAGAATTTATTTCATTGTATTAAACAATAGTTAATCATAGAGGTCGTCACATAACCAGCGAAGATATCAGTAGCAGGCGAGTTTTCAACTAGAAAAGTTGGTAGAGAGGGCGTCTGGACCCCCTAAAAATCTCAAAATGGGAGGTCGTCTTAAAGGCGGGGTTTTCCAAAATGTTATATCTTTTTTGCACAAGACGAGTTATTTGTAGTATAAAAAAATGGGGGTGTGCGCTTATTAGGGGGTGTGCGCTTATCACGTTGAATACGGTATACACATTTTCAGTGTTCTTTCGACATTTTAAATCACTTTTCTGACTTTTGATCAATGAAGTACCGGTATATCTGTTTGTATAGATTATAATCAGTAGGAATATGTCACACCTGTACATATGAAATGAGAATGGCTTTTGTATTGTCTCGCGAAACAGGCCGTCGCAACGGGAAATGTCCATTTATAAAAAGTTTTTGGCAACACTGCACTTTCTCCAATAAAGGATGGGAGGAGCCTGGTCCCCACACTCCCAGACATATACAGACACCATCCTCGTTATAGGGTTTCAAATACACCCCCTTTCCACAGATTTTGGAGTGACAATGGTACCCTTTTTATGGTGAAATCACAGAGTTTAGGAGCCCAAAAAATGTAGCCCTTTTTTGGTAAAACGCTGACACTTTTTAAGACCATACTCTTTTCACAACAAATGTCTGGTCTGTCTCCTCATGACAAGACCCCCTGTCCATGAGGTCAGTGTCAAATATACCCCCTCTTTGTGGAGTCAGTGTCAAATACACCCCTTTTCCACGGATTTGGTGTCAAATATACCCCCTTTTCACGGATTTTTTTTGTCAAATTCTTGTCAGTGCTGACTCAGTGACTCCCTCACTTTCCGCATTTTCTGTAACAAGGATGGTGTCAAAAGGGACATAGAGGTGCGGGGACCGGAGGTGGAGGTGTGTGTGTGGGGGGGGGGGGGGGCGGAGGGGGTGTTAAGCGCTAACAGGGTTACTAACACAGCCCAGCAGGCACTAATAGGGTCCTATGTGGAAGGGCAAGAAAACAGGCAAAAACACCCAGGGTGGTAGTCTGTTCCACCGACACTAGGGGGTCTGGCTACTGTTAGTCACCGCCAACGGTGGCCATATTGAAATACCAAAATTTTCTGTATATTTCTTGCTGGCCCCAACTCGCGCCATATAGATTAGCGGAAGTAAAGTCTTCAGTTTTTAGAGGCCACATGACTTCACTCTTTAAGGGTGGTATTATGCCTTGGTGCATCATGTCCTTGGTTGTCATGATGCATGAATGCAGCCCTGGCCAGTAACTCGCGAGGGCTACATTCAAGCATCATGCTGACCCTACCGGGTTAATTAAGATACTCCCGTAGGGTAGCTTGATGCACCAATGCAGCACCGGTAGTTACTTGCCGGGGCTGCATTGGTGCATCATGACGAATAATATCATCTTTTAGTGACATCCGTCCTTAAAGGGTCAATGATGTTACATGCCCATATTTGGACAGGTCCTAACTAACTGTAGTCAGGAGGACTCACCGACCGCCACTGTTGGTGAAACTAACTACCATGGTGGGTTAGATTATAGATGGTAGCTCAGACTTTGTAGACCAAAAACAGCCCCTCTGTACCATGTGTTCACTGTTAGCCTTACAACCTATAAATAGATGCATCAAAAAAGGGTGACTTTCCAGTAAAGTTGTTGAGTGGGAATTTGAACATTTCTAAAGAGCGACTGACAAAAACAAAAGAATTCAACCGCACAATCTTGCATGTAAATATGAGCTATTTGAAAGAGATGATTCTCTTGTGAATCTCGTGATTTCAAATATAGCGATTACAGACAATGTCATGAGGATTCTGCTAAAACTAACGTAAACACAACTTTATTATGAAATAGTCACCCTTTCTTGACGCATGGGTCTATAGAGACACGTACTTACCAAGCGAGCTTCATGAAGCGCTATGTTCTTACCGGAAACTAAGCGCTCCTTTGTTAGCAGATGTTGCTACACCCCCATTAGCTAAAGATACACACCTTGTTTAGTCTAGGGCAAAGAATACGGTAGGAGAGTGAAGCTTCTGGTGTAAGCACTCTCCCAGCAGAGCTCTGCTCTCTCTGCAGAAGCATGACAAGGCAGCAAAATCCTGTTTGCAACTTTCTCTCTATCATTATACCACTGAATTTTACATGTCGAGTAAAAATGTGAAAAATAACAAGTATCACCAATGAATTATATATAACTTTTTATCACAGTCTACATATCATACTGTCCATACATCACAGCCGACCACTCCGTGTCGCAAACTAAATAACGCCCCCATGCGGGGTATAATATACTGTGACAGTGCTAACGTGACCGCCACATCCAGATCATTTAACTATAACTGTGCAGGCTAATTTGTCTAGTTGTCTGTGTATTCCTGAGGCAAAAAAAAAGAGAAAAAGAAAGTACCGGTAGTGTTCAGGTTTCCCAACTGACCCTACATTTTTGGCCTTACCCATTTCTTTTTTAGATTGAAGGGGGGGGGGACCAAAAAAAATGCACCCCTTTTTAGTGAAAAGGCCTGCGCGTTACTATAGCTCAAAAGGGACGGCCGCGCTCAATTTCAACCTGCCTGGGGGGGACTGAAAAATTGTCGACCCCCCTTCTGCGGGGGAATCAAAAAATTCTGACCTGCTCGTGCGAAAATATATCGACCCAAATTCAAGGATGCAGCTTGTACGCCAAATCTTACGGTACCCCCAGCACATGACAACAGCAGGACAGATAGTCTCCCATTGGTAGCTCGTGGCTGATCAATAGACACAAGCAGGCCGCGTGTTGCTATCTGACCGTGTCCTGAGACTAGGACAGGGGAGGGGTAGCCACTGCTTCTAAGTCTTAGACTCCCACCCCAACATACTGTAAAATCTCTATAAGCCGAATTTTATTTGGCGTTTTTATTTGCTATAAGCCGAATTTTAAGCCCCAAACTCCCATTCGGCTTATAGGCGAGGTTTTAATAATGTAGAAACATAGTGAAAACAAATTTCAAACACTTTTGATATAAGCCGAATTTTTACTCCCAAACTCACATTCGGCTTACCGTAAATTCCCGCGTAGAAGCCGCGGCTTGTACGTGAGTCAGACTCAGCTTTCTTTTGATACCAAACATGCCTATATAGGGTGCGGCTTATACGAGAGTTTTTATTAGTATACTACAGTACCGAAATCGCAATATTCAGACCCCCTCTGCGGCTTATATAATTTGTCAAAGTTAGGGGTGCGGCTTATACGCGAGAATTTACGGTATATATAACCGAGGTCGGCTTATAACCAATGTTTTACTTTACTCTCATTCCCAAATCCTCCCGAAGGAAGGCTCTGATGACAACCACTATGACCTTGAACGTATATCTTGCTAGGTTTGGGCAGTCCCTGCTGGTATCTTTGTAACAGAGAACTGGAACCAGAATGTACGATGGTAGTTTTACCATCATACTTTCTGGTTCCATTTCTGGTTCGTGTTAGCTGGTTCCGGGGCTTCAGGGACTGCCCAAACCCAGCAAAATCCAAGTTCAAGTTCATAGTGGTTGTCACCGGAGCCTTACTTTGGAAGTGTTTGGGAACGAGACTAACCCCAACACTACAGGCTGTGTCTCACGAAATTGGGCCAAGTTTAAAGTCTTTGACGAGGCGCAATCTTTGACCCGGTGATTAACACCCATACTTGACAGAGGCAACTGAAATGTGATGTATTTGAATGGGATGACAGCATGCTCCCAGGCTATCCAACTGGTAGGATAGATGCTGGCCGAGGCTGCCCACCTCCCACTGGGTCTGTGGTATTGACTAGCCCTGTATGAGGGCAGCATAGTGCTTTAATGTCCTCGGTCTACAGCCTCAAGCTGAAGTTCCGTTTTACAGCACAAGGGCTACAAAAGGGACTGGACAAACTGCTGTATTTGGATTGTGAGTTCCTGTCAGGTTATACACAGCAGTGTTGCCGAAAACTTTTAATGCACACAGGCCAACAAGGCCTGTGTCGCGAGGTCTTACACAGGCCATCTGTCTTCTTCACAGGCCATATGAAACATGCATATATACATTGATGTCATATAGGGGATTTTATACTAATTTATATTGATGAATACAGGGGATTTTTCTAAGGAGAACTGTCAAAATATATTGAGAAAAGTGTAAATTCATTGAATAATGGTTACATGAGCATAGCTTTGCTTCTACTTGGTCTTTCTGAAAAGTTCTTTCACTGCTGGAAAGCTAAGATCATGGCCGGCCATTGTGGCCGATGTCTGATGGCCTCACATCGGCCATTGCAATTCTACATCGGCAAAAGCCGATGTCATTTCGGCAACACTGTGCACAGGGACTGGTGTACAGGATTTGATTGGTCAACTCCTGAAGACCAGTTTGTCAAACAGGTTTTTTATATGAGTTTGCCCAGACTCTTTAATTATAGAGTCAGGGCCTGAGACTGTGGTCAGTATGATGCATGAATGCAGCCCTGGGAGTCTACTCGCCTGGGCTTCATTTATGCATCATGCATAGAGTATATCAAACCCATACATTCGACATAATGCTTGAATGCAGCACTGGCCAGTTTACCCGCCATGGCTGCATTCATGTATTATCGCGGAAAAGGGTATAGTGTATTAACCCTTTAAAGAGGGATGTCGCGAAAAGATGGCATTTGTCGTCATGATGCAAGAATGCAGCCCCGACGAGTTACTCCCCAGTGCTACATTGGTGCATCATGCCGACCCTAGTGTCTGAACCCCGTATGGTCGGCATGATGCTTGAATGCAGCACTGGAGAGTTACTTGCCAGGGCGTCATTCATGCATCATGACGACCAAGGGCATGATGCATTAAGGGCACCATGACGTCCTTACAGGGTTAAAGCAGTATGCGGCCCTTAAAGGGTTAAAGCAGTATGCGGCCCTTAAACGGTTAAAGCAGTATGCGGCCCTTACAGAGTTAAAGCAGTATGCGGCCTTTACAGGGTTGAAGCAGTATGCAGCCTTTACAGGGTTAAAGCAGTATGCAGCCTTTACAGGGTTAAAGCAGTATGCGGCCCTTACAGGGTTAAAGCAGTATGCAGCCCTTACAGGGTTAACGCAGTATGCAGCCCTTAAAGGGTTAACGGGCTACTGGGACAAGGCGGCTATGGATGGGCTATTGGTCTCACAGACCTACATCTGAGACCAGCTGACACCTCCCCACACCAGCCACCACCCACTCTTCCCTTCCCATCACGTCCCTACCAGTTATCTCCCTCTAGTCCAGTCAATCTGTGAGTATACCCACCACAAATTGCAAGAGAATGTCTGTTGGCACCATTTGATTCCAAGATTCCCTTCTAGTCCAGTCATTCTTAATAGGATATACCCACCACAGAATTCATTTTGGCACCATTTTACTCAGAAGTGTGTATAGAATAACATATCAAGAGTTTAGGAAAATCTAATTAGGCCAAATTAAAAAAAAGGTGTGTTTCAGGTTACCCGACCCTACCTAGCAAAACAGGGCCGACCCTAGACATTTTGAAAAAATATTTATATTTTGGGTCATTTTGGGGCTATTTAAGGGTCGATCTGATAGTTCACGAGTCGAGGCGTCGTCGGCGAGTCGGCATTGTAGTTCGTGAGTCGATTTCTGGCAACTTTTCAGGCTAAAGTAAAAAAAAAAAAAAAAGTCCGACCTACCTACCCTAGATTTTCAGACCATGTAACCTGAAACACACCTTCTTTTTTTTTTGGCCTTAGGGGAAGAGTGCTTCATTAGCATAAGTTTGTTAGCACATTAATTCAAATCTGAAAATCTAAATCTGGGCATAATTCTGGCGTGCAATGACCTTTGATATCACTTTAAAAAGTGTACTTCTCACAATGGGCAATATCTATGTTTTAGAATTAATTAAGTAAGTATATTTCATAATACCATATTCGACGTAATAAGCGCCCTCCCCCTAATAAGCGCCCCCCCCCTTTTTCAGATTTTCCCCAGATTTTTTCAATGTGATCCTCCGATTTTGGTACTGATTTTCACACATGTGTGTAATACAGTAAAACTTGGTAACAACAAACTTCCTTACAACGAATTTTGGTTACAACAAACATATTTGCTTGGTCCCGATTGTCACCTATACATTTCTATAGTAATGTAACTTGCTTACAACGAAGTGCTTTTGGTGTCAACTTGTTTATAACAAACTAATTTCTTTCATTCAGAAAAATATTTCGCAATATACTTAGTGAAATCGAGCAGAGTAGGGTGTGGGGGTGGGTAGGTGGCAGGACAGAGCTCAGAGAAGAGAGGGAAGTCCTATGCACTCACCCACCTCCACAGGGCAGGGTATGGGGGGGAGGTAGGCGGCAGGCAGAGCTCAGAAATCAAAGGGAAGTCATGTGCACTCACCCACCTACACAGGGCGGGGTGTGGGGGGGAGGTAGGCGGCAGGCAGAGCTCAGAAATCAAAGGGAAGTCATGTGCACTCACCCACCTACACAGGGCGGGGTGTGGGGGGGAGGTAGGCGGCAGGCAGAGCTCAGAAATCAAAGGGAAGTCATGTGCACTCACCCACCTACACAGGGCGGGGTGTGGGGGGGAGGTAGGCGGCAGGCAGAGCTCAGAAATCAAAGGGAAGTCATGTGCACTCACCCACCTACACAGGGCGGGGTGTGCCTCCCCCGCCTCATAGGAGACTATGGGAGGTGGTGGGTGACTGTGGGAGGTGCAGGGCTTCTCTACCCGGCATCCCTGCCCTCTGTGCGGCTGTGGGAGGTAGTGGGCAGTAGTATAGTATGTATCGGAACGGGACTATAGTTAAGTACTGTTTATTACTCAATCGATATGCAGCCAATCAGAGGCCTCCATTTGGTCACGTGACCCGTTGCCATGGTAACGTGACCTACTTAGGGCTCTCAGCCAATCAGAAGCCAGCATTCTGGGTGACCTACTGACCTACTTAGAAGCTCTCAGCCAATCAGAGGCCGGCATTCTGGTAACCATGGTAACGTGACCTAATTACGTCACGTGACCTACTTCGGCTCAGCCAATCAGAAGCCGGCATTCTGGTAACTAGGGTAACGTGACCTACTTAGGGTTTGTTTGTAAACAACACCACGTGGCTCTCTTGTTTGTAAACAACACCACGTGACACGTGACTGTTTGTAAACAAACAAACGAAAAAAAAAAAAAAAAAAAAGTTATGTAGCTTGTATTATAGAAATAAGAACACAACAAGATAATTTCTTTTCTTTTCATTTTATTCTTTATTTTCATTTCAATCAGAAAAAACACACAAGTTTATGCTTTTTTAGCTTGCTTCTTCGATTTGCAGCAACTCAACAGGCCGCAAAGTCTCACGCCGCCGTCACTCGCACCACCACACCCCGGACGAGTTCTCTCCAATAGACATTGCACGACTTTGGATAAATCCAACACCATTTCGGCAAGGCAGAGAATCTTTGCTTCCATGAAACGGCCGCCATCGCAACAACCCGTCACAACAGCATCATCGATAGCTTCTGACTCACGACCCGGTCGCTCAGCTTTGGGATTCTGCTCATGCGCATGACGCACTTCTTGGGGTTTCTTGTTCGACATGCTTCAATTAGGAAATGAACGCAATGAGGTCCACAGGTGACAGCAGAAGTGTCTTGTAGTTGAATGCGGTTTCTTTGCCACTTGAACGGAGCAGAGCGTTCCACGAAGGACAAGAACTCCGCACTCAGCGGCGGTAAGCCGAAAGAATCAAAGTAGTACACTTCACCCGTGCTCGACACGTAAAACGCCACCCAATGCTGACCTGGTAAATGTTGCGGATCTGTGTTGCTCACGAAACAAGTGTCTTTGATAGGGTGCTTCGGAATAGTGTCACAAGAGAAAACGCCCAGGAAACGATGTTTTGTGTGAACGTTTTCCTGCAACACTCTGCTTATTTCAAGCGTGTTCATACGATACGCCAAGTACCGCGGTCTTGTCTTCAGTTCATGTGGTAGTCGGTGATGGGGTGTCGATCTCGGGTCAGCTCGACGACGTTGTCGTACACCAAGTAGAGCAGCACGGTTGTTGTCGCTACTAGCGCCGAGCGGAAACTGACTTCCACCCTCAGCTGACCCGCTCTTATAAGGTTCACGCGACACCCGTCGTGCGATCTGTCTGGGGTTAAGTCGAGGGGGAACACCGTGTAACCGTTCAGGAATTGATCGTATGAAATACCGCAGGAGCGCACGCCTTCGTACATCCCCGTTTCCGTGTGTAGCGCCAAGTACTCTCTCACGGCCGCTTTGGTCTTAAAGTCGGGCACATACGCGTCGTTCGGCACTTTCTGATCGTTCACTATCACTTGAAGCGAGCTGATGTCGTAATGCTTCATCTCGAACGGGTTCTTGGTGAAGCTACCGTTGAAGGCGTCGTGGTCCAGGAAGCAAATCATCATCGACTTGGGAAGCTGGCCTGTGTTGGAGTGCGTGTAGCTGTGATCTCTGTTACCTTGAGGGATGGCGTACGTCGTCACTTCCACTCTGTTCACCGGGTAGTCGAAGGGTCCGTGTTCTATCACCGCTCTCTCGTGCGTTTCCGCTACAGCGTCCGCCACCAACACGCGTCGCACGTAGAGCTTTGCTTTGTAGATCTTCAAGCTGTAGCCTGCGTCAGCGGCGCACATCAGATAGAAAGAGGGCGCCGCCTGTTTCAGAGTGAGATTGATTTCCGTCTCTCCAACGATGAGCTTCGGTTGATGAGCCAGGTCAAAGTGCAGTCGCGCCATCAGCGAAAAGCGCTTGTTGGAGATTAGCTTCTTGCGCGCTTTGTACCCCGCATTCGCGTCAGTCAACGTGTCAAACTGACCGGGCGTATCTTCATGCCACCCCTGGGCGCTCATGACGCCGTCCTTCACGTCTTTGTTGTAGTTGAGTAACCCTTCCAAGTAAGCTCGGTAAGGGTAGGTCTCGGTGTTGCCAGACACTTTGAAACCGCCGATGGAGACTTGCACGTCTTTGAAGAGCGAGTGAGCCAAGTTGTTCACCGGAGCTACTGCGTCGGTGTCATCGATCGCCGTTCCGTTCGCTTTCAGCACTTGACATTCCAGATGAAGGTAATTCTCGTTGAGGTCTGTGTACTCTTGCGACTTGTTGATGGTGAAATTTATGTTACCTCCATCCTCTAAAGAGTTTTTTGTTTCTATCCCCAGGAAAGACGACTTTAAGATAGTAGTCTGAGTCGGCGCTACGGTGTGCAGGTCGAGCTCAGAGAGCGCGCACTCGTTACTGCTCTCGTGTACGTAAGCCATTGTGTTCTCTCTTCACGCGGCCGACAGACTGACGCCGACCGCCTCCAGTCTTTTTATTTATACCTGAACGCCTAGGCGCTTACCGGTCGAATACATCCCCTCTACGTCTCTTGCAAGAGCCACCGCCCGTCTGAGGGGAATGCCCACGACGACGTTTCGACCCTTTCTTAGACGCGACAGGCGTCTTTCCTCCCGAGAACGCCGTACTCGCCAGTCTCTTCAGAGCGCCTGCGCCTCGGTCTTTCACGCTGCTCTTTAAAGTCCGACCCGCCAGCACATCTTTAGCTACGCCCACACCGGCGCGGAGCAGCGTTTTTCCCACCGACTTCAATAGCGGGGTAGCCGAGCGCATCAGACCTAACAGAGCGCCGCCCAAACCGTGCCCGCTCTGGAAAGAGCGCCCGCTGTACACGGTCACGCCGTTGCCCAGCTGCGCGTTGTAGTAATCGCTGTACCCTCTGCCGAAGTCGGTGCGCCTGGGTGGAAAGTACGGAACGCGTTGACGCATCATTTTCTTCTCTTTCAGCGCTCAATAGGTCTCAGATGAAGTGTCGCGGTCACCTCGCCTCTACCGAATGGGATGGAATGACCGGATCGGTCTCTTAAATAGATGCCGACCTCGGTAAACCTCTTGGATTTCAAGGGGAAATAATCCAAATGGGGAAAACTGATAGCTTGCACGCCACCTCGACGCTTTCCGCCTCTGTCCACCGCCACGCAGCGCAACAGCGGCACTTGCATGTCGCCCACACGTCTCTCCTGGATCATGTCGGTGTATATGTACACAGAGTGCACGTCCCCGTAAACATCCATCGAGTAGGCGCCGGTAGTCGGCGACGCGAAACACGTCTTCTCTCCGAAGCCTAGAACGCATGCGAGATGCTGACTCAGCAGGACAGCACAGTGTCTCGGCGGTTTGATGGTGACGCGTTTCGTCTTGGCGTCGTACGATAAGATCCGCATCGGTTTGAGCAAGAAGCTGTCGCCCTCTAGTCTGTCATCTCGCAACGTCTCACTCAAGCGCTCGATTAGGGTGTGGTTGCTTCCGGTGAAAATAGGAGGTATCTCGAATATGTTTGGCATGAAACTGCGCACTCCCATGTCCTTCTCCATCTTTTCGATCATCTGTCTTGCTTGATGGCTGATCGTCTTCTTCTTCACCGCCAGGGGACAAGAACTGCTTGTATACGGCATTCGTCTGTCTCAAGTCGACCTCTCTCTTGAACCTTTTTGTTTCCGGTTTCAATTGCTGCTCTTCCGACGTGTCTGATATCTCTTCCACCGTTACATAGCTCGCTTCCTTCCAGTTCAGCGGGAATTTTGAGCTGAACGTTAGCTTGCTCAGACCGTTCGCGTTTTTCATTCTCTTCCAGTCTACCTGTGGTTTTTTTCCTTCGGAGAAATTAGTTTCTTTTAAAACCTGGATCGCCTCCTCTAGCGAACCTTTGGTGCGCAGAGGAACAACGATGATCAAGTCGTCGTCGTGCACGTTAGTCCATTCTGTAGGGAGGATGATCTCAGTCAGAGCCGCTTCGTACGCTTCGGGCAGAAGGAGCGGCGAGTCGAAGTGAGTTCGGAAAGACGTCAAGCTGTTGTCAGGATAATACTCCATAGAGCTGTTGCTAGGTAGAGTGATGTTCATTTTGTTACGTTATTTTTTTGACGGGGATCCACTCGTTGAACTTGTCGTCGTAACCTAACCAACGTACGAAAGCTAACTCTTTACCGTCGACGGTCTTGCGGCGCAACACCTCGTCTATCAGGTAGTTCTTGTCGTAACGACTCTTGTACACCTTCTGAACCTCTTCCGGGTAGAAGACGCCTTTTATCTCCTCGCCCTTGTCGTCTTTCAGCTCGAACCCTCTGCTTCCCAACGTGTTAGCAACGTCCACCACTTCCTCGCGCCAGTTTCCCTCGTACCCTTTGTCGAAGGCGCCTTTGGTTCTCAACATCCTCACTCTGTCACCCGGAGCGATGACGTCGACGGCGGACGTCTTTGTTTTTTTCTTCTTTTTCCATATTTCGTCGATTTGTTTGTTAGTTGGGAGATCTTGTCGGTAGAAAACTGTTTCGCTGTTTTCCGAGCTGACTTGAGCCGGCGCCATTTTCAACGTCTTGTGGTGAGTGCGATTGTAAGAAGACACTACATGGTGCAGCACGTCTACGTAGCGATACGTGCGCTTGTGTGTGAAATAACGCCACAGCTTCTCCTTCAGACTGCGGTTCAAGCGCTCCACTAGACTAGCTTTGATGTCGTCGTTCTCGCCAGTGTAGAACTCTATGCCCTCGCTCTTCAAGTGATCTTGAAAGATCTTGTTCAAAAACTCTTTCCCCTTGTCTGTCTGAACAGTGCGCGGTCGTCTCTCGCCAGGGCCTGTCATCTCTCGGAAGGCCTCGGTGACATCAGCGCCGCTCTTGGATTTAATGGGAACGGCCCACGCGTACCTAGAGAAAACGTCGATCGCCGTCACCACGTACCGGAAGCGGTCGTTGTGAGACGCCAAAGCTTGCATGTCCATCAGATCTATCTGCCACTGCTGATCGATTGCGCCGGTTATAGTCTTGTTCCTTGCGAATTTTCTCCGAATGGGTTTATGTTTAGTGTAGGCGTCCAGCGACACTAAAGCATCTCGGATGACGGCCGGGTTCAGGTGGCGAAAATGCTGTTTCTGGAGTTTAGTCACGCTAGTGAAACTGGAGGGCGCTTTGACGTCGGTATATCTAGCTACTACGCGCTTCTTTTCTTTTTCCTTCTTGGTCAGTCTCTTCACTGGTTTGCCCATCGCGGGTCTCTTGAGGGCGTGAAAGACGAGCTCGCCGCTAGGCGGTTGCGCGCTTTCCTTTTCTTACTACGCGGCGCGCTCCTATAGGAAGTCGGAGTTTGGAAAAGTTCACGGTCGTCCTCCTCGTCGTCAGAGGATTGATCGTCCACCACCTGCAGAGAAGAGTCTGCTGCTGCTACTGCTGCTGCTGCTTCTCCTTCTTCCGATTCGAAGCTCGGTCGTTTCCGACCTCTGTCAGCAAGCCGTGTGTCCAAACTTTGGCCAGGTCCGCTCGCTTTATACAGATGGTTTCCGATCAAGGCGTCTGTGGTGGGAACCGCTTCGCGCAGCGCTTTCGTGAACGGCGAGTAGCCCGCCGGTCTGGGCGCCGTCTTCCTGAACCTGGCGGCGTCGTTCAGTAAGTCCACTATGTTGATGCGATGCTCAGGTGGTATTCTCCGACCCGACATCTCGCGCACCGCCCCGTCCTCGTTCCACTTGATCACTCCGGATTTCTCCAATTGTTTGTACAGCTCCACGGTCCGGCGGCGACTCCTCTTGGGAACTTGGTTCGCCAACCGCTCGAGTAGGGACGCGCTGGCCTCTTCAGCAGACTGACGGAGGTGAGCCGGGGGCGAAGAAGAGTAGGACGAAGAGATGTTGCTGTTGTGGGGATTCGCGAGAAAAAATTGCAATCTATTCAACAACCTTCGGTATTTCAACATTTTCTCGCGCGATTCCAAAGTGGGGTCGTTCAACACTAAATCCAAGTCCCTGTAGATAAACTGTAGCACCTGGTGCAAGGCCGCGTCGGGATGAAGGGACTGCTCTGCCTGCTTGTGGTAATAGGCCATGTCGGCGGGTAGGCGGGCGGCGGTGGCAGGAGCGGAACTCTCGTTCTTTTCAGTGCGCTCATCAGGAAGAGGAGGAAGGTTTGGAGCAGTAGAAGTACTAGCAGCAGCGACTGCAGTAGTAGCAGCGCTAGTAGTAGCAGCAGCAGCGGGCACATGATGAAGTAGACCTGCTCGTGATGATTTGTAGAGCGTCTCAGGATCCACGAGCGCTAAACGTTTGTAGTGTTGTTGCTGCTCTGAGTCCGTCATGGGGACGCCGGTGGCAATGACGCTGGTGGTGGCGGTAGTGGTGGTGCTGTCGGCGAGTAGGTGTCGAATGACGTGTCTCATATACGGAGAATGCTCTTTATAAGCGGTAAGGCCATCCCTATGAGAGCCGGAATGAGGAAACCTCCCTCTTGTACCAAGACGCGTCTCTTTTTTTTGATGGGCGTAGATTTTTTGCCGACCTCCCTCAACACGTCAGCCGATTCTCGAAGCTTGTCCAGTTGTTTGTCGCTGAGCGGGATGTTCCCTACCAGTAAATTGTGACAGATCTCACTCAACGCTGCGATCAGCTCGTCGCTTCCAGAGTCTATTAGATGCGAGCAGTCCTTTGGCGAGCACTTAGCTAAGTGCTTGAGAGTACCAAAGTGTCTTTCGAGTAGATGAGAAGACATTTTTTTTTTTTTTTTTTTTTTGCTACTGCTTTCTGTTGTTCTTTTTGTCTAGCGGTACGAACACTAGCTGAGAGTGTATGGCCGTCAAAGAGGAGCGTATTCTCAGATCGTCAGGTGTTGACTGCTTGAAGTCCAGGAGGAGGTATGAGTGAGGTCGCTTGAGTTCATGGGTAAATATACTAGAGAGGGCCGCCGCGTTGGACGGAAACACCTGGCGAGACAGACTAGCTATTTGCCCCATGTCGCGCGGGTTCTTGAAAACGATCATGTAGTGAGCGTTCAGACTCATAGTTCGAAAGTCGGGTGATTTCTGGAAGAGGTTCTGAGTGATGTATATGACGCTCACGTTCCAGTGATGCGAGTATTTAGTAAAGATGTCGGCTACCACTTGCTGATTGGAACTGCTCATCAGATCGTCCAATATCAGTAGAGTGTGGGGTCGTACAGCGTCTTCTGCTACTTCCACGTCTCCCGCTATAGACTCTTTGCTAGGAAGACCTTCTCTGAATTCCACACCGTACCGATTTGCCATTTTTTCAAACAGAGGTTGCCACTCGCCGTAATGGTAAAAAGTCTTTTCCACCGGCGGCGTGACCAAATTGTTCACGTCGCTCAGAAATTGATCCACCAAGCGCGATTTTCCACAACCCGACGGACCGCTAATGATACAACTAAAGGGTCCTTGTAGTCGAGCGTCGAAATGAATTTCTGTGAAGAGTTTGCTTTTACTACTGGACATTTTTCAGGACGCGTCAGAGAGCGGTTGTGTGTGTGACTGTCTGCTGTGTTTCTCACTCGAACGGTCGGTGGTGAATGGTTGTGGAGAAAAGTCCGCCGACCTTTTTATTGATTCCGGCCGGTGTCACAGTAGCGGTGGCAGAAGTGTCTTTTTTTTCTTTTTTATTTTTTGCGATAAAATTCTATTTTCACTCAATAGTCATAAATGTTTTGTATCAGACTCCAGAGGAGTCTGATACAAATATTTATTTTTTAAAAAAAAGAAGAGAGAGAGGAGGAGGAGGAGGAGGAGGAGGAAGAGGAGGAGGAGGAGGAGAAAAGCGCAGATTAATTTTTTTTTAGGCAAAGCTCGTCGCTTTGCCGCTTTCTTTTCTATTTCTGTGTTGTGACAGGATCGTCTCGAAAAAGCAATAAGGCGTGTGATCGCGGCGGTGACAAACACATATCGGTGCGTATGGTATGAAATAGTGCGTCCCTATCTTCTTCCATTCGGCTGCGTTGCAATAAGCGGGATAACAAGTGACGACGTCGAAACTTTTAGTTACCGTGTTCACGTCGGCCACAACGCGCGCCCACCGAGTGGGAGCTGCAGTCACTCCCAAGAATCCGATCGGTTTGCGGAATCGTTTCATAGCGCTTATTCTCACTATATAAGAAGAGGCGGGGTGAGGAGAGTGGCGGCGCTCTTTCTGTTCATGAAACGCCCAACGAGTGGGGGCGCTGAGAGCGGATATTATGCAACGGTAGAGTAAATACGGTTCTGAGAAGACGGCTCTCGGCCATGCCGCTACGTTTTCCTTTTCCGCTCTTGTATAACGACGCTTTGCGGCTTTGCTTTTCTCGAGAATTTTGTACGCTTCCAAAGAAGCGTGAACCTCAACTACGTGACGCTCTCTCTTTTGAGATAAAAAAATAGCCGGGCAGTTGAGGAGGAGGGCGCTTTGTTCGCGCGACCGTCTTTTAGAAACTCGCGCCCTCTGCAGTGCCATATTTCTTTCCTCCGAAACAAAAAAAAGACTGAGTGAAAATAAAAAAGCTCAAAGAAAAAAAATAAGCAATAAGCAGACTCAGCTCGAAATTCCCTGCCGGCGTGATGACGGTGTCTGCAGGCGGTGGCGGCGGTCGGCTGGCGATGGGCGGTGGCGGTGTCGGCGGCGATGGTAGTAGAAGGGCGTGTGGAAAGAGAGAGAGACGCATCTCAGGCTTTTATAGGCGCGGCGAGTCTGACATTTTCAGCTGTCGCATGCTGACCTGCTGCTATCATAAGAGAAACAAAAGCCCTAATCACACTTTTCAGCTGGATCCTTCCACCCCGCCAGACATGGATCCCAGATGGGAAGGCGGTTTAAAATTAAATCCGTGTACCGACTGTCATACAATAGGGTAATTAGTTGAACGCGTGTTACCTGTATAAAGGATTAACGGGTCATGGGCTCAGCGTGTGTATAGAAAAAACAACTACAGGTAGCGTGAACAAAGCGACCCCCTCCCTTTCTGTCACTCTGTCTGTGACTAGAGGGTGCGCGTGTGGTAAGCGGCTTATATCTAAAGAAAAAAACAAATCACCCTCGCCTGTCATCAGCAGACAGCCGGCCGGCGGCTGGAAAATGCGATTAGAGGGATGATGAGCCACGTAGTAAGCGACTTAAGGCTGATCTAAAGACCTGCCGTGAAGGGGCAGCTGGCCGGTGGCTTGAAAAAAAAGCGGGGCGTAAGGGTATATAAGGGGAGTGAAACCCCATTCAGCATCGTCATCATCGTTCACGCTACTACTACTACTACTACTACTACTACTACTACTACTACTACTACCACCACCAGCACCGCGCCTCAATTTGCAGATCCTCGTGATGGAAAGTTGCTACCGTGACATGAAGCGGAATGACGAAGCGGCGCGCGAATGTGAAGCTGATGCTGTAGCCTCTGCTACTGCTGCTGCTAGTGCTGCTCAGCGTGCTACTGCTGCATTTACTGCGGCTGTTAGTGACGCGGGTCGTGATGACGTTGTTGTTGTTGCCGCTGCGGCTGTGACTGCTGCTGTTGCTGCCGCCGATGCAGCTACTCATGCCACCGATGCCGACGCTGCTGCTGCTGATGCTGTTGCGGCTGCCGATGACGCCGCTGATAACGCTGCTAGTGCCCGCTCTGCCGCCCTTGCTACTGTCGCTGCTGCTGTTGTTGCTAATGCTCACGCTACTGCTGCTGCCGCTGCTGCTACTGCTGCTACCGCTGCTGCCGAGGCTGCTGCCGCTGCTGCCGATGCTGCTGCCGATGCTGCCGATGCTGCTGCCGATGCTGATGTTAGCAGTCGCGTCGACAAAGAATCGTCATTTGTCACTCTTAAAGCCGCTCCAGTGGAACGCGCGACGGGTAGTAGGGCTACCAACGCGACGGCCGGATGGTGCAAATGGTGTCGTCGCTTCTGCTCGTGCGCTTGCTTTTCTTCCGGTCCTACCTGCTGCTGCTACGGTATGATAGTGTTATAGTGTTTGAATGAAAACGCGCGTAGTTACACATAGACGCTGTTACAGATGTGCTTTTTTATTCGAAAATATAATTTTAACATAAGATGGAACTTGTTGTGTTTTTTTCTATATATACGTTGTTTGTTTACAAACAGTCACGTGTCACGTGGTGTTGTTTACAAACAAGAGAGCCACGTGGTGTTGTTTACAAACAAACCCTAAGTAGGTCACGTTACCCTAGTTACCAGAATGCCGGCTTCTGATTGGCTGAGCCTAAGTAGGTCACGTGACGTAAGTAGGTCACGTTACCATAGTTACCAGAATGCCAGCCTCTCATTGGCTGAGAGCTTCTAAGTAGGTCAGTAGGTCACCCAGAATGCTGGCTTCTGATTGGCTGAGAGCCCTAAGTAGGTCACGTTACCATGGCAACGGGTCACGTGACCAAATGGAGGCCTCTGATTGGCTGCATGTCGATTGAGTAATAAACAGTACTTAACTATAGTCCCGTTCCGATACATACTATACTACTGTGGGCGACCTTTGGGAGATGCACCCCCCCCCCTGCCTCACTGGAGTTGACAAAGGTAGGTTCGGCTTATAGGTGAGATCAAGGTGGCCCAATTTTCAAACCAAAAAAAAAGTGAAAATATGTCAAAATCGTGAACAAGCACCTTCCCTTTTTATAACCAACAAATTTTTGTAACAGGATTAGTTATAACAGGATTCAAATGTAATAACATTATGCATAATCATATCATTAAAACTAGGACGATTAGAGCACATTTAATGCCCTTCAACCTAACTAAAATGCTAGACTTGGTTATAACGAAATTTGGTTACAACGAACTTTTAGCCTGGTCCCAAGGGATTCGTTATAACCAAGTTTTACTGTATAGAGCAGTTCACACCTGTACAGGTGTTAAGGCCAAGTCAGATGTGAAGTCATAGGGGTGTGTAGAAGCCTTGTAGAGGCCTCTGAGGTTTGTATATGACAGCCTTGGGGGGCGCTAATTAGAATGAATATTTGAGGCTTATTTTTCCACTTAAAATAATTTTTTAAGCACCCAGGGCGCTTATTACGTCGAATGCGGTATGCATAGTTAGGATATACATGCAAATTAAACTTCCAATCCCTTTCCTACCAGTTATCCCCCTCCCTATCCTAACCTTCCCCTACACACACCTGCCTTCACCCCATTATTTTGTTGCCAGAGATGTCCTCACCAATCGAGGTCATCAATTGCCTTCCTGTACTGATAGCCATTTGGTATGTTGTATGCGTGAGGGAAACGGTTTATCCGAAAGCCGCGCCATTTCTCGGAGACACCGGGACTCGAACCCGGGGCTTCCCACTCCAATGCGGGTGCTCTACCACTGAGCTACATCCCCTATCACATGAGACCATGTCTCAAGTTACTGGATCAGTATTGTACGGAGGGGAGCTAGATTACCCGAGTGGTACCCCCTTGTAGGTTCATGACCAAGGTGCGAGTAATTTGAGCCCCTACGTATGTTGATCTTCGCACTCAAATTCAAGAGTTCTCGTGTAGAAGCTGCGACTAGTAGGAAGTCAGATCGCTGGTGCGGCTTATAGGATCGGCCCAGGGTCAGGATGCGGCTTATACACGAGTTTTAGCCACTATAGTACAGTACTAAAATTCACCATATTCAGATCGCCAGTGCAGCTTATAGGATCGGCCTAAAGTTGGGGTGCGGCTTATATGCAAGTTAGACTTATACGCGAGAATTTACAGTAGGCTAAGAATCTGCTTGGAGAATGATGTCTCTGCTGAAGATTTGACCCGCACGGAGAGGCCCTCTGATGACTCCCTCTGCGGCAGAGTGCATTCACAGGGGCAGGTTTATCTTCGTCCAGGCGGGGATGTTCTTTCTGCAGGTTTGCACAGGACATGGGTTCCTCCTTCTTATGGTGGCCAGGCTTGACCCTTTAAGGACCGCATAGCGCTTTAATAAAGTAAGCTCTTGGTCGTCGTGATGCATGAATGCAGCTCTGGCAAGTAACTTTTACTCGCCAGGGCTGCTTTCATGCATCATGACGACCAAGGACATTAAAGCAGTATCTGGTCCTAAACTCTATAAGGATGGCTTGTCCCAAAAAAGATAATATTTATCATCATGATGCACTAATGCAGCCCTGGCAGATATCTCGCCGGTGCTGCATTGGTGCATCATGCTCACTCTTTTGGAGTGTTTCAACTGCAAAGGGTCAGCATGATGCATGAATGCAGCACCGGCGAGTTACTAGGGCTGCATTCATGCATCATGACGACCCAGGGCATAATTAAGGTAGTATGCCGTCCTTGAAGGGCTAAGAGCTGCATAGTGCTTTAATGCAGCTTGTCCTTGGTCATCATGATCCACGAATGCAGCTCTGGCGAGTAAATCACCAGTGCTGCATTCTTGCATTATGCTGACCCTACCAGGGTGATGCAGTCCCAAAAGGTCAGCATTATGCTAGAATGTAACACCGGTGAGTTACTCGCCGGGGCTGCAATCATGAATCATAATTACCATGGGCATTAAAGCAGTATACGGCCCTTAAAGGGGTATCATTGACCAGTACCTGTGTCTATAGGAATCTGTAGGGGGAGAGCCCGGGGGGGTAGTCACTCTTTGATGCTAGGTACCAACTGCGAAACTACAGCCCCCCCCCCCTATTTGGTCATTTGACAGCCCATTGAAATTGTGTATTATTTTTACAGCCCCCTATTTTCTAAGAAATCAGATGACAGCCCACTGTTCCGAGGCCTCTTCCATTTAATGTGAGGTTACTTTGGAATTACCGTAAAACCTTGGCTATAAGCCGACCTTGGCTTATAAGCCATATGTGAGTCTTGGAGTAAAAATTCGGCTTGTAACAAAAGGGCTTGAAATTTGTTTTCACTATGTTCCTACATAATTAAAACCTCGCCTATAAGCCGAATGGGAGTTTGGGGCTTAAAATTCGGCTAATAGCAAATAAAAACGCCAAATAAAATTCGGCTTATAGCCGAGGTTTTACGGTATATACATTACTCAAGTAATATATGAGATTTAAGAGTTTATTATTTTTATTTCAATTGTGACAGCCCCTGATTTTGTACTTTCCAGTCATTAACAGCCCCTAATATTTTACTTTTATATAATTAACCCCCCCTTTTTTCTTGCTCCGTCACGCGCACAGCGACAGCTCTTCGGGGTAGTTACCGCAGTTGGTACCCATTCGTATACTGAGTGCCCCCCCCAGGGGGGAGAGGGGGTATGTACCGAGGTGGTGAGAGGGGGTCGGTGCGGCGGGGGGGGGGTATCTGTTTTAGCGGGCACGTGTTAGGTGCAGCGATGTGGACGGCCACAGTGGGTACCGCCCCTCTGTGATCCACACTCATTTAGTTGTTGGCTCATTATCTACCCCCCTGCATCAGGGGGTGGGGATTTTGTAGCAACAGAGGGGAGGTCGGTAGATTTTAGCGCCAGCGCGCCAACACTTTTTCTGCATCGTCTCATGAGAGCGGTCCAAATTCGCATACCGTATTCGACGTAATAAGCGCCCTCCCCCTAATAAGCGCCCCCCCCTTTTTCAGATTTTTTTTGAGCTATAGTAATGAGTAGGCTTTTACTCTAAAAAGGACTGAACTCTTTTTTTTGTCGCCTCCTCTCAAAGGATCCAATTTCCTTTTGACAACCCCCCCCCCCTCCAAATCCACCAAAAAATGATCACGCCCTTATATGTGCCTCTACATAGGTAAAAATCGACACGGCCCTTTTAAAAATCGACACGGGCGACACGGTCAAAAAATAGGGTACCCATGTAGAGGCACTTATATTGGTACGATTTTCAAGCTGTGTCCAATTGATGCTTTTCAGGCTTATTTTTAGCCCGACAAGCCTATAGTGTTTTTTTACTGAAAAAGACTTAAAGCACCTTTGGACCACAGCATAATACTTTAAATGACTTCCTGGAACCATAGAATTATCCCATGAAAAACGGACATTCTTCCTCCCCCAGGATTCTCCGTAAGAAAGTAGACAGTACTCCTGCACCGAATACTGCTACAAATACAGCATATGTGATCTGTTTTCACCTAACCAGCCTTATGTCGCAAAAATGGATTCCAGGTTTATCAAATTGATGAATTTACGATTTTCCCTTCCACAGTAGTGCAGGAGACCTATTGGTCAATTTAAATTTCCAATGAACTTAAATTGATGAAAAATCAATATTTTCAGCCTTTTAACCTCATTATCACTGGTCTAGGGTGGGCGATATAAGACTGGTTTGGGAAAAACCCACCACATGTGTAGGATGCCATTCATGATGAACCAGGAAGTGTCTGTGCAGGGAAAACCTCCAGTCATGGGGTGAGGGTGGTCTGATGGCCACATGGCACAGGGCATAACATAAAACCTCGCGTATACCTTAGGGAGTGATCATTTTTTAACAACAGGGGGGGGGTGGTGGGTTTCCGCGCGGAGCGTGCGAAATTTTTTCCCCCCACCCCGGTCAAGGGGTCAACATTTTTTACCCCCCCCCCCCTTAGGGTCGAAAATCGGCTCGCGCGCGGGCCCTTTGAAGCATAGTAACGCGAGGGCTTTTTGGCTCAAAACAGGTTAAATTTTTTTGCCCCCCCCCCCAAGAGGTGTCCAAATTTTTTTGTCCCCCCCCAAACCCACCACCCCACCCCCTGTTGATAATAAATGATCACTCCCTTATGTCAGACTTCCTGGCAAGGACCTTGACTGTGAGGGCATTATTGCCTTGATTTCTGGTATCAATTAAAACATGGCTATCAGTCCATGTAATCTAGTATATTGCACATTGAGTAGGAGCCCTATAGGGCTCCTAGGGGTTAGGCCATGGATGCGGCCATGTCCTAACCCCGGTGCTTCGTTTGGTTGCCTCTAGATGGGGCCTAAGTCAGGATAGTGATTGCTTCAGTCTGTGTTACCCTGAAGACATGTGAATAGCATTGGCCTTCAGTAACTAGGCCTACTCACTGAAGGGCTACGTCCTGGGAACCACTTCAGACAGAAGCAATAGTGGCCTGCCCTGTGATGTCATAACCCCCGGTTAACTGCCCTACCTAGTCGCCAAGGGCCTGTACTGAAGGTTCTCAACTTAGCACAGGTGGTGCTGCTATCAACGGCCAGGTGCCCTATGGGATCGGCCCATAGTCGGGGTGCAGTTAATACGTGAGTTGGGCTTATACGCGAGGTTTTATGGTAGTCCTCATGAGACAAGGCTTCTGATTGGTTGCTAGAGTGCCACAAGTGGTGGAGCTATTATTGCTGAGTATTCTCAACGAGTCAGTATCTAAACAGCCTTATCAATCAAACATTACCGTAAAACCTTATTATACATGAATCAGAACCCCAGTGCAGCTTATTATAGGATTGACCTAAAGTCAGGGTGCGGCTTATATATGCAAGTACCGTAAAACCTCGCCTATAGGTCGACCTCACTTATAGGTCGAATTGGAATTTTGAGGGAAAAAAATCGACCTATAGCAAAAAACATTGAACTTTAGGAAAACCCCACTTATAGGTCGAATTGGAGTTTGAGATTTTTTTTTGGGGGGGGGGGCAAACCCCACCCTAAACCCCCCTAGAAAAGCTTTTCCCGAGGCCAAAATGACTATTATTTCTGGTATCTTGCCCTTTAGACAACCCCCTACTTCTTGCACAAAGAGATTTGGGTTTACAGGGATAATAATCTCAGAAAAAAAGGTATGTTTTCCAGTATTAAGAATGAAGTTTTTTTTGGCTCTTTAAATGGTTTACCATTTTTCAAAACCCCACCTATAGGTCGAATTGGACTTTTGGCAAGAAAAATCGACCTATAGCAAAAATTAATTCCAAATAAAAATCGACCTATAAGCGAGGTTTTACGGTACTTGCCATCATACTACAGTACCAAAGTAGTCAAAATCAGACTCCAGGTGCGGCTTATAGGATATCCTCAAACCCAAGCTTATACATGTTGTAAGGTGCGGCTTATACATATTGAGGTTTTACGGTAATCAATCGATATCTTAATCCAGACAGTTAATACTTTAATCCTCTAGTCAATCAAACGCTGAGAACTGATACCCATAATTAGCCCTGACGGAAACACCAAGGCTCGATCAGGAAATTATTGAACCCGTTATAGGCAGCTTTAAGCCTTAAGGACGGCATGTCGCTAAAAGATGACATTTGTCTGCATGATGCACCATGATCAAGGATTCTATATTGACTAGGATGTCTCACTCGGTAGACTCCAATGTTATAGCCCCCCCCCCCCCTCTACCCCCCATGAAAGTGGGCGACTTTGTATGCTCTGTATTGAAAACTATGAAGAATAGGGGGTGTTAGGTGGCCCTCTTGTGTCCTTATCAGAGTGATACCAAATGGAAAGAAGGGATTTTCTAGACTTTTTCTTGTCTTCTTGCCATGATGCGGCGGAGAGTAACTTACCGGTGCTGCATTGGTGCATCTTGCCAACCCTTCGGTAGTGTCTCAACCTTGTGGGGTCGGCATGATGCTTGAATGCAGCACTGGCGAGTTACTCGCCAGAGCTGCATTCATGCATCATGATGACCAAAGGCATGATGCATTAATGCAGATGGGGCTGATACACTTCTGCAAGCAGCTCCCGACAGGGCCAGCATGATGCATTCTTGCTCATGATGCACTCTTGCTCTGTTGTTGCATCATGACAACAGAGGAAGATGAAGAAATGTACCATTCTTAAATGGGTATCAGCCTATCAAGGATGTCAATATTGTAATGTCTTTAATATTTCCTGTTTATCCCTTCAACATGTAAAAACACTCTTGAATCTTTTTTAGCGATTTTTTTCGCGCTCATGCATAAAAATCAGCCTAGATGCAAGCACCTCTTCTATTTCTGAAGTAAGGAAATAAAATGACAAAAAGTGAAAGCATCACTAAAGTTTTATAAAAAATAGTTTTTATCAGGGACCGTCATTATACTTTATTTGAACTGGATTTACACTTCATATGGATAGTGCTGATACTTTATTTCATGTGGAGAAACAAAGTTACTATGAGTAAGTACTAGAATGGTCGTTCGCCACATCCCCGTGGAGAAACTGATCCTCATTCTCCATGGGCTGTTTCTCCATGATGATGCACTAAAATAGCTATGAAACCTCTCTTTAAATGTTGTTTTTAGATATAATTTATCAATAATTACATGAAATAAACACAGAGATCCACTTGGCTCTGCCTCGTGTGATATGATCCCAGGCATAACTCGTGGAGAAACCTGTAATTCAGACAGATCATAGATGATAGTGGACATCCCTATATTTATTTGTGAAGAACCAGTGGCAACACTGCCACAGGTAGGTTGTACTGAGGGTGCGGACTTGTGGAGTACACTGAAAATCCGTAGATTGAAAGGGTTAGTCAGTTCAGACTATCCTAGGTTGGTCATATGAGTGTTAGTCATAATGGCAAAGTTATATTCAAAAATTACCGAGGGGTCAGTCAGTAGTGGGTAACTTAGGTTCATCATTGATGTGTTGTATTTGTATACCACTAGTTTGGGGCCACCTGTCATGACCACTCAGTGGCTCCCCCTGGAAATAAAAAGACTAAGGTGGGTTGGTCAGTACTGACCAACCTGACAATAATAACTGACCTAGGTTGGTCGTATAGGGAGCCAAAAAATGACTAACTAGGTTAGGCACTAGTGACTGAGAGGTTGGGTGTATAGGGAGCCTAGGAATATCAGTGTAGGCTGTAAGATGACATAACGTCCACATTACGGCCACCTGTTGTTGTGGAGGGACATGGTGTGGTAGTGGTGAGAGGAGGGGAAGTGGGGGTTAACCCTTTAAGGTAGGCATAATGCTGTGATGCATCATGCCCTGGGTCAGCATGATGCATGAATGCAGCCCTGGCGAGTAACTCGCCAGTGCTGCATTAAAGCATCATGCCGACCTTACAGGGTTGAGACACTCCCGAAGGGTTGGCATGATGCAACGATGCAGCACTGGCGAGTTACTTGCCAGGGTTACATTGGTACATCATGATGACAAATGTCATCTTTTAGCGACATACTGTCCTTAAAAGGTTAATGGGGGGAGAGCAGCGGGGTGGGTGTACAGGTGTGGGAGGGGGGGGGGGGGGTTGATTGTTATAAGGGGAAGTAACAGGTATAGAGTAACTCTACCTTAATGCACTACCGTAATAGCCTCATTAAGCGCCCGGTCTTTGAATCAGCAGCGGTCTTGAATAAGCGCCGGGGGGAGAGTGGTATTGAAAATGCGTTAATGCGCTATATAATATTATGCTGGTCGCAAATTCCTAAGAAATATTTCAATACCGGTCTACCCCCGGCGCTTATACAAGACAGGCAGTTAATTAAAACCTAGTGCTAAAACGTGTCTGTACAGTAGATGTAGCCCTAGGGAGTAAGTCGACAGAGCTACATTCATGAATCAAGCCAGAAGGCATATTCCCTATCAGTGTGTAGAAACGGTGTTGTTTCTTCACACTGACAATTCACTCTGTGCATTGTGGGTAGCTAACCGCTAGCGGTTAATGATATGCATAGATCCCTGGGCCAACCCCCTCCCCCAAATTACAACTTGCCCTCCATGTATTTCCAATACCTGGCACATATGTACAGGTTGTCAATAGCCACTCCACTCTACCTCACCCCTCACCCTATTCACTGGGCTGCATCACTGCTGAGTACTACTCTGAAAGTGAAGGCTATTACTAGGTCAGGCCTGATTGCCTGCTGCTCAAGACACCCTCCCTCCTCTCCAATCCAATACCCTATTAAAATTCAAGGCACTACTTTCAGGTGTCTACCCATGATGCACATAGTGAATTGTGAGTGACAACATACCGGCCATGGACGTGTATTGTCACTCCGGGAGTGTGGCCAGAAGGGTCAGCCTGATTGAATGAATTTAGCCGCCATGGTGAGAGTTCTCACTAGGGCTGGTTTCATGCTGCACCATTACAACAACAGGTATAACAGATTGATTAATCTAAGCACTATGTGGCCCTTTAAAGGCTAAGACTTCTTAAACCAAGTAATAAAATCCTCTGGCAGGGTTGTTGAGTTTATATAACACCTCAGTTAAATTTAGAATGGCCCAAGCACAATCCCTGAGAGCCAGGCATGTCCCAGCCCTGTAGGATCGTATTCCCTAGCAAAGTACCCCAAAAACAATGGCTCAGGCAACCAAGAAATAGGATGCTGGTTGTTCCCTTCCAGCAATTCACTGCTCTACATAAGTTGCACTGGTGTGACCAGCAGTTAGACTATGCCAGTGGTAGTATACAATACTATTGATACCCACCAGTGTACTAACTGTCTAGACTACCAGTTGTGTGTCCACAGAAAACGGTATACTACCCCTTGAATAGACCACATCCCATGGATTCGGTTAAAAATAAACACTTAAACACACAAGGATTCCTTTCTGCATTGTGTATCCCTAGGAGCCTAGTTCAATGACTAATTTAAGGAGGTCATGATAGCTTTATCCTGGTTTTATAGAATGCTTCATACCAAGCCAAGCCTGATTCATGGTCCCCCTACCAATTTCACCTGACCAGGCTGGGTCAATTGGTTCAAGGTAATTATAACCACAGGGGTGGCTAGTGATCCGTGCAGACCACTACTACTACATGAACTACATGATCCACTCTCCTCCACTCTCAGAGATCGGCCCCTTTAAGGTTTACAAATTGATGACTAGTGGATTGATTACATTTACAATGTTACCTAACAGATAGACGATGGTTATGAAAGGGTAAGTAGAATTAACCACAGCAGGTTGGGCCAGAGGAGGGTGAAGCCCAAGTCACCCTTCTCGTGTGCTGCGGTAGATTCTAATACCATACTCTTTCTTAAACCACGGTGGTGGGGCAGAACAATAGACTTCGCACCTCGGTTATAATGCATACCCTGGTTTAAAACATAGACAATGGTATTGAAAGGGTATTAGAATTAACCACAGCTTGCTGGTAGGGCGACTTGGGCATCGCCCTCGTCTGGCCCCCACCAGCAAGCTGTGGTTAATTCTACATACCTTTTAATAACCATTGTCTATCTATTACATAACCATTGTCTATCTGACTTAACCTTTGCTATTCACTATACCAAAGGTGTGACACCATTGTATTAGCCTTCCACCCTAGGTTAACCCGTAATAGACTATATAGCTGACCAATCAGTATCACCGATACATCCTGACTCGCATACTAGCTGCGGCTTCTACCCGAGGTTTTACAGTATAATTGTATGTATGTGTTAGATAGACTACACCTGGACACGATTCTTCCATATACCCACTGCCCCACAGGGTCAAGACGATGACCAGTGGGCAGTGGGTATGTTGGAGAACCCTGGTCAGGTGTAGTCTATCTGACTTAAACCTCGGTTATGTATTAGATAGACGACACCTGTACCCTGGTATGCCTCATAACCACTGCCCCACAAGGTCGAGACGAGGTGTTATACACCGAGTCGCTGACCAGTGGGCAGTGGTTATAAGGCATACCAGGGTACAGGTGACGTCTAGGCCTATCTGACTTAACCCTCGGGTATGCGATATAACCAAGGTGCGAAGCCTTTGTCTTAACCGCCCACCGTTAAGTGAGTGTATACGATATACCCAAGGTGCGATTCCTTTGTCTTTGCCCTGCCCGTGGGTTAGGTACCGTACCGTCGCGTTTAAGCGATGGGTATTGAATAAGCGCCTGTCTTGTATAAGCGCCGGGGGTATGAGGGTCTTGAAATTACTCTTAAGTACTAAAACTGTATCTTAAATAAGCGCCTGTCTTGTATTAGCACCGGGGGTAAACACCCCTTCAAAGTTATAAGCGCTGGGGCGCTTAAACACGACAGTACAGTATGTATAAGGGACTGACCACCACCTTCCATCATTTAGGGAAATGACTGTATCATCATACCGAACCACGGCTACAGTATGTGTGCTCTGTCATATTAACCATTTAAGGGCAGCATTCAATGACAGATGCCCTTTGTCCAAAGATGCCACTTTTCATGCTTGGCAGCAATTCCTGCCATTTCCCAGGAATTGCAGACTTTGAGGGTCTGTTTCATAGGATCCATTGTTCTCATCCCTGCTGTCAGTCTATATGAGAAATTTAGAGTCTGTTACTTCTCTTTTGATCTGTAAATACGACCATAGTAGCTTGCAAAATATATCTGCAAGCCAGTAGAAATGAAAACCAGCAAGGGGTGCATTATGAACAATCAAAACACATATGCTCTCACAGTGAATTCATAGGTCTACCAGAGAGCCCTCCATTCAGTATTTTGTTTAGATTTCATAACAAATGGATTTCCTATGATAAAGGGCCTGTCAATTGATAAGGAAATGACCAATGGAAGTCTACATTACCGTAAAACCACGCTAATAGGTCGATTTTTATTTGGAAAATTTATTTTTCACCTGTTAAGTCCAATTCGACCTATAGGTGAGGTTTTGGAAAAAAGTAAAATTATTTGGGGACCCAAAATAGGTTACTTTTAATGCTGTAAAATACACACTTTTAGGGCATTGCTTTTCCATGTAAGGCTGATTTCATCACACCACATGTTGGGGGTCGTCTTTAGGACAGAATGTCATGACTAGTCTATTACTCACTTTGGCTATAGGAAAAGGGTGGTCATGGGGGGTCTGGGTTTGGAAGTGCCCCCCTCAAAAAATCTCAAACTACAATTCGACCTATAAGTGAGGTTTTCCAAAAAGTGAGAGCTTTTTCCTATAAGTCGATTTTTTCCCTCAAAATTCCAAATCGACCTATAAGTGAGGTCGACTTATAAGCGAGGTTTTACGGTAGGTTGATTTTGGGCCGAATGAGGTGGTAATGTATCTTTCAGGGTCACATAGTGTTTTAATGCACTGTGCTTGAACACATCAATAACAGCGGGTGACATCCCTAGCGGGTTACTCCCTAAGGCTGCTTTCAAGCATCATCCCGACCCTTCATAAATGATTCACTCCCCAAGGGTCTGCATGATGCATGAATGCAGTCCTGGCCAGTAGGCACAAAGTGGCCCTTAACCATTTTCAGACGGTATATCATTAAAATGCCATTTGTCATCATGACAAACCAATGCAGCCCAGCGATGAACTCTCCGGGGCCACATAGGTGCATCATGCCGAACCCTTCTGGAGTGATCATGAGTGCATGATGCTTGAATGTAGCTCTGGCGAGTTACTCACCAGGGCTGCATTCATACACCATGCAGACCAAGGGCTTAACGCATATTAACCCTTTAAGGACGGCAGGTCACTAAAAGATGACATTTGTCATCTTGATGCACCAATGCAGCACCAGCGAGTAACGTGCCAATGCTGTATTGGTGCAGCATGCCGACCCTTCAGGAGTGTCTCGACCCCATAGGGTCGGCATGATGCTTGAATGCAGCCCTGGCGAGTTGCTCGCCAGGGCTGCATTCATGCATCATGACGAGCTAAGGCATGATGCATTAAGGGTTAAAGCACCTAGTGGCCCATACAGGATTAATATGTTACTTGTACCCTTGAGGTATAGGCGGCCTGCATACAATATTTAGTGTGGATCTCCCCTGTGGCCCTCTCCCCTCCCATATCCTCTCTGCTCCCCTCAATTAAACTTAATTGACTTTGACAGAGAGATGGGGGACTGCATTAGGGGCATGGAGACAGAGGCTGGCCGAGGGATGTATACCAGTGGTAGTTAAGAGACATGGAAATGCCATGTACCGTATTTGACGTAATAAGGGCCCTCCACCTAATAGGCACCCCTCCCCTTTTTGGAGCATTTTTAGACCAGTAAGTACTTAAATCACCATAAAAATAATTTTATAAGCGCACATCGAATAGGGTATAAACCCTTAAAGGGCCACATATTAGTGCTTTAATGCACTACCGTAATCAACCTAATATGTGCCTTCCCGCTGATAAGGACACCTAACCTCATTCAATGCATGATGCTTGAATTTAGCACTGGTGAGTTACTTGCCAGGGCTGCATTCATGCATCATGATGACCAAGGCATGATGTACTACTGCATTATGCAGTCCTCAAAGGGTTAAGGACAGCATGTCACTAAAAGATTACATTTGTCGTTGCGATACACCAATGCAGCCCCCGCGAGTAACCCCCCCAAGTGCTGCATTTGCGAGTGATCCCATTCATGCATCATGACCACAAAGGGCATGATGCATTAAGGCATAATGTGCTTGTCTGGCTGCATTCAAGCATCATGACAGCAAAGGGCTCTATTCAAGAATCTTGACAACAAAGGACATTCTTCACCAAAGTGTTAGAGTTAAGGTGTTCATAGGGAGGAAGAGATCTGAGGGAAGTTGTCAGACATTTCATTTTCATTTACATGTCCTCCCACCCTGACTAAAAAAAGGGGTCCAGATTCTTCGGATCATCTTCTTTGAACTAAAATAATATACAGGATTTTAAACAAAAATACTTTTTTTTGTGCTACGATAAGAATTGCTCTATAAGTATGGCTGAAATGATCACAATATCATATCATAACAGCATGGATATGCCCTTTATGATTTAGGGTCTGTCTGCTCGCCAAACAAACATTTATTTATATACTCAAGTCCATATATAGTTCCTGATCGTCCAAAATCTGGGGGAAACATGATCTGTGAACTCCTTATACAAAAATGGCTTCATGCTGGGTGTGTATATTATCCCTTTAAGGACGGCATAATGCCTTAATGCATCATACCCTTGGTCATCATGATGCATGAATGCAGCCTTGGTTAGTAACTTTCCAATGCTTCATTAAAGAACCATGCTGACCCTACAGGGTTGAGATGCTACAAAAGGGTCGGTATGAAGCACGAATGCAGCACTGGAGAGTTACTCGCCGGAGCTGCATTAGTGCATCATGACACCAAATATCATCATTTACCAACATACCATCCACAAAGGGTTGATATAGCACACAGTGCTACCCAGCCCCAGGTACCTCTGTGCTGACGCCAAGTTTACCCGGCGTCGCGGCTGCCAAGCGCGATGCTACTAGAGCCGGCTTGTAGATCAAACTGCAGTGATGACACACCCGGGGTCAGCATTTAGCGGCAGTTATAGTTATCACTGAAAATGTCCCTTTACTTCTGGTGAACATACAGGGGTACTATACATGGCAGGGGTAGACACTAACTTTTTCAGCTGTGGGCCACCCGGGCCCGTAGCTCCAAAAATCTATGGGCCCAGACTTTAAGCTGTGGGCCAGGGAATATATTTTACTTTTTTTAAAGAGGAAATCATATAAATTCCTGATTTACCAATGTTAAAATGACACCAAATTGCTTCATTTCTTCACATTTTTCTCTTTCAAACGGCATATTACATGTCTATACTGATCAGTTATATTCCTATCAAATATCTTGCAAAATTTCCTGTGGGCCACCCGGGCCCATGGGAAGGTAATTCTGAAGAAAACTACGGGCCCGGGGGCCCAAAATTACGGGCCATTGGCTCCCGGGCCAGCGTTAGTGTCTACCCCTGTATGGCATTCAAATCCTGATAGGATGGATTAGCCTATCTACGACCACAAAACGTGGGGGAGAAAATGATGAGGCCTTGTCACACCACTTCCCACTTACAATAGCATTTATAGTTATCATTTGCTATTAACATAAACATTTTTATATGTATACATTTTCGGGAATTTGTTGATAATACAATTTCATTTGTATTTAAATTTGCAAATTTTGGGATATGCTAGTTGTATAACTCTAACGGATTGAAATTCAAGCTGTACATATCTTATATAGGATTTTCATTTCCATGAAATACGAGAATATATGTACAGCAGGAAATGAAATACATGTTAAGATAAAATCAAGATGGGCATAAAAGTTTAGATTAGAAGAGAATAATTTCCTTTTACTTACCAGTGTGGCAACGTGATAGCCTTTGTCGTATATATATGATTGCATTTTTTAGAAGCCATGTTGTGGCTTCATCAGTAACCTTAGCAGAAGCCACATACTCTCTCCAATAGAAGCCACACCATGGCTTTGACTGTAGCTGCAAGTATAGCTCAAATAGAAGCCACATCATGACTTTAGTTGTAAGTTAAACAGACATTGCATTATGACTTTAATTGTAGCTTCAACAGAAGCATATCATAGCTTAAACTGTAGCTACAACAGAAGCCACATCATGGCTTCAACTTTAGCTTCAACAGAAGCCACATCATAGCTTCATCTGTAGCTTCAACAGAAGCCACATCATGGCTTCAACTGTAGCTTCAACAGTAGCCACATCACCGCTTCAACAGAAGCCACATCATGGCTTCAATTGTAGTTTCAACAGAAGCCACATCATAGCTTTAATTGTAGCTTCAACAGAAGCCACATCATGGCTTCAACTGTAGCCCCAATAGAAGCCACATCATAGCTTTAATTGTAGCTTCAAGAGAAGCCACATCATAGCTTCATCTGTAGCTTCAACAGAAGCCACATCATAGCTTCATCTGTAGCTTCAACAGAAGCCACCTTATGGCGTCAACTGTAGCTTCAACAGAAGCCACATCATAGCTTCATCTGTAGCTTCAACAGAAGCCACATCATAGTTTCAACTGTAGCTTTAGCAGAAGCCACATCATGGCTTCATCTGTAGCTTCAACAGAAGCCACATCATAGCTTCATCTGTAGCTTCAACAGAAGCCACCTTATGGCGTCAACTGTAGCTTCAACAGAAGCCACATCATAGCTTCATCTGTAGCTTCAACAGAAGCCACATCATAGTTTCAACTGTAGCTTTAGCAGAAGCCACATCATGGCTTCATCTGTAGCTTCAACAGAAGCCACATCATAGCTTCATCTGTAGCTTCAACAGAAGCCACATCATGGCTTCAACTGTAGCCCCAATAGAAGCCACATCATAGCTTTAATTGTAGCCTCAACAGAAGCCACATAATGGCGTCAACAGAGGCCACAACATGGCTTCAACTCTCACTTCAACAGAAGCCACATTGTAGCTTTGACTGTAGCTTCAACAGAAGCCACATCATAGCTTCAACAGCAGCTACAGCTCCTCTGCTTGGAGATTGCTGGCTGTGTTTGGTTGCTAAGGTTCGCTGGTTGCCTGCAGCTGTAGGTCAGTGTGTACAGTCTGCCCTGTGGTTACAGGAACCAGCAGCAGTATTGGAGACAGCCAGGTCATGTGACTCCCCTTTCTGCTGTCAGAGAACGCCTACCCAGTCAGTCATGAGACTAACCCTTTGAGGATGGCATGATGCCTTAATGCAGCATACTCTTGGTTATCATGATGCATGAATGAGGCCCTGGAAGTAACTCCCCAGTGCTGCATTCAAGCATCATGCTGACTCTAACGGGTTGATACACTCCCAAAGAGTAGACATGATGCATCAATGCAGCACTGGTGAGTTGCCTGCTGGGGCTGCATTGGTGTATCATGATGACAAATGTCATCTTTTAGCGACATACCATGTTGACCCTTTATACCAGGGTCTGGCTTATGGACTATTTAGGAGTATCTCCCCCGTATACTGGTAGGTTACTGGCTATGTCTGCATTCATGCATTAAGACAAGAAAAGGTATACTGCATAAGGCAGCACTATGTGGTCCCTAAAAGGTTACTAGTGCCTCTCCATGGGTGCTCAAAATGTTGAGCGTGTCAGGGGAGCCAGTGCGTCACTGCGTCACTTTTAATGTACATAAGAACTTTTAGAAAAATCTCTGTAAGTCGATCCCGGTGGTTTTGCTCTTGGTCCAAAATTTGCTCAGTTTCACTTGTGTCCACTGGGCGCAACGTGTCAAATATTTCTGTGTCACGGGCACTGGACACAGCAATGTGTCGGTCATGTCAAATTTTACCCATGTAGGGGCACTTACTAAATAGTGACCCCTAATGACGGTCACGCCCTGCGGTGACCGTCGATGAATACAGCCCCTCTCTGAGTGAGGGTACACTCATCACGGTGCCTCCCGGTTTACTCAGTTCTCGAACGAGGCTCCGCAGGGCCTGCTCATACTGTCATGGTGACACGTTACCATAGCAACCCCTTGACCAGGTGGGATACAGTGGTACTGTTTGACACAAGTGCATGAACTGGGTCATTACACTCTCACCCCTGAGGTTCCCTATAGTAAGGTATAGTGTGGGACACTCTGCATGTCAGCCATTCTTTTTGCACTGACCCCTGTGATTACATAGGAGGTGGTAGACAAACCCAAAAGTGCTTAAATCTCAATTATAAATCAATCCCTGTTTCCTGCATCCTTAGGGTATTAATATAACTAGGGGTTGCACCGTTTGTGACATCTAATTCCGCTCAGATTGCCCATATTACCTGAATTATCCCCCTTCACAGGAGGTGGTATACAAATAGTTTACCACACTGTTAGTAATATATCAGAACATCAGGCAGGCGATCGTAATGACCCAGTTCAGGCACGTGGTTTGACACCAGTGCCAGTGTTGGAGGGGGTGGAAAGGGTACTCTCGTTTACAGATTCGGAAGGCTCTGGTTACAAGCACTGTGACCTTTAACTTGGATTTTGCTGGGTTTGGGCAATCTCTCCTGGTAGCTTGGAAACAGTGAACAGGAACCAGATTGTATGATGGTAGTTCTCCTTTCATACTTTTTGCTACCGGTTACCAAGACCACCAGTTTTATATCAAGGCCCGGTCACACTGGTCGTGAAAATGCAAATCAAATACTTGTAAAGCCAAGACAATTGTTGTGGGGAGCCGTCGAGACAAATGCTTTACTGCATCAGTTGTGGCACAATTGTCTTCTTGGCCTCAGAAAACATTGGTTCTTGATTTCACGACCAGTGTGACTGGGCCTTTAGGCCACTTAAAAAAATGTTTTTTCGCATCACCGCGCGCATCATGACTAACAGCTTTTGAGGAAAACTTTTTTTCTTTTTTTTTGCAAATATTTGATGAAATTAATGATAAAAATGGACAAATACTGGATATATATTTTGTATCAAATTAAAGCTAATAATGCCAATAATGCAGTAGGGTAGGAAAAAATTACATTTTCCCCACTTTTATAGACCAATAAATTCTTAAATACTAAATATAAATTTTGGTGTTGAAAAACATATATTATCCCAAATATTTTAGCCCAAAAAAAGCCTCCCTCGTCATATCAGTCCTTGGTGATGAGAAACCACTATTCTTTTGAGTGGCCTAATCCTGTCCTGGTGTGGCGTTGTGATGCTGGTGCTAATGGTCGGCACAAAAAGTAGCTGTGCTTCAAATATTGATATTTCTGTATTAGGGCCCTGTTGTGTTATATAATTTTGGGTCACCCACACCACCAGTTTTATGTTACTGTAAACGTAGACATTTCAGTGGTATGAATTTTCACGAATTCGCTAAAAAGTACAATATCGCATGTATATAAATTCGCGAATTTTGGGATTTGGTAGTAGTTTGATTGTATTGGATAAATATGTACATATTTTAAAATCTGCGAAATCCACAAAAATATCTACAGAGTGATATAAAATAGGTTTACAATTACAGTATCCTATCCTGCTGTGATGCTGGTGCTAATGGTCGGCACAGCATAGCGCTGTATTCTGGTTGATGCTGCAGAAGATGCGGTAATTGGCTGCTAACATTCAGCGTGCGGCAAGTCACACCACTACACTGAAAATCCATAGATTGAAAGGGTTAGTCAGTACAGACTATCCTAGTTTCGATATATATATATGTGTTAGTCATAATGGTAAAGTTATATTCAAAAATGACTGAGGGGTCAGTCAGTAGTGGCTAAAGTAGGTTCATCATGGGTGTGTTGTATTTGTAAAGCACCAGTTGGGGCTACCTGTAAGATACTATCATAACCACTCCGTGGCTCCCCCTGGAAATTAAAAGACTAAATGGGTTGGTCAGTACTGACCAACCTGACATTAATAACTTACCTAGGTTGGTCATATAGGGAGCCAAAAAATGACTAACTAAGTTAGGCACTAGTGACTGAGAGATTGGTCGTATAGGGAGCCTAGGAATATCAGTGTACCAGCGGTAACCGCCGTGTGTCTGCGGGTCAACGTGACTTACACAACCAGGCAGCGAGTGACTCCCCATAATCAACCAACTCAGATGGCCCTAGACCCCTAAATTCGACATTGCGACATGGCCATTTCTTAAATTCTACATGCGACATGAGGCCTAGTGACATGCGACATGAGGCTTAAAATCATAGTGACATGGGACATGGACAGTTCGTAAAATCGACATGGGACATGAGCATTTTTTAGCAACATAGACATGGGACATGGCCATTTCTTAAAACCGACATGCGACATGGGGACCCCCCCCATCAAGGGCCCCACTCATGGTTCTCTGTAGGTGGAGGAATGACACCGCAAAACCCAGACTTCTGAGAGATTAAAGCGACCGACACACATTTCTCATGACACAAGTGACTATTTTCTATTTCCTCAAAACGTATACTATTTGAAAGATAATCATCCTGTGAATCTGCTGATATCAGAGATTTTGTGAACATAGCCCTTACAATCAATGCTATGAGGATTCCGCTTAAACCAATGTAAACACAATTTTATTATGAAAAAGTTACCATGCTGCATTAGCCCATAGTATAGGTGACACAGCCACACAGCCCCACCCCTATAGGGTACCTGGCCGTTGATAGCAGCACCACTTGTGCTAAGTTGAGAACCTTCAGTACAGGCCCTTGACCACTAGGTAGAGCAGCTAACCGGGGGCTATGACATCACAGGGCAGGTCACTATTGCTTCTGTCTGAAGTGGTTTCCAGGACATAGCCCTTCAGTGAGTAGGCCTAGTTACAGAGGGCCAATGCTATTCACATGTCTTCAGGGTAACATAGACTGAAGCAATCACTATCCTGACTTAGGCCCCATCTCGAGGCAACCAAAGGAAGCACAGGGGGTTGGACATGGCCGCGCCCATGGCCTAACCCCTAGGAGCCCTACACACCTGTACATACTGCATGTATTAAGGCTAGTCCTAACAGTTCCTAGTCAAAATGCTGGATTCTGGTTATGTATGTGTCAGTCACACTTCAGAAATGTTGAAAAACTTTCTCAACAACTTTTCTGAAAAAGACCCCTTCTTGCTGCATAGGTCTATAGGAACTCGTAAGTTGTTTCTCATCACCACGCCCATCATGAAAATCATGATTTTGGGAAAACTTCTTTTTTGATTTTACATTTTTGATGAAAAATATGTTAAAATTGGAAAAATATTAGCAAATTTGGTATCAAATTAAAGCTGTGATATGCAGTCAGTAATGCATTCAGATAGAAATAACCTGCATTATAACAACGTTTGCTGATCAATAAACTCTGAATTACTAAAATGTGAAAATTGATCTTGAAAACTCCAAATTTCCCTTTGTATTCATGCCCCGAGTAAAAAAATAAAAAATGAAAAATAAAAAACGCCCTCGTAATATTTTTCACTGCTTGGTGATGAGAAACAATTTTTTTTGAGTGGCCTAATGCATGCAGTATACAGAGGTGGCTTTGCTCTGGTGGTTTATAATTCATCACATGATTCTTCCCGGGCTATACTGGAGCCAGGATAGGAGTGATGCAACACCTAAACACCTTTAAGGACGGCATGATACCTTAATGCATCATGCCCTTGGTCGTCATGATGCATTCATGCAGCCCTGGCGAGTAACTCGCCAGGGCTGCATTCAAGCATCATGCCGACCCTATGGGGTTCAGACACCCAGGGAGGCTCTGCATGATGCACCAATGCAGCACCGTCGAGTTACACGCCGGGGCTGTATTGGTGCATCATGATGACAAATGTTGTCTTTTAGCGACAACCATCCTTAAAGGGTTACCACCTGCCAGCAGTCCCTGTCCTAGTGGTGTGACTCAGGTAGAGTCCCTGGTTTCTGTTTCTGGTGGTTATGACTGGGAATAATTTTTCACCGTAAAACCTCTTGGATAGGTAGACCTCCTTTAGAGAGTGATCATTTTTTAACAATGGGGAGGGGGGGGGGTGAGGGCAAATAAATTTCAACCCCTTGACCGGGAGCGGGTGTTAAAAATTTGGACCCCTCTTTAGGGGGGGGGGTAAAAAAAATTGAGAGAACTTTGAGAGAATGCTATAAGCCTAATCTACCATACTTCAGAAAAATTAGAAAATCCACCTCATAAGCCGACCCCCTACTAGGATTTTAGGACAATTTTAACCTCTACTCCCCCGCGGTTTCTGCTGTTTTGAACCAGACCCAACACATTATTTGATACATGACAATGTACTTTTTAACTGGGTATTGGTTCTATTAAAAATCTGTACACCATATAGGACTACGGTAGACATTCATTTCCTCAATACATTTATTTCTTCAATACATTTTCTTATTTGCTCCAGATGAAAACCTCCCTTGTAAGCCGTGTAAGCCAACCCCCCCCCCCCCCCACCCCCACTTGGAGGCAAATTTATAAGCAGAACACTATGCAAATCTAACCCCCAGTCCCTCAAATTAAACAATATAGCCTGAATGCTACGTCGGAAATTCCAGAAAAAAGGACATCCGTCCTTTGCAGCGTTCAGAAATACTACCGAAACCTTTAACGTTAGATTCCACTTCCTCACCGTCTGTTGTGGGAAGAGCTCTCCTCCCACAGTCCTCACCAGCCACCAGACCACAGCACTCCTAGCTGCTCTCACAACCTCTGCTTGGAGAGCTGTGCACAGTTCCCACTGACCATGCTGTGCGCAGTCAGCTCTGAGCACCTTCCTTTTACAACTTCCGGTTTCCCCTTTGACACTCTCCTAGCACCACATGGAAACAGGGTGTGGGGGGGGGGGGAGAGCTGTGCTTGGAGATTGAATGAACCCTAAAGCTAAGGTGGGAGTGATAGTGACTGTGGCTGTTCTCTTACAGTGCCACAGGGTTGCCACTGTCAGGGAAAATGTCAGGGAAAGTATATTTCGTTCCAGGTCAGGGAAATATCAGGGAATTTCAGATTTTTTGGCAAAATGTCAGGGAAAATGATATTTTCAGAAAATGTCAGAGAAGATGATATTTTGTCAGGGAAAATCGTTGAAATGCCAAAGAAAGGTCACCTGTTTTCTCTGAAAAAGCCTTATTTAAGTATGATTTTAATGGAGAAAAATATCTAAATCCTCAAAAAGGATGGAGTAAAATGTTTGCACACATGCGGAACACAAAACCCCTTTTGGTAGATAATAACCAATCACTAAGTAGAAGATAACTTTAAAAAGAGTGCATATTCATAGTTGGAGGGCATTTAGAAACATTGGGTTTATGTAGCGATTGTCAGGGAAATTTGATATAGCGTCAGGGAATTGTCAGGGAATTTAAAACTACCTTGTCGGTGGCAAGCCTGTGCCATAGTCTGGGTAGTCTCATTGCAGCCCTGCGACAGAATGAACGATCTGGGTCTGATATCCACCAGCGCATATTACTGGGGGAAGATGCCAGATCCAAAACTACTCAAAGAGGGAATCCCGGGTAATGACATAATGGCTCGGCCAATAGCAGCCATGCACACAATGGTGGCACACTGACCTAACACCATTTCTGAGGCAGGTACAGACTAAGTCTGGTACTGAGAGACCACTGACTGAGCACCACTTTGGGGGCAGGTACAGACTAAGTGTGGGTATGGAGAGACCACTGACTGAGCACCACTTAGGGGGCAGGTACAGACTAAGTCTGGTACGGAGAGACCACTGACTGAGCACCACTAGGGGGGCAGGTACAGACTAAGTCTGGGTAGTACTGAAAGACCCATGCAGGAGCCTGTGTGGAACGTGTGGTCTTTATAAAATGGTGCCGTGTAAAAAGAGCCGGTGTTGACTCTGTGTGTGAGGGGGTCTACGCGCATGTGTGTGTGTTAGAGCAAAGAGCGAATATCGCCAATAAGAGGGTCCACTAAGGTGTTCTCCAATAGGTTAGCATTGTCCCTCAGGAATCAGAATACCCTAAAAAGGTGATGATATTGTTTGGATTGTGGCTCCAACATGTGATTATTCTGTAAAATTTGAATATAGGGTTAAAGCAAAGAGCAAATCTTACTAGAAGGTCCAACAAGATGTTCTCCAATAGGTTAGCATTGTCCCAAAGCAATCAGAATACCTCAAAATACCCAGAAAGCATGATGATATTGCTTGGAGTGTAGCTTAAATATTTTGTTAACTCTGATTATTGTATAAACCTTTGAATATTTTGAATGATGTTTGATTTCTGGTCCTGTATGGCTTGTGGTGCCCCCTAGAGGATGGAGTGTACAGTCTACTGTTCCCACCTTATCCCATCTTAACTACTGAACCCCTGGAGCTACTATTTCTGATTAAATTTCCTCCAAATCTAATAAATGTCCTCCAAATCTAACATGGATATTGAGAAAACCCCATAGAAAAAATACATAGAGGGGCAACACTGTTTCCAGAAACTTGAAGGGGGCCTAAGTGGGCTGTACACTCCATCCACCATGGAATGCCATGAGCTTTTAGGGGGACATGAAATTGGCCAGTGAAGCCTCTTAGTATTCTTTGCTCTTTGGTTAGACTCAGTGGGAACAGGTCACCATACAACCACCTCCTGCCACCTCCACCACTCCCCACCAGGCGGCAGCACCTTTGTTGTTTTTCCTCCCCTTTATCTTTTTGATCCCATTTCCTTTATTTTTTTCTTTTAGGTGACGCCAGAGATTAAAAGGCCTAATTAACATTTTCTATGAAGGCTAAATGGCACTGAGCGCCAGAGTTCAGCGTTGTGACCTATGTCGGCCGCGCCGAGAGCCGAACCCATGCTGGTACATCCCTTTAACTAGGTCACAAGTGTTTAATTAGGTCACAAGTGTTTAAGTAGGTCACAGCCTCAACTATGTCACAGGACACCTGCAGTAGTCCTGTTGTAACAGGCAGTGGGAACTCCATAGTTAACGACTGAAGCTAAAGCCTGTTACGGTGTACCCGGCGCCATTTTGTACCTTTATACCTAGCAGGAGATCCCCTACTCGTGCTATGTCCCTTTTTGTCACGATGCATGAATGCGAGGCCACTCGCCAGGGCTTTATTTATGCATGATACGAACCCTTCAGGAGTGTATCAGCGCCATAGTATAATTCTTCGATGCACAACTGTCGAGTTCCTCGTTGACAAAGGTCAGATTGCACTCTTAAAGGGTTAACCCTTTGCGGACGGCATAATGTCATGATGCATGAATGCAACCCTGGGGAGTAACTTGCCAGGGCTGCATTCAAGCATCATGCTGACCCTTCAGGTTGAGGCACCTGAAAGATTGGCATGATGCTCTAATGCAACACTGGCGAGTTACTTTCCAGGGTTGCATTGGTTCATCATGATGACAAATGTCATGACCACAAATGTCATCTTTTAGCAACATGCTGTCCTTAAAGGGTTAAGGGCTCCCCTCTCCTCTCTCCCTCCTCCCTCCTCCCCCTCCTCCTCCCCCGGCCACCACACCAACCCACCCCCCACTCCTACACACAAGAAATCTCTGTGATCTAAATCTAATCAAACAAATTCAGCAAGACTAGCATTTTGTGTTGTGAATGGGCGAGTCGCGTAGCTCGGATTGGGGACGCTCCACCATGTTTTACAAGCGGACAACGCTGACCGATATCTCTCATCTAAAGGTGGCTTAAAGCTACATTGGTCTCAAAGAAGCTAAATTCTCACCACAGTTTTAAAATTGGTCCATAATAATTTGCAAAGTAGTTTAATATCTAAATATAATTTTCTCAGAGTATTATATTAATATTTCCCATCCTAAAAATGAATTTTAAACAGAAATATATGTTTTGGTCATTGAGATGAAAACATTGAAAGAAACTGAAATATGCTGAGGAACCTATTGATATGCCGGTATGTACTGTATTAAATACATTTAGCTCTGCACAAATATTATCTACTTAATACATTTCTAGTAGTTAAGAGTTTGATTGAGTGCAGAAACTGAGAAATTTGGGGATATTTTGAGTTTATAATTCATCCAGTAAAGGGTATGTGTGCTTATTAGGGGGTGAGGGCATTTCATTTGGATACAATAGCTTTCAACACAAGCATTATGCCTACCCAACGGAGTTGAGACACTCCGGAGGAGTCAGCATGATGCACCAATGCATCACCGGTGAGTTACTCGTTGACTACAATAGCTTTCAGTGCAGACTGCATGACTGTCTTCCTCTATATAAGGTGGGAGGTCCCCTAGTGGCAGTATAGAGAATCACCAATATCTGCCTTCTCCACATAATACAGTTAAGCCTTGAAGGGCCGCATAGTGCATTGATAATCCACTATACCCTTTATGCGCAAATTGTGAGTGCAGCCCTGGTGAGTACCCCGCCAGAGCTGCATTCAAGGACCATGTACACATAGGGTTTATATGCTCCCGAAGGATCAGGATGATGCTTGAATGCAGCACTGGCAAGCTACTCACCAGGGCTGCATTCATGCATCATGGCTACAAAGGGTATACTGCATTAAAGCACTACACAGCCCCCAATGGGTTCAGGCCCACTGAATTGCTGGGCTTTACCAATGTAGACACTTTTACGACAACATTCGATCTCGGCGGAAACATAATAATAACCGTGTATAATTTGGCGACCCCTAATGGCTCTGTTGCTCGACCTTTTTATACCGATGGATATGACAAGTTATTGATTTCCAAGGAGGAAATGTAGCGTCGAGGGGGGCGGGCGTAGCGGGCGGGGGCGCAGTGGCCGCTGGTTCCCCCGTGTTATTTACTCAACGCCTGAACAGTTACAAGGCCAGATTTCCCCCGAGGGGGTCCACGCCCAATAAAATATCTAAGAGGTCGGACCCAGTGTCTGAGCGCTGTATTGCAGTCTCTGTCTGTCTGCAAGATGTCGATGTAATATTAGGGACTACAATAGGCAGCATTTGTCCAGGTGGTATTATGATATGCCACCACAATCAGGCTGAATCAGCATGGTTTATCCTATAGTATAGTGTAATTTGGGGCTATAGTCAAGACCGCAGAATTTGGCGAAGCCGCCAAAGAGAAAGTTTATTGATAAAACTGTAGGGGGTCATTAGGTGATGGTAAATTTCTCAACAGGGGAGCATGCCTAAATGTCTAGTGGTCACCTTTATTACCTCCAGGGTCCTATCACCACCATAAATGACCACCCTAAACTCCAGGGTGTGCCCTTAAATCCTCAGAAGTGGTATATCAATATAACCCTAATCACATTTTGAAGGGCTTGTTAAGCTAAGACTGTAAGATGGTATCTAATGGTAATATGTTAGCACCTATCAAGGGGCATTACGACCTCACAGTGGGGAGTTTCGCCAAATTTTCCGGTCTTGACTATAGAAGCAGAGAATTTTCTCTGACTGTCCCCAAAGTGTCTATGTAAAATGGCACCCCTCGTATTGTGAACTACAATAGGCAGCATTTGTCCAGATGGTATGTTCTGTAACATAGTATAATATGCCACCACAATTAGCATGGTCTATCCTATAGTATAGTGTAATTTGGGGCTAGAAGCAGATTCCTCTCTGACTGCCAATTCAATTTTCAATTTAAAGGTTTATTAGTCTGAACAAACTGTCTACAAATTAACGCAGTCATCAAGGGTTTGATCAGAGGACATAAGAAGATATTGGACATCAATGGGTGGAATAATTACTACCAAAATGGTATACTGCCACCTAGCGGCAGAAATCTACAGCACAGTGTACTGTAAATGTACAGCAACATTGCTGGAGACCCAATTTACAGTACATAGTACTGTAATTATACAGCAAATAGTGCTGTAATACCAACTACAGCAAAAAGTGCAGTAAATGTACAGCACATTGTGCTGTTTAAATACAGTAACTTTTTACAGTGTATTTTACGTGCATGGCTGTATGTTGATGCGTTTCATTGGGTACGTTTCTACTGTGAGTGTAAGTCATCTAGATATGATACACATGACTAGATGCATTTATAAGTGTTATAAGCCTTGGACAATGGTATTTATCTGCGGCTGACGCCTTGGAAAATTACCCTGACCACATCACATTTACCACTAGTGTAACTACCCGCCATGGGGACCATTGAAGATAGCAGCAACTTCTCCCCACATCATATTGACCTGCTAATTTGTCTATCGGACATTGGCTATAAATCCACCTGTGAACTCATCAATGAATCCCTTTGTCGTCTCGCCGGCCGGTCCCAGATTTAGTATAATCAAATGGTAGCAGACGAGGCTTTCACCCACTAAGGAAGCAACCAGAAACACACCTATTAATTTTTTAGGCCTAAAGAAGCAACCAAGAATAGTCTATAGTAAAGACCGGAGAATTTAGTGAAACTCCTCACTGGGAAGTCGTAATCCACCATTTTAGGTGTTAGCTCATTAACATCAGATGCCATCCCCTCACAACATTTAAACACCCCATTTAAACATTCGTTTAGGAGCAACTCGCTCTATTCTCAGAATCACACTCTCAGACATCACAGGTTTACAGTGGTCATTTATGATGGATGGTGATAAAACTGGCCAAAGGGCATTTAGGGGTGCTCCTCACTGTGAGAGTTACACTCACCTAATGACCCTCTGCAGTTTTATCAATTAACCTTCGCCAAATTCTCCGGTCTTGACTATACCACGAGGCCTGTCTATAGGGCATAGGGTAGACTAACCTAGAGTCAGCCATGTACCCTGAGATGTCCACCCCAATTTTATAGTCATTAATGCATGATAAGCCCTCTTTTTGTATATTACAGTACCCTTTATGTGCTACCTTTTCAAGAAAAGGACAAATAGAGACAATACCATATATGAATAACTACATAATTAAGGTAGACATCTCAGGGTACATGGTTGACTCTAGGTCAATCTACCCTAGTAGTGCCTCTGGGCCTTGAATCTCTCAGAGATGGTTATTTGTCACCTCCTCCACTGCCTCAAAATGACAGCATGTGGATCAATAGTTCCACCACCTCCCACCAGGGGGCGGGGGAGGGTCTGACCGGTCTGACTGGGTCACGTGGTCAGCCAAGCATGGCGGCCATGTAATCTAATCAATTTGCACACGGCTGTATTATTTATGTACTAATTGGGACTGAAGGGTCGTATCGATCTGGGTACACTCTCCCAACACAGCCTCAGATAAGACTCTGCCAAAATGCTCGGACTGCAGGAGCTCTTTTGTAGAAGAAGGGAGGAAAGGGGTACTACTTGTCTACTCTCCCATTCCCATCACTACCTGCAACGTCCATTCACCAAAAATAGTTCCCAAGATCATGTTCAATTTCTATCATAAAAACATGACTAATACTTTTGTTATTTTGAACATTTGTTCTTCATACCTTCCTTTAGATATTTGAATTAATTCATAGTTGTAAACATGTTTATTTCAAGAGCATGGTGGATTTGGTTTTCAGAGTGATTTGCCGCTTTTTGGGCAGAGTCCTATTTGAGACTGTGCTTGGAGAGTGTGATGCAGGGTGGGTGGGCAGCACACGGTGTGGTCCTGCCTGCATGCTGCCAGCAGGAAAGGGTCCAACCCAGGGGGGGGAATCAAGTGCCGTGGCGCCCTCTATACCGAAGAGCATATATGCAGCAGCACTGGCCTAGTAGCGGCAGTCTCAAGCAGAGCAGGGAGGAGGTCACACTGTACAGTCCAGTGTGGTCCAAACCTGTTGGAAGGTATTTAGTATACATGATTGGCATGAGGTGTCATCACTGGGCTGTAGGAGGGCCATGGTCATATAGCCTACCCTCAGTACATTTCCAGAGCATGAATGAAACCCTCATATCGAGATAATGACAGAAGCTTTATGATGCTAAGCTTTATGATGCTACATTGAAATATAACTTGGAAAAGGGTAAATCTTCCCAGGAAAAAATATAACAGAATTTAATCTTGAATAGCTTTAGTGTAATAACTGCTTAAAATATGGTTAAAAATGACTGTGTGTAGTTTTCACTCTAGCCACTCAATGCGGATGGCGCTGCGGCACTTGATTCCCCCCCTTGGTCCAACCTAGTGTGTCCCTGCCTCCAAAGGGTGATGAAACCCCGCCATTTTAGTATCAGGCTTGTGAGAATCCTGAGGTAAAATGTTTCACCCCCTGGGAATTTCAATTGGTATAAATAACTAAAATTCTAAAATCTAAAATGTGGCATGGACATAAATGTTTGTGCTGTACATATTTTCCTGGATTTTAGAATCTGTGAAATTTACGAAAATAAGTAGAGCGCAAAATAAAATGCATTTACAGTACTAGGAAACAAGATGGCACTAGTACAGCCTAGGTCTTACACAGCCAAAAATAATTTTCTCATTTCAAGATAATAAGATAAATAAACTCGCCTGTCGGACAGCTGACTAGTTTTAAATTAAGAAAAAAATAATTTCTTGAAATGAGAAAATTATTTTTGGCTGTGTACATACCAGCAGTGGTAGCAGCATGATTGTCCATCTTTAAGTTGATTACAAAGGGATGGTGCAACCCCTTGTATACTCTCGTTTCCAAATCCTTCTGAAGGAAGGCTCTGGTAACTGCCAAATGACCTTGAACTAATTTTGCAGGGTTGGATAACCCTGCTGGAAGGTTGGAACCAGCGAACAGGAACCGTAAATGAAACCAGAAAGTATGATGGTAAATCATACATTCTGGTTCCTGTCCACTGGTTCCAAGCTACCAGCAGGGATTGCCCTATCCCAGCAAAATCCCAAGTTCAAGGTCATTTGGCAGTTACCAGAACCTTCCCTCAGAGGGTTTGGGAAGAAGAGTACCCCTTATACCCAACCGCATTCCTCTCCCTCCCTACTCACCTTTCTTTGCTACAGAATGGTTTAATAAGTCTGATATTGAAGCGCTTTGTTACAGCGACTTCTGTATTGCAGGATTTGGAGTCCGTCTAGTTAATCTGAGACTACGAGACCATGTCATTTAGTGCAGCTCTGATACTTGAAAGGGGAGCCGAAATTGGCGAAAGAGACTTAACTATCAGACATCCATTTTCCTTATATGTACACGTACCATGTAAAAGTTAGCCCAAAATACAGAGGGGGTGTATTGGGAAAGTTAAGGACAGATGTCGCTAAAAGATGACATTTGTCGTCACGATGCACCAATGCAGCTGGGGGCGTAACTCACCGGTGCTGCATTGGTGCATCATGCCGGCCCTTTGGGAGCATCTCAATCCCATAGGGTCGGCATGATGCTTAAATGCAGCCCTGGCGAGTTACTCACTAGGGCTGCATTCATACATCATGACGACGAAGGGCATGATGCATTAGAGTACCATGCCGTCCTTAAATGCATTGATCTCCTATTGTGGCTTCTTCATTTGGACTTCAATTTGGAGACAGGATGTGGTGTCTGTACAAGCCACAAGTAAAGTCATGCCAATAACCCTTTAAGGAGGGCATGATGCCTTAATGCAGGGGCATGATGCGTGAATGCAGCCCTGGCGAGTAACTAACAAGTGGTACATTGGAGCATCATGCCGACTCTACAGGGTTGAGACACCTCCAAGGGGTCAGCATGATGCATCAATTTAGTCCCGGTGAGTTACCTCGCCAATGCTGCATTATATTGTCATATTGTAGCGCCATGCCATCCTCAATGGGTTAAGCCACAATCCAAGCCATGATGTAGAAGTCACATCGTGCACTGGCACCAGTTTGTGCACTGAAAATCCATAGATTGAAAGGGTTAGTCAGTACAGACTATCCTAGGTTTGTCATATGAGTGTTAGTCATAATGGCAAAGTTATATTCAAAAATGATCGAGGGGTCAGTCAGTAGTGGATAACCTAGGTTCATCATTGGTGTGTTTTATTTGTAAACCACTAGTTGGGGCCACCTGTCATGACCACTCAGTGGCTCCCCCTGGAAATAAAAAGACTAAGGTGGGTTGGTCAGTACTGACCAACCTGACAATAATAACCGACCTAGGTTGGTCGTATAGGGAGCCAAAAAAATACTAACTAGGCTAGGCACTAGTGACTGAGAGGTTGGGCGTATAGGGAGCCTAGGAATATCAGTGTGGTAGGCCTATAGCCAGTGACACCAGAAGTATGCCCTACCCACACTGACTCTTTTTAAGGTTGAAGGTTTTTATTGTCAAAACACAACATAAGCAATAGAGGTGGTAATATGGCAATCTTTAGTCAATTAACAATGACTTTTGTTTTGTTAACATATTTTGATGATGAAATAATGATGATGATAATACACTGAGTCAAACAGGGCGTACATAAGAAAAGAATAACAAATTAGAATCAAATGTATAATTAATTAGTGCGCAAAAATAGTCTGCGTTGATCTTCAAACAACAAATATGAAACGTACAATAAGGGTTCTCAGGGCTCAATGAATCGCTATACATGAAAGCTGGGCCGTCAGGGAATAAGCTCAGCATTTTCTATACATAGACTAAAATAACAGTTCCACCAGAGGGCAGCAGTGTTTGGACAGGGGACCATGAGCATTGTCCAGCTACAACATATTCACCCTATCTTGTGCCTGTAAGAGCTGAGTTACCAGCCCTTAAGAGCCCTCTTGTGAATCAAAACTTTACTATATCCAAACGTGCTCTTGGCCTCACTTCAACCATGATGGTCAAGCTTGAAGTCCATACAAACCTGCATATAACTGCCACTGTTATATACTACTACGATGAACTAGTATAGCATGCAGGGTCAGTATTGGTAATGGACAGTACTATCCATCGGTCTCCGATCGCCTTCTGGTGCCCTCCCGTGCGTCCTGACCGCACTGCTCACATACCCTTAGGGAGTGGTCATTATTTATCAACAAGGGGGGGGGGGAAAGACATTTTGACCCCGCCAGAGGGAGGAGGGGCAGAATAATTTCACCCCTTTTCAGTACAAAAGAGAGCCAGAACATAACTTTAGCTCAAAGGCAGTGTTGAAAAATGTGAGCGTCTCTAGGAGGGGGGTGTCAAAAAAGAAGTTGACGTATCTCGGGGGGGGGGGGGGGTGGTGATAATCCACCACCTCCCCCCGCCCTCCAGTTGTTAAACAATGACCACCCCCTCCCGTCCCTGGCCTCCTCTGCCCCCCCCCCCCCCCCGCGCTCTCATTAACACTGATGGGAGTTGACAGAGAGATGGGTCACCTGTCAGACGAATCATAGCTACATACATCTAGTCTGCAGCTCCCCGCCCCCTGGGGTAGATTTAACATGAATCGCACACATACCATCAGACCAACACTGATATTCAGGGTTTCCGTGTGTCATGCACAGGGTTCCCACAAAATTCAGATTCAGATTCCATGACATTTCCATGACATTCCATGACAAAAATCTCAATTTTCCATGACATTTACAACATTGTTGTGGAGGTCGGGGGCTTGGCCGCCCGAGAAATTTCTAAAAACTAGAAAGCAAATGGGTCATTCTAGGAGATTTTGTAAAATTAATTCAATTATTTTCAGATTCCATGACATTCCATGACACACAGCAAAATTTTACAAAATTCCATGACATTCCATGACTTTCCAGACAGCTTTAAAATTCCATGACATTTCATGACATTCCATGATATGTGGGAACCCTGCATGCAATGTCATGAAATTTGAAAGTTGTCTAGAAATTCATGAAATGTCATGGAATTTTGTTAAAATTTGCCATGTGTCATGAAATGTCATGAAAAATGAAAATAAGGGTAATAAATAAAAAAAATCCTAGAATGTACCATTTGCTTTCTAGATGTTGGAAGTTTTCTCGGAGACCAATCCCCCTGACCTCCATGGGAATATTATAAATGTCATGGAAAATTGAGATTTTTGTCATGGAATGTCAGGAAAATGTCATGGATTTCAATATCACATGTTTGTGACAACCCTGGATATTTCTAATTGCTCATGTATAGTAAGAATTGTATTGGTGATCTATTGGAAAGAAATGACACTCAAATTTTTCACAAATGAATAGTTTAGAACGCTTGAAAAAGCACAAATTTAAGTGTCCGTCTCAAGGTATGTGGCCGAATCAAGGTGAATCTACTCTACCCCTTTCCTACACATATATCAAAAAGCTAAGGATAGTATCAAAGAGAGTACACTGGTCAATCTCCTGTCCTCCATATATATTCGCTGGTCCCCCGTCCATTATCAAGGACGCAGGTCCCTAGTACGAGGTCACACTCTCCAACGTAGGTAACTCACCAAACATCGGCGCCCATGATGGAGAGTGACAGGTGACGTCACAGATCACGTGACTGCGCTGGTATCTGTGGGTGTTTGATTGACAGCTGACCAGCGAAGTCACGTGTTAGCGCTCTAAGAGCTAGTACTACTTAGCCAGGACCTGCGGGTTAGCCCCCGGCACCCGTGGGAACCAGCGAACCATATATATAGCCTATAGTACCCCCTGGTGTAGAAAAATGTATGTGTATATGCATGTTTACTCTAGCTCATTATACATTTATGACACTCTATGTTTTAATGTGATACCAAATACTGTGGTGTACTTTATTTCGCTGGGTATATATTTCGCAATATTTGTGGAAACAAAATATCAGTGAAATTGTTATAAGGTTAAGTATGGAATGAATACCTGCGACTTTGCCAATTTTCACTCTTCCGTGAAAATTTATACCCGTGAACATACACTCAAAAAATAAGCTTGTCTCCAGACCCTTCAAAGTGACGGTCATAAAATAAACGAGTCAAAAACTCGTCTAAGTGACAAGGAAGCGGGTCCTCTAGCTGGAGATAGAAGACCCACTTGGTATGTGCCAGCCCAAAACCCGACATTTGCCAGCTCCAGATTCTATTTGTGGGATGGTAACCTGATAGATTAGACAACTTTTGACTCATTTATTTTATGATAGTCACTTTGACGAGTCTGGAGACAAGTTTACTTTTTCAGTGTAGGTTTCCTTTCACAGTATCATTATGCAAATATTTCCCTAATTTAGATAATCATGTTTTTCCACAGAAAATTGCAAACACATTGAACTGCTTATGATATGGTCCTATGTGTTTGATGGGAACTTTAAGCCACATCATGTTTAATCAAACAAATTATGAAAAGGACAATTGTTTTCTGATTGTAAGGGCTCTGCAGGCAGTTTAAAAATGAACATTTTGACACAGATTTTGAGGCTAATAAGCTAGACAGTTATAGTAGATTTGATCAGAATTATCTGTTTAAACCGGCATACTATAACTGCACCGTTTAATGCTGTCCAACAGAAGTCTGTACTGAAGTCATATCTAAATAATTCTGTAGCGTTTTGTCGCTCCTGTAAAACAAGAACTCATCACGTTACAAATGGTTTCTTCCCTTTTCCCCCCAGACCATGTTAACCCTTTAAGAATGGCATGTCGCTAAAAGTTGACATTTGTCGTCATGATGCACCAATGCAGCCCTGGCAAGTAACTCACCGGTGCTACATTGGTGCATCATGCCAGTCCTTTGAGAGTGTATCAACCCATAGGGTCGGCATGATGCTTGATTGCAGCACTGGTGAGTTACCAGCCAGGGCTGCACTCATGCATCATGATGACCAAAAGCATCATGCATTAAAGCACTATGCGGCCCTTAAAGGGTTAAAATTTGAAAATCTGGATAAAAACTGCTGACAAGTGTCTGTGCTGTCAGTGAGGGTGAAGTGACCCCCAGCACACACGCATATGAATGATTTAATTCAAATATTTGAATGAAGATGTAAACTTCAAATTCTGAAAGTAAGGCCAAACGGTTGGTCTACGGATTTTGGTTTTCAGAATTTGGTGAGGGCGGGTGGTTTTTTCTTTTCTTTTCTTTTTTCTCTTTTTTTCTCTTTTTTTTTCTCTACGGATTTTAACCTTGAATGAAGGGGAGCTGGAGAATTATTTTTTTCCTGACGGAATTTTTTTCAAATTTCATAACTCCTGATGAAAGAAAAGGCCACCCCAAAAAAGAAAAAAAATCTTCAATTCTTCAGGAAATGATGCGGGCGCAATCCATAGACAGAAATCTTTTTTCATAAAAAATTGCATTTCCAAAAAAAATATGTAGACCCACTTTTTTTTGGTGTGGCCTAAGAGACATGTTGGTCATGTTTATCTGATAGAATTTGTGGGTTTTCCCGGGAACAATTTTTCAGGAAGGGATACTAGCAGCGTGTGCTGCATGTAGGAAAGCAGAAAAGTAGTTTTTCTTCGGCCCTTCTTCAACAGAAGATTTCCTATAAGTCTAGCTCGGGGCAGACATGAGTGAGGGAGTCTCTGTCAAGGGAGATTGCGCCATTGACAATAAAAACTTTCAACCTTGAAAGGGACATGCTTGGCCTTTATGGCCGGTGTGCAAGAGCCTAACAGTAAGTTAGTAGCACTACCCTAAAACCTCGCGTATAAGCTGCGGCTAGTACTGAAATCTGATCGGCAGTGCAGCTTATAGTTATAGGATCGGCCCAGGGTCGGGGTGCGTTTTATACTCGAGTTTTTGCCACTATGGTACAGAACTAAAATCGGCACATTCAGATCACCAGTGCGGCGTAGGATCGACCTTATCTCGGGGTGCGGCTTATATGTGAGTTAAGCTTGTACGCCAGGTTTTACGATAGGCATTACAATTTTACCCTTACCAGGTGTGCCAGTCTCATTTCAGCAACACTCAAAGCATGAGAAACAGGGAGTTGACGTCGAACCGAAGCCATTCAGGTTCCAGAAAGTTTGGGGTACTGTAAACGTAGATATTTTCGCTGGTATAAATTTTCACGGATTTGCTAAAAAGTCCAATTTCGCTGGGATTTAAATTCGAAGATTTTGAAAGATGGTTATAACAGGGCTATATTGGATAAATTTTCGCTCTGTAAATATTTTCGCGATTTACAGAAATCCGAAAAATATGTACATTGCCAAAAAATATCTACGTTTACAGTATCGCAGAATAGGATAGGAGTAACATTTCCATGTGGAATATTTCCATTCGAAACAAGTTTTGATTTCGGCTTGAAGGCCTTTACATTTGGAAGCCGTGTTTTGGGCCGGTTCTGCCTGGCATCCTCAACATTGGCATGTGAGGCGTCTTTTTGATGAATCATTTTGCCAAACGCACACGATTGCTGTCAGAAATGATGAATTGTATTCACCGCGTACTGTTTCTTCTGTCTGTTAAGCCTTTAAAGGCTGCATGGTGCTTTAATGTATCATGCCCTTATGATCATGATGCATAAATGCAGCCCTGGTGAGTAACTCGCCAGTGCAGTATTCAAGCATCATGCCTACCCTACCAAGTGGATGCACTCCCAAAGGGTCGACATGAATGCAGCCCTGATGCTCGAGGAGCACATGTACGCATCATGATGACAAAGGGCATCGGACATGAAATCACTATGCAATGTTTAAAGAGTTAACCCTTTAAGGATGGCATAATGCATTAATGCATCATGCCCTTGGTCGTCATGATGCATGAATGCAGCCCCATCAAGTAAATCACGAGGGCTACATTCAAGCATCTCATGCCAGTTGCTAGACTCCCAAAGGATCAGCATAATGTACCGAATGCAGCACAGGCGAGTTACTCACCGAGGCTGCATTGGTGCATCATGACAAATGTCATATTTTAGCGACATCCATCCTTAAAGGGTTTCCCGACAGTGAGCGGCCTCACTGTTCCCCCAGGGGGAGCTTTGTGCCCTGTCTATGTTGGGTGGGATTTAAATGGAACCATTTTACACAGTTCATCAGGACCTTTTCAGGGTGCACTTTACCTCTGGTATTAGGGATCTTCAGTAAGGAGGTTGTATCCATTAACCTTTTAAGGACGGCATGATGCTTCCTTGGTCGTCATGATGCATGAATGCAGCCCTGGCAAGTAGCTCGCCTGTGCTGCATTCAAGCATCATGCCGGCCCTATGGGATTGGCACACTCCGCAAAAAGGAGTATGTCGGTAAATCCTCTACCTTTGTATTCCGCTGATGTCGGTATATCCACTTGAGGGTAACGATGACACGCTTTGGGTTACAGATGTTGAGATGGTGCAATCATATGTTCAGAAAATACTTCACAATACCCCACAAACCCTGCCTTTCCCATGCCAAATTAATAGTCTGGATATATGAAATTGTATAAAATGAACCTTAAATTTAAACTTGTGAATACATGTGAACATATGATACTAAATGAATCAAATATGGTGGGGTGATTATAGAGCTATGGATATATATGTAAAAGTTTGAACAACTTTCTTTGCCATTGTCTTCTGCATTAGGGATTTGGATGAAAATCCATGTATATGATACCCACTAGTACTGATATGATAGAATTATGTAGGAAGGTTATTCCAGTGAAATGGTTTTAATAGGTATAAAATTGTTTTAATAGGTATAAAACAATTCAGAATATCTAGGGGAAGTAGGCCAACCTGCATTTGTAAGCAGTCACACAGGAGGGCGCACAGAGTATCCTTTTGCATGTTTTTTTGCTGAATCCTCATGGCCTAAGGGAGTGCTCATTTTTAACAACAGGGGAGGGGGGGTTGGTAGATTTTTGCACGAGCAGGTCAGAATATTTTTGGAGAGGTTAGAAAATTTCCAGTCCTCCCCCGGCAGGCTGAAATGGAGCGCAGGCTTTTTTGCTTGAAAGGCTTGAACTTTTTTTGGTCCCCCCCCCCTCAGGGGGTCCAAATATTCCCCCCCCCCCCCTGCCTGTTTTTGAAAAATGACCACTCCCTAGGCATACTGAAAAAGGTTGTAAGAGGATTATTTGTGGGAAATTGAAGAAAGGGCCACGGTCAGGTTACCTGGAACGTTCGCCTTAGTGACACCTTACCCTGCAATGGCCGCAGGCACACTTACAAAGCTGCAAGAGAGTTGCGCTGGAGAAATTGGGGCCGCATAGTGCTTACCGTAAAAACCTTGCTTATAAGCCGCGGCTAGTACGCAAATCAGATCGGAGATGCAGCGTATAGGATCGGTCAAGGGTCAGGGTGCAGCTTATACGTGAGTTTTTGCTACTATGGTACAGTACTAAAAGTCACCATAATCAGATCTCTGGTGCGGCTTATAGGATCGCCCCAAACTCGGGGTGCGGCTTATACGTGAGTTAGGCTTATACGCAAGGTTTTACGGTACTTACCGTAAAAACCTTGCGTATAAGCAGCGGCTAGTACGCAAATCAGATCGGAGATGCAGCGTATAGGATCGGTTGAGGGTCAGGGTGCAGCTTATACGTGAGTTTTTGCTACTATGGTGCAGTATAAACATTCACCAGCCATTTAACAGCCACTCCAAATGATATCCTTGTTTCTCATCACTGAGCCATGACAAATCTGATGAGGGCGCTTCTTTTTTTTTGCTTTACTTTTTTTTGCTGGTGACCAAATAGGTAGGAGGATCTAGGCTCTCGGCAAACTTGACATTGACATTGCGTGAATACAGCCCTGGCGAGTAACTCACCCGTGCTGCATTCAAGCATCATACCGACCCTTCAAGAGTATCACAATCCCGTAGGGCCAGCATAATGCTTGAATGCAGTTACTCGCCAGGGCTGCATTCATGCATCATAACAACTAAGGGCATGATGTATTAATGCATTATGCCATCCTCAAAGGCTAATTGTAGGCATGATCCAACATGACCACTGCCCATTGACAGGTTGTGTGGTTTTAAAATGGAATGTGGGACCTGTTTTTAGCTATGACCTTTTGGAGACTAGACACTGTCACTTGCCACAAAGTACCTGGCCACACTTCAGGCATGGTGCTAGGCTTAGATCGTAGAGGCTCGAACTGTCTTTGGGGACAGTTCGAGAGCAAGTGTATGCTACAGCAATATGGTCAGAAATAATCACATTTTCTGAATGAGATATTCAGTATTGAAACATCAAATTTATGCTGTGCTTGGCTCAGATGTTCTTCTTTATGTTGGTACCATTGACAAATATAGACTGTCATGGATATTTTAAAAAGTTTGAGGGCTGTCCAAAATCTTTTGAAATTGTCACAGTTGCCATTTTGACTCTTAGCCTATCAGACGTCACGTCACTGAGTGGCCAAGTAGAACATCATCTCTGATTGGCTAAGAGCTACTCTGCCAACTTGGCAGAGTAAATGACAGACTTGCTCCGACCTCTGAATGGAGGGAAGAGGTGGGCTTCTCAACCTAGCTAGGCTGTCTACTAGAACAACTAACACAAACAGAGATACCTGCAACAGCAGTTACCGTAAAACCTTGCGTATAGGCCACGGCTAGTATGTGAATCATATTGCTAGTGCGGCTTATAGGATCAGGACAAAGTCATGGTGCGGCTTATACACAAGTTTTTGCTACTATGTTACAGGACTAAAGCCACCATGACCAGATTGTCAGTGCAGCTTATATTATTCTCCCAAAGTCAGGGTGCAGCTAATATGCGAGTTAGGCTCATACGCAAGGTTTTACGGTAACCACCTTCTAGTTTTATTAACGAGGGCCTATCCCGAAGTTTTTGGCGCCAGCAGGGAGGCAAGCATTTTTTAAGCTATTCTCTGGTGTGGTATATATATCAGTGGTGCTCTGATACTGTTTGTTGGATGTTGATGTTAAACCAGTTCATCTTGTTGGATTGTAGCAATAACCTTTGATGTACCACCCCCCCCCCCCCTTCCCCCTCTAACCCAAACCTCTACGTAAACCTACTCGGTATTGGATACCAGCAGTTAAGTCGTCAATTGTTGTACCACCTCATCCATTTGTAAATATCATCTATGTGTATGTAGTTTAGTAACAGACTGTCACCTAAGCAGCAAAACCGGGTGGAGCCAAAAGGTTATCTAAAATTGCTAAAGCGTATGTTAAACTATGAGTATCTACTTTACTGGATGGATTACCCCCGCAAAATTAACCGGGAAGACCTTCATGTATCACTTGTTGTATGTGATGATGGGTTAAATAAAAAAATTAAAATTAAAAAAGCTGTTCTGGAGGCTAGACAAAGTAGCTGTCCCCATACTATTAAAGCCCCCTGTAGGCAGGGGCGGATCCGGGAATTTTAAATGATGAGCTTCCACAAAACATAAAAGTACCGAAAAATGTGCCACGACTTGCGGTAGCTCAAAATATCATTTGAACAAAAATCCACCCGGTCCGTTTTCCTAGATCCACCCCATGGTTGGGGAAACACCTGGAGGATTTTTTTTACAATTTTAGCTATTTGCATTCGAAATACAACACTCTTAAGTCAAGACTTCATGACTCACTAAATGGTTGTATTTACTTGCACGGGACCCACGCTGAGTGGTTTTAGTGACAGAGTGGTTGTTGGCCGTGCAGAAGACTGGGATTTCCCCTGTGGTTTCAGTGGAGGACATGGTTTTGCTATACACTTTAATATAGCATAGCACGCAATAACTATACCACTGAGACATTTACAATTTCCGAAACTCACTTTTGACCCAATAGCTACATACTCCACTGAATTAAATCTTCTTTAAAACACAAATACTTTTGATCTCAAGTCACCTATCTATCTCACCAGTAATGTGACCTACTGACCTGGCCTTCAGTTGCATCTGCTTGGAGGCTAGTTTTGATACTAGATCTCTTTCCGCTTAGCCCCCAACCCCTTCCATTGTATATGACTCCTGTCTTTCTGTGGGGTTTCCCTCACTCAGACCCTGTGTCATATAGCTCTCTGGGACTCCCCCAGGTGACTCCCTTAGGTCAGCCAGAGAGTCACCTATAGGCTACCTTATGCGACCTAAACAGGGGAGTCATTCTGGAGGCAACCTTGACTCCCTTCTGAGGCTGTTTCTTTTCTCTGTATATTGTATATGACTCCTGTTCCTGTGTGGGATTTCCCTCCCTGAGACGCTGAGACCCCCTGTCGCCCTGTGGCTGTCCGCTGATGTCAGTCTGGGACGCCCAGTGTGTAATGGGCTTATACACCTCCCACTTCACACAAACCACAGCTGAGGGAGTGCTCAGTTTATAACAACAGCGAGGGGCAGAGGTTGGTGGATTTAGAGGGGGGGGGATCAAAAAATGTTGGAGGGGACCAAAAAGATTTGACCACTCAAGGGGGAGGACCAAGAAAATTCAGACTCATCTTCAACCGGCATGTTACTATAGCTTAAAGGGGTCTGCTACACTCAATTTCAACCTTTCTTGGGGAGGGGGAGCGAAAAAAATCTCAACCTCCCTCTACTAAAAAATATTTAAGCCACACTAGCGAAAATCCACAGACCCCATGCAGTTGTTAAAAATGACCACACCATTACACAAAGCCACGTCTAAGTATAGATGTGTATCACAGTATTCCTGGTTTCTCTGGTCATTGACATACTACTAAATGATAACATCATAGCCTGTGTAGATTGAGAGAGGCATTGGACATGGGAGGACATAATGTAGTAAGTTGGAGTACCAGAAATGTAATATGGTTATTATACCTCAAAACCATAGGAGTGGTTTAGTGGCGAGAAAGTATTATTATCCAAGACATATTGTGTATAAGAGGTATAATGTAGTAATAAGTTGGATATAAAAGCTAAACTTTTTGAAAATGAAATGATATATTAAGTCATGAAGCATACAGGAAACATTGGAAATGAGACTCAATTTTAAAGGTTTTATAGCAGAGTTGATCCACCAGGGTGTTTCTCCTGCCATTTGTGTGAGTAACATGTTCTTTTGACCCTTTTGACTAATGCAGCACCCGCAAATGTTATGCCAGGACTGCATTGGTGGGTGCATCGTGATGACAAATGTCATCTTTTAGCATACTCTCACATAACCTTATAAAGTGGTTTAAAACAGATAGACAATGGTTCTGAGAGGATAACTAAAAACATGACTAAAACGCATGACCCTATAATATAAAGGTACCAGCCAGTTTGCTCTGGTTATTTTAGCTACTCTCCCATAACCATAGTCTATCTATTACATATTATACCCTCACTATACAGTTTCAGTCATTGCTAAAACATGCAGGGCAGTAGCAATGTCCTCCTAAATTGCCACCAGTCCAGCAGATTGACAAGTGTAGCAGGACCGAATGTCCAGTTCCATGTTGGGCTTTCCTGAACTAAAATACTTTCGTTGGTCTCTAAACCTGAAATATGTTTGTCAATATACTGTGTAAATCTATGTATTTATACTGCTGTAAGTTTTGTTCAGGTAACTAATTCTAATTTGTATGTGTCTTTGTTGTCTTTCAGGAGTACCATGGGAAGGGCACGTCAGACGGCCGCTTCAGGAAGGAGCAGTACTTCACATGTCCCATGGACTCGGCCGTCTTTGTCAACATCAATAAGGTAAGGAATGGGTGTTTGTGTAGTAGATAACCCACGAGTAACTGAGTGTACCGTATTCGACGTAATAAGTGCCCTCCCCCTAATAAGCGCCCCCCCCCCTTTTTTTTTAGATTTTCCCCAGATTTTTTCAATGTGATCCTCCGATTTTGGTACTGATTTTCACACCTGTGTGTAATATAGAGCAGTTCACACCTGTAGAGGTGTTAAGGCCAAGTCAGATGTGAAGTCATAGGGGTGTGTAGAGGCCTCTGAGGTTTGTATATGACAGCCATGGGGGCGCTTATTAGAATGAATATTTGAGGCTTATTTTTCCACTTAAAATATTTTTTTAAGCGCCCAGGGTGCTTATTACGTTGAATACGGTATGCCAAAATAACCATGGCAAACTAACTGGTGGTCACCATACCATTTTTATTATTATTATTACATAACTCAGAATTTTACGAGGTGGGTATATGACTTAACCTTCAGGTATGTGATAATAACCAAGGTGTGAAGTCCTTTGTATTACACCACAGTTGGCTGAGATGTTATGAAGTCACAATGTATACCGTAAAACCCCTCCTTTAAGACGACCCCCACCTTTAAGACGGCCCCCCAACTTTGTACAAAAAACATTTAAAAATTGATTTCACTATTATCCTATATATGAAAACCCCGCCTTTAAGACGACCCCCTAATTCTAGGGAAAAATCCGTCTTGTAGAGAAAAAAAAAACACCAAATAAAAACCGTCTTAAAGGCGGGGTTTTACGGGTAGTTGCAATAAAACAATTTTAAAAAGGTATGCAACATAATCAGGGTTAATCAGGGTTCCCACAGAATTCTCAGTTTGAAACTCAAAGACTTTCCTTACTTTCCAAGACAAAACTGTTTCACTAACACCCATCCTGGGTCTGATCACCATTTAACATTGACAGGAAAGAGAAAAGCTATACTAACTGGGAAGCTCAAGCCTGATTAAATATCTGGACCCCAGACCTCCCATTCTCAACTACCCTCTACCCTAACTCTACCCCCTATCTCAAATGGAGCATTATTACACTCATACCTACCCTACCTATCTAGTACCTATCTAGCTTACACTACTGTCAGTCTTGTTACTCATCGACTCATTGTATATACTCATTGTATTTTCTTGTTACTGTTATAGTCTGGTAACTTTTTTATCAGCGAAACTCCGGCGATTTATACTGATGTAACCAAATCATGTCAAATTCCCTCCACATTAAACACTCGAAAATTTTAGTTAGATTAGAACCATTGGTGAGCTGGTAAAAACTTCAATTGGATGAGCACTTGTACTAGTGATTGATTGAATAAAAAAATAAAAAAATAAAAAAACTATATTTACTGTACTCTAATGGATTTTGTCATGATATTTCTTTTCTATAACTCTTGGCAAAATTTCACAAGATACCATGACTTTCCCTGGCTTGACTTCACCCTGAGAATGTAATTTTTAATAAATTATTGTGACTCATCTTGCCCTTGCAGGTGCGGTGGTGCTGTGACTCTGTGCAGTACCGGGAGTCGCTGGTACACAGCCCGGCCGGGGCGGCAGAACCAGCGTACCCGGGCGAGGAGACGGGCGGGGAGCGCCCCCCACTGGGCATCGGGGAACAAGTGGTGTGGATGAGTGACACGGGACCCGAGGCCGGCTGGGTCAAGTGGATCGGGCACCTGCATGACACCCGGGATAAGGAGTGGACCGTCGGGGTCGAGTTTGTGAGTACTTTGATATCAATATGTTGTTTTTTTAAAGATTTTTTTGTCAATGGATTTTGTTGATGGAAAAGTGGAGTGAGCGACAATTTTCAATTTCTTTACATAGCCTCCGACAAAAGTCCCCTAACATAATAATTTATTGGTTGATCTGGGGGAATTACTGGAAGAAAAATTTGGGGGGAAAAAAAAATTCTCAATTTTGAAGAAAATGAGGCAAGCGAAATCCATTGACAATTTTTTTTTCAAAAAAAATAATGATAATTTCGATTTCCGAAAATAAGGTGCGCACAATCCATTGACCAACAATTTTTTTTGGTGTGGCCTAGTCTTCAGTACAAATGATGGGACCTTCTGCTCCTCTGACACCCGCTTTATCTACTGGCGCGGTTGCCATACTCACCCCCTGAGGTCAACTTCCATTGTCGGGGATGTCTCCATAACATCAGTGATGTCATAATCAGATGATCATCACCATAGTTTTTAGAGGGGATCTCCAGAAAACCCCTCTGCTTGGAGAGTGGTAACTCTCTCAAGTTTGGGAACTGTCTCTAAAAGTTTGATCTTCATTGGTGGAATAGCAAGGTTTCGACCATAATTTAAATATATATATATGTTGAACCTAGAGATTAAACTATTGTGACATGGTCCAATTTTTTCCCCATATTTTAAATCCTACTTAAATGTGTTCCAAATGTTAGTATAATATTATATTTGGAGGATAGGACACAATAACATTTCCTCCATGGGCAATTGAGCCCAAATAGAGAGCCCCATGTGGCCCAAGTAAGCTTATGCCACTCAAACGAGGGAGGCTTTTTTTTTTTGCTCGCAGGCTAAAATGTATAGGATTATTTACATTTTCTGTGACTAATTTAACTCAAAACATAATTTTTATGATGCGCACGGTGATGAAAAACCACTTAATTTTCTGGAGTGACCTTACTATGGCTTTCAAGGGTAGAACATAACATCAGCTGCGCTGAAGTTCTATCCTTACTTGTTTGGCGCAGTATCAACTCTCGGTTATCTTCATAAGTAGTATAATATATGATAACGATATTACCAGTACTCATACATAAATCAAACAGCGATACCAAGCGAACTAAAAGTGTCTTATTTTCTAATAGATGTGAAATGTATTGAAAACTACACAGAAAATTGTATTGGAAAACTGTAAAATATTGTAACAAAAATGTCACAAGGCTCCAAATAAATATGGGTTCTAATATGCTGAACACAAAACCAGACAAGTTAATTACAGTTAAGGTGTTTTTATTAGTGTCACTGGAAACTGAGTACAAATTACAGGAATAAATATGGCTGACCTTGCCTGAACCTAAATACTGGTCCAAACTCACATTAAATAAATCACAACAGATAGCCTGTAAACTATATCTAGCAGTAGACTGCAAGGACTCACTCAGCTTGGTGGAAATGTCCTGTGCTGTCCTCCAGTATGACTCTCAACTCTTGTAAATTCCCAATTCCTAGACCCCTGCTAGCAGCTGCTGGTGGTGTCTTTGAAACTCTGAATTGTTCCTTACCAGTAAATGTTGCCAGGGTACCCCCCCCCAATTATAAACAGGCATTTTGATTGGTCTAGAAACTCCCTTGTAAATGGTTGCTATGGAAATGGTCGCCCGGACATGCTGTCTCCAAAACCTCTGGAGTTGGTGTTCTGTGAAGAACACCACTCCTACAGCTTATATAAGTGGATGTTATTTAGTTGATAGTCTAGTCTACCATTTGTCTAATAAAGATATAACATCATAATAGTGGATATTTAACTAAACTGCCCAGACCAAAGGGAGTGCGTCTCGTGAGCGGCATCATGTCCGGTGAGCGCTATCTTGAACGGCGTCGTTTGCCGTGATCGCAGCCGCAGCAGCTCGCAAGCTTCCTCCTCCTCGGTCGGTATTTACTACACTTCTCCCTCCTTAGATTATGCTTGTCCTCAAGCATACTTAGAACTTCCCCCGTTAACTATGACACCTAACTGTAGAACTTCGGGTAACGCTTAAATGTAGACTCAATAGAATAGTACTGGAACTGGAACTTGTAGCTCTCACGGTACTGACTCAACCATGGAACTGAGATTGAATAAAATGTCGGGAATCTCCCACCATACGGTATAGTAAGCTACCGTTGGTTTAAACGTCTTACATCTATATTTTAAAAACTACACCTATCGTCTTAATTGTACCTCTTATAGTAATAATGATGTTGCTCTCGCCACATCAATGATCGTCGTGTGAAGAAAGCGTTCTTAAAACGCCTCCTTAATAAGAGGTGGATGTTCCTTTCGAAACATCACCCAACTGGCTAATAGTAAGCAACGTTGCTTTCGCACCGCCCTTACTTCCTGCAGTCTAGGAGAAGTTGTTCAGGGATTCGGACACTCCTTGGAAGAAGTCCTCCACCCGGTCCGCCACTATCTCCGGGGTCATACAGCTGAGCTCCGCCGTGAAGATGCCCCCTATCCCCATCTCCTCGACGGTGACTGGCGGGAAGTAGGGAGGAAGGACGGTCTCCCACTCCTCCAAGATCTTAAGGTTCATGGCCGCGTTCCCCACTCCCGAGACCTCCAGCTGCCGCTCTATCTCGGTGCGTGGTATGTCCCGGGGAGCGAGGACGCCTACCACGGCTGAGGGCAGGAGAACATGCAGGACCATGTCCTTCCCCACGTCCAGGGTGGAGCCCATGGGGGGGACGAGGGTGGCGAGTTGTGGTCGGCAGTTGTACTGCACTCCCGTTTCGTGTCCATCCAACCGTAGGCGTGGGGGTAGCGGTTCCAGCGGCTCTAGTGGCTCCAGCTCCTCCGTCTCCTCCATCTCCTCCCCATCCACGGTCACCTCCGGATCCTCCTCCCAGTCGGAGAGGGCTTCCAAGCCGTCCATTGGCTCCTCTTTCCGGCTGCCGTCCTTGTTGTAGTATCGGATGTCGCGGCAGCTGAAATCCCCTCCGGGACCCGGCCTCTCAGAGGGTTCAGGGGCAGTCTTGGTAGCGGTCTTGGGGACTTCTTCTCTTGGGGGAAGAGTCTTGGGGACTTCTGCCTTGGGGGGGGGGACTTCTGCCTTGGGGGGGACTTCTGCGGCCGGAGCTGCTCGTGACTCCCTCTTCTTCATATCCTCCCTTGCCGCTTCCGCTCCCCTCTTTCTTGCCTCCTCCATGGCCTCCCTCTTTGTCTGCTTCCTGCTCGTCTCCTCCCTCTCTCTCCCTCTTCTCTCTTCCTTCCTCCTTTCATCCCTCTTGCCTTCTCTCTCTCTTCTCTCCCTCTTTTTCCCGTTGTCCTCTTTCTCCTGTCGTTCTCTCTGGCGATTTCTCCTCTTCTCTTCATCCTCCAGTTTCTCTCTTCTTCTTCTCTCATCCCTCTCTTCTCTTTCTCTGCGCTCCCCTTCTCTCTTCCTTTTCGATCTCTCCTTCTCCTCCGCCTCCTGTCTAACCATCTTCTCTCTGATGATCTCCAACGCTCTACGTCTCTCTCTAAGTTCCTGATCGTCTCTCTCTTCTATCTCTCGCTCTTTTCTCTCTACTGCTTCTCTTTCTCTCTCTTGCTGCCACTCACTTTCTCTCCTCTCTCTCCTCCTTCTCTCCTCTTCCCACTCCTCTCTCTCCCGTCTTTCCCGTCTTTCTCTCTCACTTCTCTCTCTTTCTCTCCGCTCCTCCCTAGTCCGCTGCCTCTCCTCTAGTTCCGCCTTCTCCTCCTCCGTGCCCAACTCTCGAGTGTCTTCCCTCTTTCGCCGCTTCTGTGCATTCCTCTTCTGGGTTTTTGTTCTCTCCCCGTGACTGCCTGGGTTGCAGGCCATGCGGTGTTGCTGGTACCCCGCCTGACAGAGCAGAGCACCGCAACCACCGCACGACCTACTGAGGTGCGTGATGAAGGTGTTGACCGGAATCAGTTTCGCACACGCCATGCAGGGCCTCATGCATGGGTGTGGCGGCACCTCCCCACCACGGAATAAAAGCCGGCACTGAGGACATTCCATCCTGTAAAATAAAAATTATTTTAACATGTGGTCTGGTCGGGCTCATGCCATGTGCCACCTGGTTAGTTGGGTTTGGGGTAGATGGAGATGGGAGTAGTTCTTAAAACGGTTTCTACCCAACCGTTATCTGGCTCCCCCTGCATTGGTCTCACCCGGTCTACATGCACCACTTTCCTCTTACTCTTGGGACCTTCCCGAATTTCTACATTCAAGTCACCCACGTTGTTGGTTACTACGAACGGACCAACCCACGGAAGTCGGAGTTTTGGACAAACTCCTACTTTCGTTGCGGTATCCAGAAGCCATACGCAACTCCCTCTCTGAAACCTCTGTTCGCTCGCTTTGCGATCGTAGTATCGCTTCTGATGTTTTTGAGCCCCGGCCAGGTTATCCCTGGCCAGGGAGTATGCTTTCGTAAACCGCTTGCGGAGGGCATCCACGTAATGGGTCCAACCGGCCTCCGTCTCGTCAGTTTTTGGTAGGGGTGCCTGTATATCCATTGGCATTTGACACTCTCTACCCAACATTAGCATGTTGGGTGTGTACCCGGTTGACGAGTGAATGGTGGACCTGTAGGCTAATCCAATCATCGGCAAATACTCGTCCCAAGCGTCTTGGCGGTCCTGAACCATTTGCCGTAGCATACGGTTAATGGTTCTATTCATTCTCTCTACTAGTCCATCCCCTTGGGGATGGTATGGTGAGGTGCGAGTCTTATCGATCTTCAATAGGGTGCACATCTGGTGAATGACTTTTGAGGTAAAGTCCGGCCCTTGGTCCGAGTGCAACTGGGCTGGAACCCCTAGCCGACAGAAAACCGTCTCTACCAGTGCCTCCGCCACTGTGACTGCCCTCTCGTCCGGTAGTGCTACTATCTCGACCCATTTGGTGAAATAGTCAGCCATAACCAAAATATACAGGTTGTTATAGGCGGTCTTGGGCAGCGGACCCAATATGTCCATAGCAACCCGTTCCATCGGGGCACCAGTAGTCATATTCTTCATCGGAGCTCTTCGTGGTCGGGCAGGTGTTTTGGCTCTGAAACACCAGTCACAACGCTTACACCAACTGTATATTTCTGAGCTCATGTGATGCCAATAGAACCGACTGTTCCTTGCTCTCGCCAAGGTTTTCTCTGCTCCCATATGACCGGCACTAGGGTGGTCGTGGATGGCAGTGAGGAGAGCCGATTTTAGTGCTTTGGGTAGGACGACCTTAGCCTTACTCTCCCCCTCTACTAGCCAATGATATCTGAGAAGACCCACTTGATCCTTCTCGAGGCTTTCAAACTGGGACCACCAGTACTTTACTTCTGGGTCATGTGCGAGCACCTGTTCCAAGGGCGGCCTCTCCGCAGGCCAACCGTGAACTATAGCCAGAACAGGGTCTTCTAATTGATGTTTGAGAAGGGCCTCATCGGACCACAGGTCTCCCTGCACTACCTGGTCCTTCTCCGCTTCTTCCTCCTCACGGCTCCTTAGCAGCCTTCCTCGACCTCGCCGTCCTAAGGAGCGTCGGGTGGTAGCAGCCCGGATTTTGCAACTCCCATTCCCTGGTTTTCTCTCTATATCTTCCTTCGAAGTGGTCAGGGGTTCACTCATGACCGGCTCTTTCTGTATGCGGTTTCTTTTGCTGTAATGTGGATCTTCATGGTCTCTTCCGCATTGTGCACAAGGGAAAGGACACGGTATCCTAGAGAGGGCATCAGCGTTTCCATGTAAACGCCCTGGACGGTGTTCTATCTTGAAATCATAGACTGACAACTTTCCGAGCCACCGAGCTAGTTGTCCTTCCGGATCCTTGGTGTCGAACAGCCAACGGAGTGAGCCGTGATCCGTCCGAACACGGAAATGTTTCCCATAGAGGTAGTGCCGGTATTTGTCTACAAATTCTACGACTCCCAGGAGTTCCCTCCTGGTGACACAGTAATTCCGTTCGGCCGGGTCAAGCGTTCTGCTTCCAAAAGCGAGCACCCGCTCAACCCCGTCCTGTTCCTGTGAGAGCACGCCCCCAATACTACAGTTGCTGGCATCGGTGTCCAGAATGTAAGGTAGACCCCTTATGGGGTAGCCGAGAATCGGTGCCTGCAGTAGTCTTTCTTTCAGGGTTTCGAAAGCTTCTTGTTGATGCTCTCCCCAGACAAACTCTTCTTTCCCTTGAAGGCGGTGTAACGGCTCCGCTATACGAGCGTAGTCCTTTACAAATCTCCGGTAATAGGAAGTCAGCCCAATGAAAGAACGGATGTCCTTTCTCCCTTTAGGGATTGGCCAATTCCTGACCTTTTCCACTTTGCTAGGGTCGGTTTTCACCCCTGCTCCTGAAACGATGTGCCCCAGGAATTCTACCTCCGTCTCCATTAGATGACATTTTCCTGGTTTCAGCTTGAGTCCGGCTTCTCTGAATCGAGAGAAAACTCGCCTCAAGTTCTCAAGGAGCTCGCCAGACGTTCTTGCGTATACTATAACGTCGTCTAGATAGATAACTAGGCTCTTGTCTTTTTCTTCCCTCAGCACCTCGTCCATGAGCCGTTCAAAAGTTGATGGGGCATTGCACAGCCCAAATGGCATGGCAGTCCACTGGAAAAGGCCCTCCTTTGTCGTGAAAGCAGTCTTATGTCTGTCTTGAGGGTCGACTGCTACTTGCCAGTAACCAGACTTGAGGTCTAAGGTGGCGAACCAGTGGTTTCCCCCAAGTGCGGCGAGATTATCTTCAATGTTGGGTAAGGGATAGGCATCTTTAAGAGTGACAGCGTTGAGTTTCCTGTAATCAACACAGAAACGGTGAGATCCGTCTTTCTTGCGTACCATTACTATGGGTGCTGCCCAGGGGCTGGAGGAGTGTTCGATTATCCCCTCTTCCAGCATCTCATTGATTTGAGTTTTGACTACTTCCTCAAGGTGTATAGGGGCTTTCCTAGGCCGCATCTTAATGGGCCTAGCATCTCCTGTATCTATTCCATGCTCTACTAGGTCTGTCCTCCCCAGTGCTTCCCCCTTGCAGGCAAAGACGTCATGAAACTCCCTCAAGAGTTCTTCAGCCTGCTTGTGCTCCTCTTTTGGCAGATGTTCTTTAGTTTTGTTGTAGAGTTCCAGGCGTTCCCCCTCTAACTTTGAGGTGGCAACGGAACGCCTGAAGAAGCAATGTCTCTCCTCAACCTCTCTCGGTGCAATGCTGGTGAGGACAGCTACGCGCGACCCTTGTGGTAAGGTGCATGGTAGGGTTCCGGTGTTGGTCAGGAAAACTGGTGCACGGTTATTCTGAAGGGAGACCAGGGCCTCTGCAGCGTTTATGTTCTTCACCATGGCCAATTCAGGATACGATCCGACTCTTGCCTCCTTCATTTCTACCTGGTGGCCCGTACTAGCTGTTATCAGTATGCCATGGTCACCGGGAATTTCTACCTCCTCCACAGTGTACAGGTAAGCTGTATGTGCTACTGGTAGGGGCATGCTGAGGGGAATGCCTTTTTCCGGATGATGCTCCCCTGCTTGACGTAAGTCACGGAAGTCCCAACTCCACTCCAAAGAGTGTAGCGCTAGGAAGTCACATCCCAAGACAAGGTCGGTACCTAAATCCACCGATAGGAACTCATGCTGAAAGTTCCCAATTCTTGTCTGCAAGGTTAGCATTACAGCACCCTCTATAGGTACCCCAGTACCATTTATGGCGAACACCTCAGTGTCGGCCTTCTTGTACTCAATGTTGTCTGTTGACCCAAAAATCTCTCTCAGCAAATCTTTCCCTATGAAAGATCTCTCTGCCCCTGAGTCCACCAGTCCATCGACTTCTCTAGTGATGTTCCTTTCGGTTATGCTGAAACTTGCTCTCATCTCCACTGGTGACCGATGAAATTTGCTCGTAGCAGCTTTACCTTTAGGAATGCCTACCATACGTGCTGCAGTTTCTGTTGACCTCGCAGCTGGACTCGGACTCCTATTGCTACTAATGGGCCGTGGAATGTTTCCTGTCCTCTGCGGACTGGGATTCCCACGCCACCCTGGACTCTGTGATCTGTCGCGTCGTTCCCCATTATAGGACCCTCTTCTATCTTCGTAATTCCGAGGGGATTGAGACCGATAATTGTCATTGGACCTCCTATCCTGATGCTGTCCAGGGGACAGGGAACGATAGTTCCCGGGATTCCCCGGTGACGAAGACCGATAGTAGCCTGGTCTATTATCCGAACTCCTCGAACTATTCTTCGGGCATTCGTAACGGAAATGACCGTAACTTCCACAACCATAGCAAGCTCCTGGTTTGTTCAGCTGTTCGACTGTCGTGTTTAGTGCGTCTAGTCGGCTGACGATCAAAGTGACTTGCTGTCGTAGTTCTTCTACTCCCCCTCTCGGCTCTGGGCTAGTTCCCCGGAAACGAACTTTGTTGGTTTTCTCCCCAAGGGAGTCTGTCATTTCTCCTTTTCCCTCCAGGCCAATCCAAGCCTCCTCCCTCAAGGCAGTCTGCAAGGCCTCATCCAGGGTGGGCGGTTCAGCATCATACACGGTTTTACGAAGTTTTGCCTTATCCAATGCATGTGTAAATCTATCTATCGCCATCTCTTCCAACGCTTCTGCAGGGAACGTTGGATATGCCATTTTAGTCAACCGCCTGATATCCTGAGCAAGTGCTGCTAGAGTCTCATCCGGCTTCCGGACTCGCGACCGAAGGACTGTCTTGTTCACCGCGGTCAGTTTGCTACACCCGAACCTTCTCTGGAGTGCTCCATCCAGTAACTCAAAACTACTCTGTACCGTCAGCGACTCCCCGTCAACGAACCGTTGTACTTCCCCTACCAGGTTAATCAACAGGTTGTCCAGTTTGTCGCTTCCGGACCAGTCATTCATTTTGGTCAGTCTATCGAAGTAGGTTCTATACTCCTCCCAAGGAATACTACCATCATACGTGCGGGCTTTTGTCTCCCTACGACGAGCTCTTGTCCCACCCACATCATGACTCGTAGAATCAGCTCCACGTCCCCGATCTATCTGGGTATCCGACTGGGAGTTCTCCACCCTTTGAGTAGAACTCGAGTTTCCCCTTCCGCTGGCTTGGTAAACGTTATTTGAAACGTTTCTATAGCCGGCTGCATCTGGAGGAAATGGTCCCGGGGGGTATTGATGGGCTGCTCCCCTATAACCGTCTCCGGGTGGATACCCGTACATCCAGTAAGGGTACCAATCCCAGCTTGTGCGTTCCCTTGGAGGGTTAGAGGCGTCGGGGAAACTCCATGGTTGGCCCCTCGGGAAAGATCTTCCCTCCTCCTTACTCCTGTGGTGTGAAGAATCCCAGTCACCACTTGCTCGATCTCGTGATGTCTCGAAACTGCTGTCCCCCATGCTCCTCGACGACCTGCTGCCCCCCATGTCCCTCGACAACCCGTTTCGGGGTCTGTCACCATCTGGTGACCGCTCCTCCTCTGACAGATCAGAGCGTCTTGCTTGTCTCTCCTGCCTCTCATCTTCCCTCCTAAGGTCCCTCTCAACCTCGTCGAGCGGATCTACCTCCGAGCGGACAGTTTCGTGCTCCGTAGCAACACCATCCCCGAGTATGGCAGACTGACTACGGGTAGCCATAGAATGAGTCGCCATCGTACGACTCTGAATATCAACAGTAAGTCAATAATGAGTAAACCCACTTACCTCCTAATACTGTGACATGGGACACAAGGTGTAAGAAAGTAATTGGTCGGAGGCGAGACAGCAATAATCCTTCTCAGTAGTAAGGTTGTTACCTATAACCACCTTAGTTGTCGTAACCAGATGGATAACTAAATTTATCTTTCTAGATCGCCTGGGAGAACCGTGGATATGGCGAGGACCTTGGCGCTACCCCGCTTCCGCTCGTGACCGGATGGCAGTGCAGAATAAACAAATACCACAATGTGCTTGTTGGCCTCCGTTTATTTTACTTGTATTGAATATATGGAATATTGACTCAACAAGACAACACTTTGATGTTCACCTTTAATATAATCATCAACAAATCCAAGCAAAATCTGCACTTGTAGCAGAATCAGTGTACAGAGTGTTAGTTTGGATAACACCTGTCTACCTTTAATTTTTCGGACAGTCTATCTTTAAATATATCTTAACTAGTCACAAGTCGATCCGTACACTGGACAGAATCCTGGCCTCCGTACAGTCTTTGAATGTTCCTCTGCAATGGATAGTATCAAGGTTAGAGAGTGTTACAATAATTAAACACTTCTAGGCCTAGTCCAAATTTTTAACAGGTGTAGGTCTATAGCAAGTAATAAGTGTTAAATCAAGTCAACACTTATAGGCCTCTTCCAAGGTAAGGCCAAAACCACATCTACGGACGACCGTCAGCGTTAAAATGCAGTCAACAATTGTAGGCCCAAGTTTCTAGATAAACTAGGCCTATAACTAACGGTAAGTTTTAAATAAAATCAGCATTTATAGGCCTATACCTTTCAAATTTCTGGCTAAAAATAGGCCTATAGCCAATGGTAAGTGTTAAATAAAATCAACACTTCTAGGCCTAACTCCAGGAATATAACACTGGATCTAGGCAATTCCTATCACTAGCCCAGTGTTAGTAAGTGTGGTGGTCATGGCAAAATTCAATGTCATTGGCAATTTTTAAATTTGACAAAAATTTGACATTTCAGATCAATCACAAAATGTTTTAATTACTAACATTTTATGTGTGAATATGGCATTCAGTAAATTGTACAAACAGTGATTTTAGGCCTACACCCAAAAACACCTAGGCTAACTGTCATGTAAACTCTCACAAAAAGAGCTTTCACAAATAACCAGTGGCTTGTGTTCTGTTAGAGACATGCTGTCTCTAAAACCTCTGGAGTTGGTGTTCTGTGAAGAACACCACTCCTACAGCTTATATAAGTGGATGTTATTTAGTTGATAGTCTAGTCTACCATTTGTCTAATAAAGATATAACATCATAATAGTGGATATTTAACTAAACTGCCCAGACCAAAGGGAGTGCGTCTCGTGAGCGGCATCATGTCCGGTGAGCGCTATCTTGAACGGCGTCGTTTGCCGTGATCGCAGCAGCAGCAGCTCGCAAGTTTCCTCCTCCTCGGTCGGTATTTACTACACTTCTCCCTCCTTAGATTATGCTTGTCCTCAAGCATACTTAGAACTTCCCCCGTTAACTATGACACCTAACTGTAGAACTTCGGGTAACGCTTAAATGTAGACTCAATAGAATAGTACTGGAACTGGAACTTGTAGCTCTCACGGTACTGACTCAACCATGGAACTGAGATTGAATAAAATGTCGGGAATCTCCCACCATACGGTATAGTAAGCTACCGTTGGCTTAAACGTCTTACATCTATATTTTAAAAACTACACCTATCGTCTTAATTGTACCTCTTATAGTAATAATGATGTTGCTCTCGCCACATCAATGATCGTCGTGTGAAGAAAGCGTTCTTAAAACGCCTCCTTAATAAGAGGTGGATGTTCCTTTCGAAACATCACCCAACTGGCTAATAGTAAGCGACGTTGCTTTCGCACCGCCCTTACTTCCTGCAGTCTAGGAGAAGTTGTTCAGGGATTCGGACACTCCTTGGAAGAAGTCCTCCACCCGGTCCGCCACTATCTCCGGGGTCATACAGCTGAGCTCCGCCGTGAAAATGCCCCCTATCCCCATCTCCTCGACGGTGACTGGCGGGAAGTAGGGAGGAAGGACGGTCTCCCACTCCTCCAAGATCTTAAGGTTCATGGCCGCGTTCCCCACTCCCGAGACCTCCAGCTGCCGCTCTATCTCGGTGCGTGGTATGTCCCGGGGAGCGAGGACGCCTACCACGGCTGAGGGCAGGAGAACATGCAGGACCATGTCCTTCCCCACGTCCAGGGTGGAGCCCATGGGGGGGACGAGGGTGGCGAGTTGTGGTCGGCAGTTGTACTGCACTCCCGTTTCGTGTCCATCCAACCGTAGGCGTGGGGGTAGCGGTTCCAGCGGCTCTAGTGGCTCCAGCTCCTCCGTCTCCTCCATCTCCTCCCCATCCACGGTCACCTCCGGATCCTCCTCCCAGTCGGAGAGGGCTTCCAAGCCGTCCATTGGCTCCTCTTTCCGGCTGCCGTCCTTGTTGTAGTATCGGATGTCGCGGCAGCTGAAATCCCCTCCGGGACCCGGTCTCTCAGAGGGTTCAGGGGCAGTCTTGGTAGCGGTCTTGGGGACTTCTTCTCTTGGGGGAAGAGTCTTGGGGACTTCTGCCTTGGGGGGGACTTCTGCGGCCGGAGCTGCTCGTGACTCCCTCTTCTTCATATCCTCCCTTGCCGCTTCCGCTCCCCTCTTTCTTGCCTCCTCCATGGCCTCCCTCTTTGTCTGCTTCCTGCTCGTCTCCTCCCTCTCTCTCCCTCTTCTCTCTTCCTTCCTCCTTTCATCCCTCTTGCCTTCTCTCTCTCTTCTCTCCCTCTTTTTCCCGTTGTCCTCTTTCTCCTGTCGTTCTCTCTGGCGATTTCTCCTCTTCTCTTCATCCTCCAGTTTCTCTCTTCTTCTTCTCTCATCCCTCTCTTCTCTTTCTCTGCGCTCCCCTTCTCTCTTCCTTTTCGATCTCTCCTTCTCCTCCGCCTCCTGTCTAACCATCTTCTCTCTGATGATCTCCAACGCTCTACGTCTCTCTCTAAGTTCCTGATCGTCTCTCTCTTCTATCTCTCGCTCTTTTCTCTCTACTGCTTCTCTTTCTCTCTCTTGCTGCCACTCACTTTCTCTCCTCTCTCTCCTCCTTCTCTCCTCTTCCCACTCCTCTCTCTCCCGTCTTTCCCGTCTTTCTCTCTCACTTCTCTCTCTTTCTCTCCGCTCCTCCCTAGTCCGCTGCCTCTCCTCTAGTTCCGCCTTCTCCTCCTCCGTGCCCAACTCTCGAGTGTCTTCCCTCTTTCGCCGCTTCTGTGCATTCCCCTTCTGGGTTTTTGTTCTCTCCCCGTGACTGCCTGGGTTGCAGGCCATGCGGTGTTGCTGGTACCCCGCCTGACAGAGCAGAGCACCGCAACCACCGCACGACCTACTGAGGTGCGTGATGAAGGTGTTGACCGGAATCAGTTTCGCACACGCCATGCAGGGCCTCATGCATGGGTGTGGCGGCACCTCCCCACCACGGAATAAAAGCCGGCACTGAGGACATTCCATCCTGTAAAATAAAAATTATTTTAACATGTGGTCTGGTCGGGCTCATGCCATGTGCCACCTGGTTAGTTGGGTTTGGGGTAGATGGAGATGGGAGTAGTTCTTAAAACGGTTTCTACCCAACCGTTATCTGGCTCCCCCTGCATTGGTCTCACCCGGTCTACATGCACCACTTTCCTCTTACTCTTGGGACCTTCCCGAATTTCTACATTCAAGTCACCCACGTTGTTGGTTACTACGAACGGACCAACCCACGGAAGTCGGAGTTTTGGACAAACTCCTACTTTCGTTGCGGTATCCAGAAGCCATACGCAACTCCCTCTCTGAAACCTCTGTTCGCTCGCTTTGCGATCGTAGTATCGCTTCTGATGTTTTTGAGCCCCGGCCAGGTTATCCCTGGCCAGGGAGTATGCTTTCGTAAACCGCTTGCGGAGGGCATCCACGTAATGGGTCCAACCGGCCTCCGTCTCGTCAGTTTTTGGTAGGGGTGCCTGTATATCCATTGGCATTTGACACTCTCTACCCAACATTAGCATGTTGGGTGTGTACCCGGTTGACGAGTGAATGGTGGACCTGTAGGCTAATCCAATCATCGGCAAATACTCGTCCCAAGCGTCTTGGCGGTCCTGAACCATTTGCCGTAGCATACGGTTAATGGTTCTATTCATTCTCTCTACTAGTCCATCCCCTTGGGGATGAAATGTCACAAGGCTCCAAATAAATATGGGTTCTAATATGCTGAACACAAAACCAGACAAGTTAATTACAGTTAAGGTGTTTTTATTAGTGTCACTGGAAACTGAGTACAAATTACAGGAATAAATATGGCTGACCTTGCCTGAACCTAAATACTGGTCCAAACTCACATTAAATAAATCACAACAGATAGCCTGTAAACTATATCTAGCAGTAGACTACAAGGACTCACTCAGCTTGGTGGAAATGTCCTGTGCTGTCCTCCAGTATGACTCTCAACTCTTGTAAATTCCCAATTCCTAGACCCCTGCTAGCAGCTGCTGGTGGTGTCTTTGAAACTCTGAATTGTTCCTTACCAGTAAATGTTGCCAGGGTACCCCCCCCAATTATAAACAGGCATTTTGATTGGTCTAGAAACTCCCTTGTAAATGGTTGCTATGGAAATGGTCGCCCGGACATGCTGTCTCTAAAACCTCTGGAGTTGGTGTTCTGTGAAGAACACCACTCCTACAGCTTATATAAGTGGATGTTATTTAGTTGATAGTCTAGTCTACCATTTGTCTAATAAAGATATAACATCATAATAGTGGATATTTAACTAAACTGCCCAGACCAAAGGGAGTGCGTCTCGTGAGCGGCATCATGTCCGGTGAGCGCTATCTTGAACGGCGTCGTTTGCCGTGATCGCAGCAGCAGCAGCTCGCAAGTTTCCTCCTCCTCGGTCGGTATTTACTACACTTCTCCCTCCTTAGATTATGCTTGTCCTCAAGCATACTTAGAACTTCCCCCGTTAACTATGACACCTAACTGTAGAACTTCGGGTAACGCTTAAATGTAGACTCAATAGAATAGTACTGGAACTGGAACTTGTAGCTCTCACGGTACTGACTCAACCATGGAACTGAGATTGAATAAAATGTCGGGAATCTCCCACCATACGGTATAGTAAGCTACCGTTGGCTTAAACGTCTTACATCTATATTTTAAAAACTACACCTATCGTCTTAATTGTACCTCTTATAGTAATAATGATGTTGCTCTCGCCACATCAATGATCGTCGTGTGAAGAAAGCGTTCTTAAAACGCCTCCTTAATAAGAGGTGGATGTTCCTCCCACTTCTGACACCAATTGTAACAAAAATGTCACAAGGCTCCAAATAAATATGGGTTCTAATATGCTGAACACAAAACCAGACAAGTTAATTACAGTTAAGGTGTTTTTATTAGTGTCACTGGAAACTGAGTACAAATTACAGGAATAAATATGGCTGACCTTGCCTGAACCTAAATACTGGTCCAAACTCACATTAAATAAATCACAACAGATAGCCTGTAAACTATATCTAGCAGTAGACTGCAAGGACTCACTCAGCTTGGTGGAAATGTCCTGTGCTGTCCTCCAGTATGACTCTCAACTCTTGTAAATTCCCAATTCCTAGACCCCTGCTAGCAGCTGCTGGTGGTGTCTTTGAAACTCTGAATTGTTCCTTACCAGTAAATGTTGCCAGGGTACCCCCCCCCAATTATAAACAGGCATTTTGATTGGTCTAGAAACTCCCTTGTAAATGGTTGCTATGGAAATGGTCGCCCGGACATGCTGTCTCCAAAACCTCTGGAGTTGGTGTTCTGTGAAGAACACCACTCCTACAGCTTATATAAGTGGATGTTATTTAGTTGATAGTCTAGTCTACCATTTGTCTAATAAAGATATAACATCATAATAGTGGATATTTAACTAAACTGCCCAGACCAAAGGGAGTGCGTCTCGTGAGCGGCATCATGTCCGGTGAGCGCTATCTTGAACGGCGTCGTTTGCCGTGATCGCAGCCGCAGCAGCTCGCAAGCTTCCTCCTCCTCGGTCGGTATTTACTACAATATGAATATGAATATCATTTGGACATGTAATGTATGGATACCCGATAGTTCATATTGAAGGAAAAATTGTACTTGTAAATTCACAAAACGCCAAATAAAGTTAAATTGTTCTCAAAAAATCTATACTAGGTAACACACATGGGGACACCCGTAGGTAGACAGTTTACTTTACGAGTACCTTTCTTGCAGGATAACGCTGTGGGGACTGGGACCGGTAAATACAAGGACCGACAACTTTTCCGGGCAAAGCAAAACCACGCTTCACTAATACCCATCCTGGGTCTGATCAAATACAGCGAATTCTACGGCACCTCAACCCCAGCCCTGCCTAAGAAAAGTAAGTCAGTCCAAATAATTTGCAGTCTATACAAAAACTTTTTCACCATGCAGGACATTAGGGCCTGCAGAAATATCTTTTTGCAGGCCTTGGTATTGGCGTGTGATCTTGTTATTGAAGAATTAAGTATAAAGGAAGTGTTAATACTGATAGGGATACATGAATAGGGTTCCTCTGTATGTTACAATAATATTCATCATTTTAATATGTAAATTACTGAAGAACATTACAGAAAATGTTCAAGCTTTCTGTTTTACACTTTAGAAACCTTAATAATGGTTCGATTTACAAGCCGTAAAAAATTACATGTAGGTAAGGGTCCCTAGATTACAGCCAAATGTCCCAGAGGCTATTGAATATCTACGCTAACAAAAGCAGCCAAGTAAACTTTAAAAAGTGTTATCTAAAGCTTGAACCGAGATGAGCTGTATGCATGTTTTGTAGAAATTGTATCTAAAGGTCAAAACCTGTCCTCAATTATGAGTAAAAGTCACAATTGAAGTTTACAGTAAATTACTACTATCTAAAAGGGTGCAAAGATATTAGTTTTCATGAGCTGAAAACTAGTTTTGTGTCATTCACTAGAAATTGTACAAGTGAATATTGTTTTCAGCATTAGACCCAAGTAACCAAGTCAAGATACCGGAACCATCCAATGAGCGCCCCATCCCACCCGCACGGCTACGGGGGAGGGGCGGCGAGAGGTCCATCGATCCAAGCAAAGGCAAATCTAGATGTAAGTATCAGTAGGGCTGTTACGATATGTGATTCATGATCCAGCCTGTGTAACATGTTGTGCATTCTGGAACAGAGGGCGTGACCCAGAAGTCCTCTCAGCATGCGTAAAATATCCAGCAGAGGTGTCCACTCTCCCAACACATTCTTGGTCTCAATACCAAATTATACATTAGCTGGCAGAGCCTAAACATGTGATGAAGTGCTCAGAGCAGATATTCCTCTGTTAATCTGCTGTAGACCCATGACACTGAAAAGCGTGACTTTCTCATTACATTACTGAAAACATAGCTATTTTCGCTGGTATAAATTGTCGCGAATTTGCTCAAATGTGCAATTTCATGTGTATTTGAATTTGCAAATTTAGGAATTTGGTAGTTCCATGGCTATATTGGATGAATATTTGCTGTGTACATATTTACGCGAAAATATGTGCAGCACGAAATAAAATATGTTTGCCGTATCCAGAATGTTGAAACATTTGATGTCAGCAGGTTTAGAACCAGAATAATTTCTGAACTTCTCTGAGACTTTCAAAGGTCACTCTTTCACATAGGTCTATTTTGCTTTTGTGGACCATTGCCATGCCATGTCTGCATGAGAACTAATGCTATAGATGGGAAACTCCTGTAGCGCAATACAACTATTATTTTCATATTCTGATTGTTACATCTAAGCGCGTAGACAACTAAATGTCAATTATCCCGCCGAGCAAAAACTGGCATTACATTGATTCACTGGCTCTTGCATGGTTTAGAAAATGACTGAGCTGTTCAGTTGAACATAATTGCAAACATAAATAATGCCTACAGTTAACTACTTCCATGCCTAGACCTTCCTCAATAACATGGTCTGAAATGCTGAATATATTTACTAATTGCCAAACATCCTGTTACTAACATTTAAGTCCTGCTTTTCTATAGACCGATGCAACAAGAAAGGGTGACTTTTCAGAAAACATTTTGAACATTTCTAAAGCGTGACTGGCAAATACAAAACTCAAAATCCAGCATTTAATATACATTATTTGAAATATAATCATCCTGTAAATCTCCTGATGTAAGATGTTTGCAAAAATAGCCATTACAGACAATGTTAAGAGGATTCAGATAAACACAACTTTATTTAATTGCTGAATTGGTCTCTAGTACATTAAAGTGCCATAGGGTGGCTTAACAAGAGTAAGATTATATTCATCCGTAGCCAGTTGAATGCAAAAATAATTGTATCACTATTCATCATTGGATATTTCAATTTAGACATATTTGAAACTATAGGTAAAGTCATCCTATATATTCTTATATGTCATAGACATGGTCAAACTTGTTATGGTAGATCCTAATGCAATTTTCTCTGGTATTCACTATCTAGGAAGCAGTGCAAGAAGTGTGCGAAAATACAGTCTTTGCGAAAACATTTTCATGCAAAAACCTTTTCATCCCACAAGACATTTGGTCCTGCTTATTTTCAATCTTGAAGGACCGGCTACATTTTTGGAGGACCAGATAGCCACATATCTCATCCATTAAAAATGCATTTTATTTGTAATCATTTATGGCCAAATCAGGATAGATATACATATATAGTTTTACACAGTATATTGACATACATATTTCAGCTTTAGAAGCCCAACTGAATTCTTCTAGTTCAGAAAAGCCCAACATGCGACTGAACATTTGGTCCTGCAACACTTGTGAATGCGTTGGACCGGTGGCATTTTAGCAGGACATTGCCACTGTCCTGCATGTTTTCGCAAAGACTGAAAATAAGCATTTCCCACTGGTTCTCAGTTTTGTCTCCAGTAAACCATCATCACATTTCTTGTAACAAAGCACTGGTATAGTTGGGTGAGGGGTCTCTGACTAACACACTACCTTCTGCCTTCCTCCCCCTGCACCCCACACAGCCTCCATGGAGGATGGTAGTGTGACCATACCTCGCACCAACCGGGAAAAGAAAGCTCTGGAGGCGGCCGGAGTGACCAATGATGGCTACTCTGCTACCATGCAGCGGGAGCCCAGGTTGGACTGGGGGCGGGACAGTCCGGGATCCAACTCGGACGGCCGGTCCTCCAAAGCTGGCCTTAACTCACGGCTGTCCCCGTCGCATCGCCCGTTATCGAGGGATTACCGGGACGCCTGTGACCGCGATTGGGACAGTGTGCCTTCGTCCATGCGGGCACCCCCTCCTCCGGCCTCCTCCTCAGGGGGACGCGATTCTCTGATGGACTCGGGGACCCCCCCGCCGGCGCTGGGGCAGCACGGGGGTGGCTTGTCCATCTACGACATGGAGAATGGCATGACCAACCACCACCAACGCCACCACCACCACCGCAGCGGGGACAAGTGTAGCCTGCCGGGTATGGAGGTGGCTGACGGACACGGCTCAGCCGAGGCCATGGTCGACATGTTTAACCGGGACGGAAGCAGCCCGCTCTACGAATACCATCACAAACGGAAAGGTACACCCCCCTCCCTACTAACATCGTCTGTTGTTCAACCTCTCGTACAACTCTGGTTAACCGACTAATTAGCTGTACACAGAGGCAATCGTGTGAAATTAAAAGGTATTTATAACGTCTCTGCCTGAGGATTATTTGTTCAAATTCTCTATCGCGGAGCGTTATAGTTTACTTTGGGTATTCACACTTTTGCCTTCTGATTTTTTTTTTCAGTTTGTGCATTAATCCATTTCCAAATGATTCCTACCCTTCTCTTCAGATTGCTACTTTTCTTGAGCATGAATACAATAATGCCTTTTCCTCCTCCATAAAAGATTTGATGCTTCTCCTAACCTTGCTTTCTTCAAGTTATTAATAGAGACAAGAACACCTTTCTTTGACATACTAACTATGCTTGACAAACCCAAACCTCTGGACATGTAACTCTTTATCTACTAAGAAAAATATGCAGCTGAATTCAAAATGAATATAAATATGACAAGTAATACATTTACCATTTTCTTAATGGAAAAAAAAAGAAGTAAATGACACAAGCCTGGTCGTGGTGCAGCATTAAGAATATTTGTAAGAGAGTGGTCATTTTTTTACCAACAGGGGAGGTTGGTGGATTTTCGGGGTCGAAATATATTTGTTTCCCCCCCCCCCCTCCCCAGGCAGGTCGAAGTTGAGCAAGGCCAACCCCTTTGAGCTATAGTAACGAACAGGCTTTTTTCGCTAAAACAGGTGCCATTTTTTGGGTCTCCCCCCCCCCCCTCAAGAGGGGTCCAATTTTTTTGGTCCCCCTCACCTTTAAGGGGTCCAAATCTTTTTGCCCCCCCCCCCCTTCAAGGGGTCCAATTTATTTTGGCCCCTCCCCCATTCCACCAACCCCCTCCTGTTGTTAAAAAATGACCACTCTCTAAGTTGCGTAGAATGACGACATGTGTAATACTGAGGTGTTGATACTGACGGTGCTGACTCCTTCAGCCAATCACCACGCGGCGGGGGTCAAGTACTCGAGTCTGACCGTGTACCACATGAGGCATCACATGAGTACGCATCTTTCTCAGTTCAGGTGGCGCTACTGTCGTCTCTGTCTCTCTGTCACGGTTCATCTGTTCTCTGTCAGTTGTTCCATGTCTTGTCACTAGGCGGCAGCAGCAGGTGTGGTGGCATTGTAGACTGAGGTCCCGGTCACTATATTAGAGACCGGGAGTAGCCACCATGTTTTGATGACGCTCGTCACCGTCCTCGTCACAGGACCTACACTGGCGTCCTATGCGTCAGACCAGGCACTTGTGACAGCTCTGCTCTGCTGCAGTACAATTTCTATGAACAAAAAGTGTAAAAGTATATGCAAATGAGTAGTTGCGACCAGAGTGCAAGGTCCGCAAAATCCGCGACCCCCTGTCTCTAGTATAGTGACCGGCCCCCAGTCTGGTGGCACTGCAGGGGGTGGGGTACTCTCGTTCCCAAATCCTTCCGAAGGAAGGCTCTGGTAACTGCCAAATGTTGGGATTTTGCTGGGTCTGGGCAACCCCTGCTGGTAGGCTTGAACCAGCGAACAGGAACAGGAAATGGAACCAGAAAGGCTGATGGTAAATCTACCTAAAACTACCATCATACATTCTGGTTCCATTTCCTGTTCCTGTTCGCTGGTTCAAGCCTACCAGCAGGGGTTGCCCAGACCCAGCAAAATCCCAAGTTCAAGGTCATTTGGCTGTCCCCAGAGCCTTCCTTCGGAAGGATTTGGGAACGAGAGTAGGGGTGGGGTTACTAGTGTCCCCAGACCCTTCGGAAGGCTCTACTAAATCCTAAATCTCTATGACCTTAAACTTAGATTTTACTGGGTTTGGAAAACCCCTGCTGGTAACTTGGGAGCCAGTGAACAGGAACCAGAATGTATGATATGAGTACTCCCATCATACTTTCTGGTTCCAGTTCTGGTTCCTGTCCGCTGGTTCCAAGCTAACCACAGGGATGGGCTAGACCAAGCGAAAGTCCAAGTTCAAGGTCATAGTGGTGTACTGGTGTTTACAAGTGCCATTCTGTGTCAGAATGGCTAGTGGGACAATTGTAGTGCACTGATATTCCTAGGCTCCCTATACGACCAATCTCTCAGTCACCAGTGCCTAACCTAGTTAGTCATTTTTTGGCTCCCTATACGACCAACCTAGGTTAGTTATTATTGTCAGGTTGGTCAGTACTGACCAACCCACCTTAGTCTTTTAATTCCCAGGGGGAGCCACTGAGTGGTCATCACAGGTGGCACCAACTAGTGGTATATAAATACAACACACCAATGATGAACCTAGGTTAGCCACTACTGACTGACCCCTCGGTCATTTTTGAATATAACTTTGTCATTGTGGCTAACACTCATATGACCAACCTAGGATAGTCTGTATTGACTTACCCTTTCAACCTATGGATTTTCAGTGTGGGAGTGAGAAGGGACATCCCTGACAACCTGGTCATTTTTTTTCAGATCTAGTCACTCAGTCTGTGACACACATGCCCTCAGGGTTTCTCACCCAGAGATGTTTAATTGCTATTGTCAAAACTTACCCTGGGAGGGCTTAGATTTTGGGCCTAATTTGTCAATATATAAATATAATATTCAATACTTAAGTGCCCTGGCCCATATGAAATTGCATTTTAGGAGTTTAATGTCTCCAAAGTCATAGATGTTTCCTACTTTGAATAAACATGCTTAGCTATTACGTCAAATACTATGGTATGACATTTTACTATGCGGGGGAGGTCAACTTAAATGCAGGGTTTTAGCAATGTAAGGGAGTGATCATTTTTTAACAACAGGGGGGGGGGGGGTGGATTTCCGCGCGGAGCGCGCGACATTTTTTTCACCCCCCCCGGTCAACGGGTCAAAATTTTTTACCCCCCCCCCCCTACGGGTCGGAAATCGGCGCGCGCGCAGGCCCTTTGAAGCATAGTAACGCGCGGGCTTTTTGGCCCAAAACAGGTTAAATTTTTTTGACCCCCCCCCCCCCCCAAGAGGGGTCCAAATTTTTTACACCCCCCCGGTCAAGGGGTCCAAATTTGTTTGCCCCCCCCCCAAACCAACCCCCCCCCCTGTTGATAAAAAATGATCACTCCCTAAATTTCTTTTAAAAAATGTTTTAAATCATCAGGAAGATCTCTTTTTTCAATTGTTCAGTCAATGACAATAACTTTATTTTCCAAAAAACACACATGAGATACATGAGATAATTTTTCAAATGATTAAAAATCAGCTGGCAACAATTTTCATATTTAGGGGTCAGTTTAGAAGTGGTTTTTTCGCTAATGTCCCGAGGGGCATCAAAGTGCTGGAAGATAGTGATGTGTTTTTGCACTGATGGCTGTGTCCCACGAAATTGGGCCAAGTTGAAAGTCTATGATCGGGTGCAATCTATGACCAGGTGCAATTTATGACCGGGTGCAATCCATGACCGGCTTGAAAGAAAACGGTTTATTTAGGGCAGATGTAGATAAATGAGTGATATATAGTCTTAAAACACCCATTACCATTTTCCACCATTTATATCTTCATCTGCCCTGAATAAAGCGTTTTTTTCCAAGCCGGTCATAGATTGCACCTGGTCATAACCTAGTGTTACACTTTGGTACCCGTTAGGCCACTCAAAAAAAAAAGTTGTTTCTCATCACCGCGCGCATCATAAAAATCATGATTTGGGGAAAACTTTTTTCTTTTTTTTTTTACATTTTTGATGAAAAATATGCTAAAATTGCCAAAATATTGGCAAATTTGGTATCAAATTAAAGCTTATGCTGTCAGCAATGCAATCAGCTAGGTGTAACTTGCATTGTCACAACTTTTGCTGATCAATAAACTCCAAATAACAAAAAATGTGAAAATTGATTGCGAAATGTCCAAATTTCCCTATGTAAATTGCCCCGAGTAAAAAAAAAGAAAAGAAATAAAATAAAAAACGCCCTCGTCATATTTTTCATTGCTTGGTGATGAGAAACTTTTTTTTTTTGAGTGGCCTTAGTTACAACTCGTGTTAGGCACGACCCTGACTCTCGACTCTCTCCGACTCATTCCGCCACTTCACCTGACTCCTTCATCTGCAGACCTGGCAATCATTGTACCTTGTAAAAAAAAATAATAATAAAAAAAAATTGCGGAAAAACACTCCCCTCCCACTCAGGACTCAATGTATGTCTCCCTCGGTCACTCCGGTAGAGAGACATACATTTGGCTGGTTGAGGCATTAGGGCATTGTGCTACCATTGGATAATGTAAAATGAGCTACATTTGATGAGAAACTTCCAGCTTGAAGTATATAAGCTAAATTTGGTGATGAATGCAAGCCTGACATAAACAAATTATATTTTGATGACAAATTCAAACCTGATTTGAATAAGCTCTATATATGTTGACAAATTTCACTGAGATAAACAAGCTTTATTTGGTGACAAATTCCAGTCTGATGAAATAATTTGGTTGAAATATCAGCTTGATGTAAAATTACCCGATCGCAGGTGATCCTTAAGAAAATACACCGAGAACATAAAACTGATAAATCCAAGCTGACTATATTGTCAGGTCTGTAGGACTTAATACAACAAAACCTGTTCTCTTCTCCACCCCTGAAACAATCCATCCCAGACTCTTGGCAAACAATTGATCAGACTGCCAACCCAAGCCGACCCCAATCCCGGGAAGATCTTAATGTCGCACTGTTGTATGTTATGACCGGTTTTAAAAAAATTTAAAATTTAAATTGCAAGTGGGCAGGCTTGCCGCTAACCTAACACGAGTCAGGATACCCCCCAGCACTGTCGGTATCCATTATGATGAATATGTACATAGATTTGGTACCCATCTTGTACAAAGACCCACATCTTACTGTCCATGTCAATGTGTCTGTTATATATAGCTCAGTCTCAGCAAGTTGATACATGTTAGAACTCTCTGACCGGCTGACCTCTATGACCAGTTGACCGCTATGACTGGGTTGCCTGAAATCTTTCCACATTGTCTAAATGTTTATTACTTCGTAAACTTACATATACCATAAAACCTCGTGTATAAGTCTAGCTCGCGTATAGACCGCGCCCCGACTTTGGGCCGATTACAGCCACTTTAGTACTGTTCCATAGGAACAGAACCTCGCCTATAAGCCGCACCCTGAGCTTGGGCCGATCCTATAAGCTGCACCAGCGATTTGACTCGCGTATAAGCTGCGGCTTATACGCAAGGTTTTACGGTAACATTTGTATTTATACATATATATACTATACATAAGCCGTTTTCAATACTCCTGGCCATAGAGGTCAGTTTGTCATAGAGTTTTAATCTGTTTCAATTTGGTGAGACGGAGCCATATATATTATATATAGGTATATATAGCATCCACGTAGAGTCGTTGGGTAACTATAACAACAAGTGGCCTGTTATAGTGTGTCTGTAGTACATCCAATATGTATCAGGTCCGGGAAATGAGGGGAAACCCTCCCCAGAGCCATTATTTACACCAGTGTTAATTCTCACAATGCAGGTAGGTGTGAAAACACTGCAGGGCTAGAATTAGCAACGGTTTTGCTTGTAGCATAAACACTACAGGGCTAAAATTAGCAACGGTTTTCTTACAACCCATTTGCTAAATTTTCTATCAATTTGCTGTTAAATGTATATATCCCATAAGATAGATTAGTGTATGCTCTTGAATCATACATGGGGAATAGTGAATCATACATGGGATTATCATGAAATCACATATAAATAAGCCTTTTCTATAGACTTTCCCTCTGTGCTCCTCCACTTTACCCAGTAGGCAGTGAGCCCTGCAGTGTTTTCACACCTACCTGCGTTGTGAAAATTAACACTGGTGTAAATTACGGCTCTGGGGAGGGTTTTCCTCCATTTCCCGGACCTGTGTATATACAGTTGTAAATGTTGGTTTAGCCTACATAATTATAATACATGTTGTTACATGTGTAGAGGTTAACATATAAGTTAAATGGGCTAAATGTTTGTAAAATTGGTAATTTTATAATGAAAGCTGTCAAAATGTAATCAATCTGTCATGTATTTTGTTTTAAATGTATGATCTAAAATAAATTAGGAAATCATATAAATCGATATGGAAGCTACAGAATATATGTATACAGAAGGTTGATTAATATCAATTGACCTTAGAAATAAAAGCAGGATAATTTCATGTTAATTTTGATAACTCAATAAGGATACAAAAATCACAAATCATAGGTCCAGTTAATGCTCAATAATAAAGTTCAAGGATGCTCCAAACTTGCAAAGTTAAAGTGAGATAGAGAATATGCTACATAATTATGTGAGGACTATGGATGCGGCTTCAGATATCCAGTTCAGCTTCTATATTGGCTGTAATACTATAGCTGCAACAGTTTGTTATATGTCACATACACATAGGTTCCTATTATCAACAGTCACCATGTGGTGATGGTGGGAAATCCCCTTTTATTTGTGTCACTAGCTCAATGCTCTAGTGGTGTAACCAAGAAGTATACACATACTTTCCTATAATGGGCACTCATGTGTAGAAATTGGACCCTTTAGGTGTAAAGTTGGAGTCAACTTGCATCAACTTGCATCATTCATTTAAAGATAGTCTTTGCTGGATGGTGGTATTAGGTATTGTTGTAGAAATAGAAAATAGGCCAAGAAAGTATATCAAATTCTGTAGGTCAGCTTGCAGTAGATGTAGCTATTTATGCCAGCCTAGTAGACAGGAAATACCCAGCACATCTCTTGAGTGCAAACAGTGTGTTCTACATTGAGAAGATGCCAATCTGGTTACCACAGCATGCATGGTAGGGCCACACTCTTGTATTACCATAGATCCAGGGTCCAATACACACATTATAAGAACTAATGAAACCTTTTCTGCATTGCCTCTCAGGAGATAAGTAATTGTCTGAATTTTCTAACTTGATTACATTACATGCCAAACAACCCAGGAATTCTTATTCCTAAACAGTGCCTAATTAAGTGTAAAATATATTGATATTTAACAGAGGACAGACCAATAGAATACTATCATAAGGGTGTCCCTAACTTATTGTTCAATGTATTGACAACAAGTATCTGTCATATCATACGAGACTTCATTATAGTGCTACCTTAACCTGTCCCAAACTAAATGTTTGATATATTTATATCTTATTATTGACATCTTACAGACCTCACAGCAAACATATAGTTCTACCCAACCTGTCACTATAAGTTTTTGTATATAAATGTACATTATTTACCTCTGGTAGATGTCAGACCAGACTCCTAATAATCCTACTCTAAACTGTCCTTATTCAATATTTAATCTATAATTATTTTTTATTTTCCCCTACCTGTCCCTTACTCAATATCTATTTCATCACCTGATGAATGCAAACCTCCCTGAAAACCTTGTGATCAATATGATTAAACATGGTAAATAGAAGCCACTTCAAAATAACCACTGTCTTCCTAGTTGTATCTATTATATAATAGTATATTAATGTTATTTACTTTGCGCCTTTAGACGACACGCCCGACAACCCGGAGAGTGCTCTCCCCAACCTGTACCGTACACAGAGTGCCTCTAGTCGCAGTCGGAGTGACAGTGGGTCGTCGCGCGCCCACACCAGTCCCATCCCGGCCATCCAGCTGAGCAGTCAGTACGGCAGCTATCACCAGCCCGACACTCTCACCCGTGCACAGAACAGGTCGGTTCATATTTACTGAATAATGATTCTCTGTCTCTTTGTAGCTCTATAGTGATCGATGCCCAGTTTTATACTTCAGACCAGTGGGTCATTTTGGCTGTTTTTTGCCTCAGATTGCTCCTAGCGCAAAATCCTGACTAGGTGTCAATATATTCTCTATGCCAATGTGTAATATGAGGGTAGAAAACACTGGAACCTCAGTTAGAAAAAATCCTACTGAACAGTTTTTGAGAAAATTAGGGTTTTGTAAAAAGTTCAAAACCCTATGACTGTAGCATGAATGCAGACACTCATGGACACAGACTCATGTACACCCACACAGACATACACATAGGCATGAACATGGCCTTCTCCTTCATATAGCAACCTATATATAGATTTCTACTTTGATAAGACTGAATATAGCTTTCTGTTAGAAGGACTGATACATGGATGTCGATGTCCAGTATTAGATATATACCCATATAGTGCATTGGAGTGCTATAATGTTGGACTGCTGTATATTTCAATACCATATTCAAGGTCTTTCTTTTTCAGGCAGTTAAACTCTTTAACTACCATAAAACCCTCGCTATATAAGCCGAACTGTCACCCAAAAATAATTTGGCCATTATAAAATTTATTTTAAATAAAACTCTTTCACATCAAACCCTACCTGGTGGCTATATCCAAGCAGAACCTCCATGTATAGATTTAAAAAACTGTCTTCTAGGAGGGGGTTCACTGTATATATATATATTGATAGATTTCAATTGCAAGATATTGTTAAATGGGCAATCTCACCACCACATAGTAGACTAGAACAGTACTAGAATTGTGAGTGGGATATGCTTGGTGATTATGCCACTTTAAGTATGATGGAGGTGTGTTGCATATTAGCTTCACCTCTCACTTTGACAAATTGTATAAGCTGCAGATATGTTTGATATCAAAAAAGAGCTGAGCCTGACTAGCATATACCGTAAATTCTCGCGTAGAAGCCGCGGCTTGTACGCGAGTCAGACTCAGCTTTCTTTTGATACCAAACATGCCTATATAGGGTGCGGCTTATACGAGAGTTTTTATTAGTATACTACAGTACCAAAATCGCAATATTCAGACCCCCTCTGCGGCTTATATAATTTGTCAAAGTTGGGGGTGCGGCTTATACGCGAGTTACGCGAGAATTTACGGTACTGTGTGTTTTTGTAAGCGAGTTTACATTAAGTATTTAATTGAATATCAAAAACTCCATTTAACAGGTCACGTGACTATGACGTCGAGTCAGGTCCCAAGTCGCTGGACCCCGGAGAGGTGGAGACGGACCTGGAGATCGGCTCCATGGTAGAGGTGGTGGGGAACCCCCCTAACTGCCAATACGGAGTGATTCGGTGGATGGGCTACCTCAACGACAAGAACAAGCCCATTGTAGGGCTAGAAATGGTGGGTATTGTTTTATTGGCTTTGGGACCTTGTCCCCAAAAGCCATTTACACCACTGACCAGAGTGTCAGCTTTTCGACAAGAAAAGACTAGCATAGGCCCCCTTGTTCATTATTAGATATAGCCCTAGCTGGCCCTTAAACCTTGCTTAGGACTGGTATCCCCATGTGTCCTTGTAGGCATGTGCAAGACTAATTTATCCTAGATCTTGTTTTCAGTTACTACATGTAGAACCAATGTACCTTGTGGTAAGGCCTAGACATCTTGTGAACAGCCATATTTTGAGTTCTCTAATGTGGCTGTCAATGGCAAGGATAGGTACCAGCCTAATAACTATTGACTCCTATGTCAAGCCAAGCTGTCAATGTCAATGCCAATTCCCATACTATGCACATACAGGACCTATACTAGAAGTTGAGTGGGTCCAGGGTGGCTCTTGAAATCACTCAAGCCTGCCCAAAGACAAACTGTGAAGTCCAACATAATTACCCCTCCCCCACCCCACACACACATGCACCAACCCTGAAATAATATTTTACAGTCTTTAAAGTTAGGCCATCACAAGTCCTCCTTGTGCCCCCCGCCTCCTCCCTGTGCCCTCTCCTCCTCCTCCTGCATCTGCCCTCTCCTCCTCCCTCCTTTCTCTGCCCTCTCCTCCTCCCTCTGCCCTCTCCTCCTTCCTATGCCCCCTCCTACTACCCCATCTACCCCTCCCCCCACTCTACCCCATTTTCCTCCTTCCTGTTACCTCCTCCTCCCTCTGCCCCCTCCTACTACCCCACCTTTCCCCTCCTCCCCCCCCCCTCTACCCCATTTTCCTCCTTCCTGTTACCTTCTCCTCCCTCTGCTTTCCCTCCTTCTGCCCCCTCCTCCTCCCTCTGACTGCCAAGATGGCTGCCGAAAACTCAAGATTGTCTGATTTCCTTGTGTGATACATGGATAATAGGGTTTTCTGGGATATAGAATCCATTTTCAGGCTCAGATTTTCAATCCGAGAAATTTCCAAGATGGCTGCCAAGATGGCCACCAAAAACTCAAGGTTGTCTGATTTCCATGTGTGATACATGGATAGTAGGGTTTTCTGGGATATAGAATCCATTTTCAGGCTCAGATTTTCAATCCGAGAAATTTCCAAGATGGCTGCCAAGATGGCCACCAAAAACTCAAGATTGTCTGATTTCCTTGTGTGATGCATGGATAGTAGGGGTTTCTACGATGTAGAATCCATTTTCAGGCTCAGATTTTCAATCCGAGAAATTTCCAAGATGGCTGCCAAGATGGCCACCAAAAACTCAAGATTGTCCGATTTCCTTGTATGACACATGTATAATAGGGTTTTCTGGGGTGTACAATCCATTTGTAGGCTCCGATTTTTGATCCAGGTAATTTTCAAGATGGCTGCCAAGATGGTATTTGCATAGGCATCAATGGAGGTGCATTGGTACCTATTTGATTCCATTGGCACATATTGGATTCTATTGTTATGCCATACATGAATTGCATAAGAACCCCAGAAACACCAAAAATTATAAATCTATGCCCCCTCATTTTCTCACCTGTAGTTCATAACAATCCTATAAAACCCAAAGCCACTACGGCTTTGCCGTAAAATCCTTGAATTTGTCCCCTTGTAATATCTTAGGCCGCTTAAAATTAATAATCAGCTTTGCGGATACTTTTTGAAAAAATATGGTGAGGGCGGGAGGCTTTTTATTTTATTTGTTATTTGTTATTTTTAACCATGAGGGCAGCTCTTTTTTATTTTTATTGAACAAATGACCTCTATTTTTCATATATACCATACCATTTTCATCTTCATAATAATTGAAATGTCGATTATCATAATATTGATATATGCACAGATAAATAAGGAGCAACACACTGTTTAGATTACATTTGTACACCAATTATTATCTGATATATCAATATTTTTCGTATTTTGTTGTATCACATTTTCATGTAATGCGGTCCTTTTTTATGAAAACTTATGAAAAAAATACATATATGCGGCCCTTTTTAAGGGATGCGGCGGTGTCTGCAAAGCTGATAATCTTTTTTAAGTGGCCTTACCTTCATAAAGTATTGTAATCTTCTATGAATGGGAGATTTAACAGATAATAAAAGTAACTTGAACAAGCCTTTTGTAGGGCTGGAAATGGTGGGTGTTTTTTTCATAAATATCTCATTTTCATAAAATGATGTAATCTCTAATCAATGCCACATACAATGTAGGTAGAATTATTGTAAGTTAACATAATTAAGATATCTATAGGAGAAAAGTGCATACTATATAATATAACATAGCATCAACTCTACCCAGACTTGCCACTGAAGTTCAGGACTTTTCGCTTGACGGGTGAATCCTCGTGCAGCCTTTTGTGTTTAACTTGAGTACACAGTTGCTGTACAAATGTAGTCCCTCCATCTTACGGCCAGAAATAAGAAGCAACCTCGATTGAAATCGTCATATATATATAACAGATAGATTCCCACATTAGAATCTGAACAGTGCAAAAAAGAGTACAGACAACACCTGTTGTAACAGGGATGCCAAGTGTTACGATTTTTTCGAAATTTTACGATTTTTGACCCCATTTGCGACCATTACAATTTCTGCATGCAAATTACGATTTTTAGGAATTTGACAATATCCCTCCACAGTGGACCAAGGAGTAGGAAAAGGGTAGGAAAAAAGAGATATTGGAAGAATCTCCTTCGACCCCCTTCTTTTGAAACTGCTCACAGCACCCCTACCAACAAATTGGTCTGTTTTAATTAGTATGAGTAAGCATTTACGTGAAACATAAATATATGTAAGATCATTCTAAAGGATATACTACTGTTACGATTTTTGTTAGGATTTCAAGCAAGAATCGATTTTGGAGCCTAAAAATCGTGAAAAATACGATTTTGGGGGTGGGTAGCATAGCATCCCTGTGTTGTATATGTATGTACATCTAATACATCTATGTTCACAGGAGGAGGAGAACAGTGCTTGTACAGACGGCACGTTTGGATCACGGCATCTGTTCAGTTGTCCTCCTAGAAAGGCCTTCTTTGTGTACCTTCACAAATGTCGCCGTGACCCCCGCTTCGAGGAAAGCACGCGCTACCTGGAAAGGAGTGACAGTCAGCGTAAGTGCACAACCCCTTCTTTTTGAATGAATTTCAGACTAGAATTATTAGAAAACGATTCATCGGAGGCTAAATATACTTCTACAAGTACTAGAGTATATCCTTTCAGTTTGACAGTATTTTACAAGGTTACATATCTTCTTGAAATAGTACTTCCTCCATTATTTACAAAAAAGGAGATTCATCTTTTCTACCATGTAACTCATTTCCCATTATGAAAAGTCCTGTTCAGGGTTGTGCTACCATAGTTTATGGTAATTGTGGTACATAGACAGAGGTCCATGATGATCTGTCTGAATGACAGGTTTCTCTATGAGTGGTGCATTGGATCATATAACACGAGGCAGAGCTGAGTGTGATATGATTCAAGATACCACAAGTAGAGAAACTAGGAACACTTACTGATTAGAGTGGATCTGTGTTTATTTCATGTAATTATTGATAAATTACATCTAAAGACAAATTTAAAGATTGGGTTTCAGAGCTATTTTAATGACATCATCATAGAGAAACACCCCATGGAGAATGAGCATCAGTTTCTCCACGAGGTGTCGAGAACGGCATTTTAGTACTAAAGCATAGTACCGGTAACTTAGTTTCTCCACATGAAATAAAACTCATTTCCTATTATGAAGTCATTGGTGATGTGCTACCATGGTTTATGCTAATTGTGGTATTACCTGTTCTCTCCCATACAGTGTTTGGTAGCATGGAGAGTCCCGATATCCCTGGCACAGTGGCACCCCCTGGTATCATCATTGACATCCAGCAGTACTGTGGCAAGGGCCGGGGAATCCAGGGCCACCACAACTCGTGCTACCTAGACGCTACGTTATTCAGTATGTTTGCCTTCACCATGGCCTTTGACACGATCCTCTACCGGCCCCGCATGGACGGGGATTTAGAGGAGTATGAACAGGTGCAACATGTGCTAAAGGATAGTATTGTCAACCCACTACGGAAGTAAGTATAGCTGTTAATAGACCGAGCTGCACACTAAAGTGACCGAGTCACTGGTTACTGCACAAGCAGTGCTTGGGCCCTATTGCATGCTGGCCGTAGGCCTAGCGCAGTACGGTCCAAGCACTGTAAGTGAAAGTGACGCTGTGTGTTTATTTCAGGGTTTTCCATGAAAAAATTGACAAAAACACACATGGAAAAACATGAAATTAAACTTTCCCGGGGTCACGTGACCCTATGAGCCTGCAATACGACCACAGTGTGCAATATACAGCCTAGGGTTATTGCACGCTTCCCTGGGGAACGGCCGTCATTGCTTTAGCATTGATAGACCGTATTCACCATGAAATAAACATGTTCTTGTCAGCCTTAATTTAGTGTGATATATACATATATACATATACTGATTCATCCTGATATGACTCCTGGTCCAAATCTAGTTGTTGAGGGCCAAAGGGCCCTAGGCCTAACGTCTCCTAGATCATGAAGCCATCTAACAGAATATAGCTTCATTATAACTGGCAATTTGTGTTTAGAACAAGTTTAAACAAAATGTTTCTTTTTGCAGGAATTTCTATGTGAGAGCAGACAAGGTGCTACGGTTACGGTCACTCTTGGACAGACTCGGGTCAGTGAAAGGGCTCACAACGGAAGAAAAAGGTACACCAACAGTTTCTATTCTTTTTCTAACATTTCCAAAAGTTTAGATTGTAGCAATCAAATGACCCAATGATAGCAGTGTGAAAGGTGGTGACATCTGTGGGAATGTTCTTAAGTTATGAATATTACAGACCAGTATAACTGGTTGTACACATAATCTTATTGTTATAGGTTTCTTTTATAAAACATACTTGTAGTTTGTACCTTATTGAATGCTTCTATCTATCCATCTTTTCAGATCCTGAAGAGTTTTTAAATTCATTACTCCAACAAATATTGAGGGCTGAACCCTTCCTGAAACTTAGGTAAGAAATAATTATAAAACAGAGGGCACAACTTGATGGGAACTAAATTGATAAAACATGTATATTCCATCTACTGGTAATACACATTCTGATTGATTGATTTCTTCCACAAGTTTGGGTTGCAGCACAGGATACACTGATGTAGCATTTATGAATTTCATTTTCATAGCAACTGTTTCAAATCATAACATATTCCTCTAATTCCTATTAATTTAATTTCCTTTATTTGTTATGATTTGGCTCTTCTAAACCTGTCCTGGATTTGCTTTGGAAGTCGAGTATGCCAAGATTTCTAGTTTAAAACTGTTCTGTTCAAAACTCAGATGTTACTTCACTGTCAGTCTTTGTTCATGATTTAAAACTTGTGTGGCTTGATGATTTCAGCAATGGGCAGGAGTCATACTTCTACCAGTTGTTCATAGAGAAAGACGAGCGGTTGGTGCTGCCTACGTCTCAGCAGCTCCTCGCCCTCTCCTTCCTGCAGGCCGACATCAAACTAGCAGAGGTAAGAACTCAACCACTCACAGTGTTACCGAAATGACACATCAGCTTTTGCCGATGTATAATCATCAAGGCCAATGTGAGACCATCAGATATCGGCCACAATGGCCGGCCATGATGACCTCAGCTTTCCAAAAGTGAAAGAATTTTTCAGATAGTCCTATAAGAACCTGAGTTCTGAGAACCATGCATCTGTTATGTGTATTTTTTCTGTGAATTTAAGCATTTTCCAATCAATTTTATAAGATGTCATTAAAGAAGCATTATTATTTGTATTAAAATAGTATTAAATGACATGTGATTTATGAAATCAATATATGGGTCATTGTGGCCTATGTAGAAGGAAAATGGCCTTTGTAAGATCTCGCGACACAGGCCACATTGGCCTGTGTGCATTAATAGTTTTCGGCAACACTGCACTCACAGCAGCAACCAAGGTTTTATACTAGCTTTAACATAACAAAGCCGATGAAATGGGCACTTAATTTGTGCATTAAACTGCCTGCTCTTACTATAAACAGGTCACACAATATCTTGATCTCTCCGCTAAGCTTTGATAACCCTCAACCTTTATTGGTGTACATTAAATGAGTGGAAGGCTTCAATATAGCTATCCCATTGCTGAAGTTATCATGAGGCAATGATTGATTGCCAAAACGTTTAATGATGATAAATATTCTTTACACACCATATTGTGCTTGGTAAGCTATGGTGTTCACAAATTTATACACACACAATCCAGACACTATACATTCTTGTCTTTCTGTAGGTGCCATCTTGTCTCATCTTACAAATGCCGAGATTCGGTAAGAATTACAAGATGTACAAAAGGATAGTCCCGAGTTTGTACCTAGACATTACGGATATACTTGAATACGGTGAGCAATGATTTATCTTTTAAAGCATTTGTCTTTTTTCTATTAGACATGCATACAATGTTATACAAAAAGAATGATAGGTCTTTATGTATGCCTACTATCGTCCTGTTAGTCTTTAAAAGCAGGAGATGAGGGGATTCACCACGGTCCACAACAAGAAAAGTATTTCCATACCTTTTTCTTGAATCATTTAACTGTACCTGTGAATTGATTATCCCATATGTAGCTATTTTAATGTTATCAATTGTGTTAACTCAATAACTCTTGTCTTGTTGCAGGTCCGAGAGAATGTACGATTTGTGGGGAGCTCGCTAATTACGAATGTAAAGAATGCTATACACACTTTGGGGATGGTTTGGATCAGATTGCTTTCTGTTGTAATTGTCTTAGGAAGGTAAGTCTCACTTTAAAAATTTCCAAGTGTTTCAATTGACTCCTTGTGAAGACCAATGTGAAGGAATATTTAGCCAGTTCAATATAAGAAATTTTAAAACAGTTAAGAATACCTGCTAAAAATGATAAGCATAAGCCGCACCCCAACTTTGAGCTGATCCTATAAGCCGCACAAGTGATCTGATTATTGTGACGTTTAGTACTGTATTATAGCAGCAAAAACTCGTGTAGAAGCCACACTAAGACTGGGCCTATCATATAAGCCGCACTAGCGATCTGACTCACGTACTAGCCGCGGCATATACGCGAGGTTTTAGACAAATTTAAACAAGATATACCATTAAACATTTCCTACTATAACCTCATTTTAAAATGTAAACCTATTAACAAACAAGAAGTCATATTCGAATAGAATAAACAGTACATGAATGAAATCTTTAAAATATATACCGTAAAACCTGGCATATAAGCCTGACTTGTGCATAAACCTCACCCCAACTTTGAGCTGATCCTATAAGCTGAACAAGCGATCTGATCATGGTAACATAGTAGCAAAAACCCGCTTAAAAGCCACACCCAGTCTCTGGGCCTATCATATAAGCCACACTGGCAATCTGACTCACGTACTAGCTGCGATCTATACGCGAGGTTTTACGGTAGTACTAACAAGACAAATTAAGATAGGATATACCATCAAACATTTGCTACTATAGACAGAGAGCCACAGCCTTTCAATAGGATTTAACATTAAACATTTCTACACTATCACAGCCTTTCAATAGGATTTACCATTAAACATTTCCTACTATATCCACACAGAGTCACAGCCTTTCAATGGGATATACCATTAAACATTTCCTACTATATCCACAGAGTCACAGCCTTTCAATAGGATTTAACATTAAACATTTCTACACTATCACAGCCTTTCAATAGGATTTACCATTAAACATTTCCTACTATATCCACACAGAGTCACAGCCTTTCAATAGGATTTAACATTAAACATTTCTACACTATCACAGCCTTTCAATAGGATTTACCATTAAACATTTCCTACTATATCCACACAGAGTCACAGCCTTTCAATAGGATTTAACATTAAACATTTCTACACTATCACAGCCTTTCAATAGGATTTACCATTAAACATTTCCTACATAGGATTTACCATTAAACATCACCTACTATATCCACACAGAGTCACAGCCATAGTAAGCGCTCTAACCACCGGCCCCGGGAGCTGAAGACGCACCCCGCCTACATCGAGTACCTCAACAGTCGCAACCTGCAGCAGCAGAACGGCATGCCCGTGCACCGCGAGGTCATGGAGCTGTTTGCTGTGGTGTGCATCGAGACCAGTCATTATGTGGCTTTTGTCAAGTGTGGCACGGGACCGAGCGCACCCTGGGTGTTCTTTGACAGCATGGCAGACCGCATGGGTAGGTCTCTTTTCACTATTACAATATCTACTCTACCTTAACCCACGGTGGAAGGCTAAGACAAAGGACCTCACACTTTGGGTATATCTTATACCCAATCATAACTGAGGGTTAAGTCAGATCGCCTACACCTGTACCCTGGTATGCCTACATAACCACTGCCCACTGGTCATAAACTCGGTGTATAACACCTCATCTCGACCTGTGCGGCAGTGGTTATGAGGCATACCAGGGTACAGGTATAGGCTATCTAACACAGAACTATTCACCATATGACTACTTTTAGTATTGGGAAATGACCACAGTAATGCAACAGTATTCAATGTAACTAACACATCTCCTAATGAGCAAGCCCCTCTTCATGATTGAATTTTAAACTAAAGATAACCCAAAATATCACATTTTTGGGGCAAAATTAAACAGAATTATGTGAAAATTGCATGTAAAATGTATATCTAAGTGTACCATACACAGTATTGCTATGATGAACATCTTGCTATCGTCGTAAGTATCCAAGGCGTTGTTTTTTAGGTGAACAACACGGTTACAATGTTCCCGAGGTGCGCGAGGTGCCAGATATGAATGACTGGCTGGCAGACCAGAAGCAGAATGACATCATGGCAGTGGACGATGACAAGCTATTACCTGAGCCCATGAAACGGCTGTTGTGTGACGGCTACATGTGTATGTACCAGAGTACTGACACTATGATGTACAAGTAGACACAACCCACCCATGGTGGTACCATCATGTACAGATAGACAATGTAGGATGTGGGCGAGCCGTGGCAACGTCAACCACCATGTACAAATAGACAATGTAGAGTGTGGGCCAACCGTGCAATGAATCACCGTCACAGACAAATGGGCGAACCATGCAGAGTAAACCATGATGTACAAATAAACAATTAGGCAAACCATGCGAAATGGAACCCACCATCATGTACAAAATGTAAAATAGGCGAACCATGCGGAATTGACCATCACGATGTTCACATAGTATGGATAAGCCTAGCCTAACTACCCTACACCACTTGCACCACTGGGCTTCCTCCTATGGGGAAACAGACAAATGGGACAGGAAGTCGGCAATTCTGAAGAACCCATTCCTCGTTGTACACAATTTCTGGCTTTGGTTGAGCAGAAGTTTGCCAGCTTTATTCTATCAGGTGAAACATAGGGTAAAGGTATTACAAGTCCAAGTGTTATAATGAGGCGCTGTGGAGAGGTGACATGGTGTTGTGACGCGAGGTACATTACTAGTAGATGTGTGGCGACTTGAATTCCCTGCAGGTTGACGAGTCGGTTTGATCTGTGCATATGTTATGCACAGCAGTGTTTGGCCTCTACCCATGCCAACATCAGGCTTAGGACTGAGAGAGGAAAATCATACAATTTGTAATTTTATGTAAACTAGTCCCTTTTGTGTTATATTTTTCTCTTTAATCAGTAGATTGTCTAATGCACATTTTTCTCTGAGACAGGCTCATCAGCGGGTCGTCTTCTTCTCTCCTTTCTGCCCCTTTAGAGTATGGTACAGCATCCTGTACCTCGTTGTAAATTTAATTGGATTATATACAATGTAAATGTTATGTTTTAAATTATTTATAATACGGTGTACGGAATACACACTATATTACAGTCATTTTTGATATAGGCATTTACTTTGTTTCCTATTACCTGTAAGGTTTTGGTAGAGAGTGTGGTAGTGTCCTTTGGTTGTTGACTATGTGTGGAAGTTATAGCATACTGTAAACGTATTAATTTTTGCTCAGTACATATTTTCGCGCATTTCGCGCACATTCCTATGTGCCCGAAAATATTGCACAAAAAAATAGCTTTCCAATGATATCTGGCATTCTATATTGCAATGCAAAAGAGATTCAAATACCAAATCTAACATGCTGGAGAAATCACATCCTGAAACTTACTGGTACATGTAGTAGGCTTATATGATGCCTAAATGATAACGTGGATGTTATGTGGCTCCTGATGTGACCATATACTATAAAGTCTCTGTTGGAAGGGGCATGGGGCAAAATATTTTGAGCAATAATTTTTGGGCTGTAAAACCCTTAATAATTGTCCAATTGAAAAACCATAAAAACTGGCATGTAGCTAAGGATCCCCTGATTGCAGCTGCGCAAAAATATGATTGCGCGAAAATGCCCTTAGGTGCTAGGTGCGCGAAAATTTAGCTGCGCGAAAATATCTACGTTTACAGTACTTTGTGTAGCTGCTTGTATCTACACTCGACAGGAGCACTACATAGTTTTCCTATCCTACTGCTATTGTGTCAAGACAGGTTTCTCTTGTTAGCATTTGGTATGCAAGGTATAAGATTTGCTGTAGAAAACTTGTTAGGTGTAAGTTCCAATATGAATACTTACGATATACGTGTACAGTGTAAAAAGCTCTTAACGCTAATTTAAACATTCTAGCAAAAGTTGTCTTTGTCAAGACTTATTATAACATACAATATAACATGGTTACTACCTGAACACGTTATCATTATTACCTTGTTGTTCTAGACACTGAGGGGCAGACAGAGCCCAGGGTGGCCACCAGGCGCCCTGACCGAGTCAGGCTCAGTGCCGCCTCTTGTGGTAGCGGCCGAAGACGCTATCCGTAATCTGGCTAAATGGATGTGGGGGCGAACATTTACTGTGACACTTACTATAAAAACTTTTTTTCTTAGGGTTAGGGGTAGGCGGGTTAGGGTTAGGGATAGGGTTAGGGTTAGCTTCTAACCGTTTTCCATAGTAAGTGTCACAGTAAATGTTCGCCCCCACATCCATTTAGCCAGATTACGGATAGACTTAACCGTAGCGGCAAAGTGTAGTGCTGACACCTAGTGGTGGGTGGCGGAGTGCCGCCGCTGCCGCCACCTAGCGGTGATTTAGTGCCTCAGCTTGAGCTGCCAGGTAGTGGTAGCAGGTTATTATAAAACCCTTGCATTGCAGCCTGTGATGATGGACAAATACAACCATAATAATAAACAACTCATTATTCACACATTAGTTTAACCCTTTAAGGAGTGCAAAGTGCTTTAATGTGCTATAACCCATCGGTGTCAAGACGCATGAATGCTGCCCTCGTGCAGTCTACTATAAACCAATGTTGCAAGAAAAAAAAAAATTATTCTTTTTTTTTTTGTTGCAAGAAAAGGTGACTTTTCAGAGAAGTTGTTGCCAAAGTTTTTGAACATTTCTGAAGCATGACCAATAAATACATGGATATAACCTCAAAATCCTGCATTTTAATATAAACTTTTTGAAAGATAATTGTCCTGTGAATCTCCTGATATGAGATGTTTGCAACTATAGCCATTATAGACAATGTTACACGCATTATGCTGAAACTAATGTAAACGCAACTTTATTTTGAAAAAGTCACCCCTTCTTAGCGCATTGGTCTATAGCCAGGGCTGCATGAACACATTATGCTGATCTGTCGGGAGTGTATCAAGCCCTTAGAGTCAGCATGACTGGTGTGATGCAACATTCGTAAGTGACTGGCTAGGGCTGAATTCATGTATCATGAGAGTGAACGACTATGCACTAACATCCTGTGCATCCCTTAAAAGGTTAACTCGGATTCGGACATCTATGTGGTCGGTGTGCTGCTGCCACTACAGTGTGGGAGGGGCACACCTTTCAAACCGCAGTTACCATTTTCCATTCATGTACATAGTCGGGGCATGGGTTGTTGTATGATGGCTTCTTACTTAAATGCCGTTACATACTATGCTATACATACAACAACATAGTCGTTGGTCAATAAGTCCTTCTTTGTCTTCTCTACTTAAGGCTTTGTATCAAAGTGATCCATATGTATCACAATGAATGGAGTGTAATAGGTTTATTATTGATGTGGAACCCCACTCAATGTACAGGAACTCAATTTACATCTTTACTGAACTAGCTTCTCCAGTGGAAAACCATATGGGGAACACTGCTATTTCTACATATAAGCAATGTGCTTAACCCTGCATAGTGTGCTGTGGTCTTTTGTCATCATGACGTAACAGTGCAGCCCTGGCAAGTCTTATTGCCAAGGCCGCATTATGCATCATAACAATAAAGGGCATAGTGCATTATACAGCTTGTAAAGGGTTAAAACATGATGCAGAGAATAATCAAAAAGACTAAATGAAACAAAACTGGAGTGTAAGACCTGACTAGGCTAAGACAAGCAGCTGAATACCCCCCGCTATAAACCTTTCATGACTTCCCGCCCGCAACCATTCCCTGTTAAGACAAGCATTACAACAAGGTTGGTATTCCTCAGTATTCATGGGCCTTATGCTGGTTTCACATACACCCCAGCAGACCTGACAAAGTCTTGAGTATCGCTGTTTTTGGTGCGGCCACTACTAGTGGATGGCCCATCTCCTTGTTAAACTTTTAATTGTGTTGATATGAGTGTTTAACGACGACAGAGGAGTGGCGTTTGATAGTTACTTGATTCACGGACTATGCACGTAGCTATGATGTAATTCCTGGTTCAGCTTTAGACTTTGCTGCATTGATTTATTGGTAGATAGAGGCTGGACTAGGGATGTCATTGGTATCGAATTTTATAGGTTATCAGTTATTCACTATTTTGATGTCGATATATATAATATATCAGTTATTCAACATATCCAAAAAAGAGGTAGATTAGGCCAAATTGATTTTGCATTATTGGGGTACAGAGTACAGAGGACTCCCTAAAAAGCTTAATAATGGTCTAATTTTCACGTCGCAAAAACTGACATTTTTTCAATAAGAAAAAAGAAGTTTTTTTCCACATTTTCCTATCTAAAAACCTTAATAATGGTCCGATTTACATGCCGTAAAAAGTGACATAAAGCAAAAAAAGAATCCAAGATGGCGGCGTATCGATACCCATTGTTTGTCGATTCAGTTATCAGATACATAGAAAATAGCGATGTATCGATACATGTGATACCAATGACATCCCTAGGCTGGACAGTGTGCTGAGGTAGATTTTGGCCCAGGTACATGGATTACTTTATTCATTCACATGTGGCATTTAAAATACAGTCATCACAATTATTTACAATTTCAGGTTTAAACAAAGATTTTTCTCAGTTGTTAAAATACATGAACTTAGAACCTGAAGGAACTATTTGAACAGTTTTAAAATGCTGAAACTTCAAAATGTAGGATGTTGACTGAACGTTTTCACAAGTCCTGCTAGGTTTTATCTGCCGATGTCTGATTACCTTTTTTCAACTACAATGAAATCTGATAAGATTGAAAATGTTTTTATAAATTTCCCGATTGCCCCAATGAGTGGAGAAATTAGAAGCTGGAATATGTGCGAAGCTATGTTTAGGAACTTTAATGAATGTGTATCCAACAAGAATCCATCATTTCAATATAATTGATGTTGTTTTTTAAGTATAAGACAATTGTACCTATTTTCCCGCTTTTCAATATTTACTTTCTGACCCAAATTATGTGTACCGTATTTGATGTAATAAGTGCCCTCCCCCTAACAAGGGCCCCCGCCCTTTTTAGGGCATTTTTAGACTGGAACAAAGGCTCAAATTTCACGATTTTGGAGACGGTTAAAGTCTTAAGTACTAAAACTCCATAGAAATAATTGATAAGCTCCCAGGGCGCTTATTATGTCGAATAGTAATATGAGTCACTAGAATATACTATCCGAACATTGTTGTGCACTTTCCCAGATCAAAAGATGGACACATTAAATGTGGAGGGTTACATAAATAAACATTATTGATGGGTATCAAAACAAGATTGACAACTCTGCACACATTCCAACTTTGAACGATATATATTGCAATTTGAAAACCAGCATCTGGTCCAAATTATGAAGTATAAAATACCAAATAAAGGGCAAATATTATTTTTAGAGTCTATATGTCAGTCAAGCACATGGATGTTTTATATGCAGTTATCACAGAGTAATGCCATTATTACTGAATATTATGCAAAGTGAATAAGCACAGTTCAACTGAAGATTGTGATAGTACAATGTATTAGGCAAAGGCTTTGTTTAGTGTGGAAAAGTGCTTATGTAATGTATCTTTGATCGATGGATTTGAAGTCAATTGTTATTAGAGAGAAGAATGAATTCAAATAACATATCTTTGCTGGTTTTGCCTGGGAACATGGTGTTTTCCCTTATTGTTTGTAATGTTTATGATTGCTATAAAATCGAGGATGCATTGCATATTTCCAAATTATTATATTGTATAGCAATAATCAACGAAAAATACATGTCTTTTCTTTTTTGGCCCCTTTGTATTGTCCTTTGAATTTTTTCTTTCATACTTAACCTGTGTTTTTTTTCTGTACCATGTCTAGATACCAAATGTTTTCATCATCCAAATCATCTAAATTTGTGTTCAGGCTAAGAATAAGGTGAGATAGTTCCGCCTGTATGATATATTTGTATAACTTGTATTATACAAATATCAGTGTATAAACAGTACTATTCCTCTCCCTGATGACCTCCTCTCACTTGGAGTACATTCACCAGACTAGAGCTGGTACTACCGCTTGGTGTGATGCATGGCAGTTTCAGTTGTAGCTACTGGTCACCCTGTGATAGTCAGCTATTGGGTTATTATTATTATCATTCTGTATTATTCCACATGTATATGCACCTGTACAGAAAGTAGCGGAGACGATCAATAAAAACTTGTTAACATTATCAGATCTTGCTATTCAATTCAATTAGGGAGATGTCATAGATACACCCAGAATCGCTACATCGACATTTCTATAATTCTGATTATTGCATAGAAAAAAGCATTATATCCATACACTATTTGTACCACTGATAGACTCATGAATTACCCTTCAAAACCCGCAAAAACTGTGTAAATATTCTATCTAGAACTTGCTTTTTATCCAGCTTAAAAATGATGACCTTTTTAGGCCCATTATGTTGAGGAAAAATGATTTCAGATTGTGCCCAAAGTGGTACCAAGCTTTAAGGCCTCATGTGTAAGGAAGGAAATAAACAGAAGAAAATACTTTTTTCAAGCAAATAAAAACTATGTTAGCAATATCGAAATAAATCGATAGAATTGAAAATTCAAGACCAAAATAGTGATAATCGAAATCGAAATAAATTGGATATCAATCACATCCTTAATTCAAATATAGTCGTAACAGAACCAAGCAGCAGTAATAGTTTTGAAGTAACTTATACACCAGTTGAGAAATCACCAAAAGATAATGACACTGCTTTTTTTCTGATTGTTATGATTCAAATCTCACATCCTCTTTCTCTCTTTTCTAAAGTATTGACCAGAATACATATTTTTCAGATAATTTCTTCGACTCTTTGATGGTAATCAAAATCCTGGCCACACCATAACAGGTAGACCGTCCCATAATGGCAGCAGCAAGCTAAGTGTACTGTCCTAACTGTCTATGAGCTAGCTATCTCTAACACTTAGTCTTCAGTTCTAAAAAATTCTCCACCCATGTCAGGAAATTTTATCTTAAACTTATGTCATGTAAATATCACTTACCTTTATGTTTATTGTCGTTCACATGAATCTTTTGCTACTGCTACAGAACAAAATCCCAGGCTGTTTGAAGCCTTGCATTTTCTATGATATTGGGGGTAAAGGGTTTTTGAGAGAACCATAGCTCTAATATTTAGGTTACCCTTTTGGCCATTATTAAAGTGGTCTGTATTGTTGCAAGTCTCTCCTTTGATTGGCTTGTTCAGGCAAGTGTGTCGTATCTGGTGACGGAGGAGAATGGGACAAGCAAGTATAACTATCCTTCAAGTCATGGGAGCATCCATGGACTAAACCTTGAAACTTCTTGCAATTTCCACAGGTGACCCCAGTTCAGGAAGCTACAACTATCTAGAGGGTAGATGGTTCGGTCCAGTCTGTCCATGGGTAGACTTGATTGATTGATTGATTTGTTTAACATCCAGATATACATCAAGTACCTCACTGGACATATCTCAAGTTTGCAAGGTAGCCTTCAACAAATAGTAGTAGTCTTGCCTTGCAGTAGTTCAAGTCAAGTTCAAGTTCAAAATCTTTTATTTTCACCTAGACCAAGGTACATTCATCACATAGTGTTGTTCTACCATCATAGTTAGTCTAGGAGGGTGAGATATTTTATATGCTGCTTACCCAATACAGCAGTGACTGTATATATGGATGATTGAATCTATGAAATTGTAGGGGCACAGATTACTCGTGCCTTTGTGATAACTCCGCAGGGAGGTATCACTTGGGTAATCCTACACCCCTATGTAAGGACTATACCGATCCAGTACGGTTCGGTTAAGTTGTCGGATGGGGAAGTAGCTCAGGGGAAGAGCACTTGGCTTCGGAGTCAGGAGGTCGTGGGTTTGAATCCCGCTTTCTCCAGATGACTACTCCGCGACCATTACACTGGTGGAGAAAGCGTGTGATGAGTGAACAGTGACACGTTGACACGTCAGTTGGTAAGCGTTACAATTTGCTAGGGGCTCGGTGAATTTGGAACCAGGTTCAGCCCCCAGTGGGTCCCAGGAATGGGACCTTCCACTTACTGGAAGCAACCGAGTCGTAGAAGGGTATGTTGGAAGTTAGTAACGCAGTTGAAGACTTGTCAACGGGTCGGTTGCATTGGCTGATTCGGTATGGTCTGGAAAGCTTACATCGTTGGTGCCGGGGTATCTCAGCAACTGCTTGATAAAGCCCCATTGGGACCTTCGGTCTTCAGTGGGTTAGCATCCCTGATGTCGGAGGACCACTAGATTTCCGGGGACTGGGACTCTGTCACTGCTTGATAAAGCCCCTTCTAGGAGGGAGAGAAAGCCCAATCCTGGAGAATCCGAGTCTATAAAATAAAAAGCTGAGTAGGAGCAGTGAAGGGGCACAGATTACTCGCGCCTTGGTGATAACTCCGCAGGGAGGTATCACTTGAGTAATCCTACACCCCTATGTAAGGACCATACTGATCCAGTAACGTACGGTTCGGTTAAGTTGTCGGATGGGGAAGTAGCTCAGGGGTAGAGTACTTGGCTTCGGAGTCAGGAGGTTGTGGGTTTGAATCCCGCTTTCTCCAGATGACTTTTCCGCGACCGTTACAAAATGAATGAAGGGCATCTATGAGGTGAGGGAGAAAACCGCTACTGTGGCACCTCCCCTACTCTTTTCAAAGGATAGCAAGTGTTCTTTTATTTGCCTAGTCCTACATACTTGGGCTACATAGTACCATAGTAGGCAGGTCCATTGATATTTCAGACATGGTTCACTGAGGAGAGATCACAAGGAAGACCACCAGTAAAAAGGCCCAGCCCACATATATGGTCTGCGGCTGGCAATAAAGCATATTATGGAAGACTTGAGGAAAATTTGAGAATTTCGGACTGTATTAGTCCAGCATTGCCTCACAGAAATTACAAAAGACCATTGCATGACCCTGCGTTAAAGGCGCACTGAACCCAGGACGTCATTTGCATACAAAACTCGGCAGGGTTAGGTCCTGGGTTCAGTGCGCCTTTAATATGCCTACCCCTTGAAAGTTTTGTTTTGCTGAAGACATTTCAAAGTTTCCATGGGTCAGGCTGATCCACTTTTTTTTCTATGCCTTGCCTTTAGACTAAGAATGCAGTAAGCCTACACTGGCTACAATAATAGTCAGTATAGTAGATCTACATCTACACTGTCAGGCAACTTGCCAGGGGCGTGGCAAGCACTTTCAAAGTAGGGGGGACTGAGGGGTATTTTGACCCTTTTTTACCCCTTTTTTACTTGACCTTTTTAGTTATTTTAGTTTGAACTTTTTTGGGGTTAGTCAAAAGTGGGGGGGAGGGGGGACATATCCCCCCCGGTTGCCACGCCCCTGCCAAGACGTCAATCTAGATATTTACATGCCTGACCATTTTTCTATCCTGTTCTATTTACACCGGGCCTTTCTAATTATCTTATAGATATCCTGAAAAGACCATCTTTTTTATCGTGTTCTAGACTCTATTTACACCGGGCACTTTCCTAGGTTTGTTTCAGCACCTGAATTTTGTGAGGAGTTGTCCTTTTACTTAAGTACTACTGGAAGCTGGTGCTCATGCGCCCCTTTTTCCAGCTCTTTTTAGTCCTGTTATGCCTGACCAGGTAGGGGTACTCACTCCCAGTCAAATTTGATTGGGTGCTGTCTTGTCAAGTCTGTTCTTAAATATGCTCACATTTTCCGCCAGTACAACTTCGTTTGGTAGGCTGTTCCATGAGTGTACCACTCACCGTGAGAAACTTTCTTGAGTTGACCCGCTGACTTAAATAGTTTCCTTTGGTTGCCCCTACTTCTGCATGGGTTTCCATCCAATCTTAGTACATCCTCTATTTTGCAAGTTTACTTATTGAACAACTTATATACTTAGATCATGTCCCCCCTTAGACGTCTGAATGCCAGTGTAGGTAGTTGTAGTTCCCTTAATCACTGGTCATACAGTTTATCTTTAAGGCCCGGGAGTTGTTTTGTGGCTCTTCGTTGGACTTTTTCCAGGAGTTCTTTGTCTCCTTTCTTGTATGGTTGCCAGATGGGAGCACCGTACTCTAGATGTGGTCGTGCTAGGGTGATAAACAGACGTTTGAATGACCAGTGGTCGAGGTGGGTGAAGGTCCTCCCAGTAAACAAAAAACGTTATACAATATTTTATTACTTTATATAACGTTTCTCTAAGGCTCATTACTATGGCATAACGTTATATAAAGTTTTAAAATGTTATTTTGACGTAAAATAACATTTTTTTAGCTGGGCTTTGGATTATACCAGCCATTTGGTGCCCTTTTGCTGCTCTTGTGTGGATTTCGGCTCTGAATGATAGGTCCACATCGAATAGTATTCTAAGGTCTTTTTCTGATTGGACTTCCTTTATTATATCTTCCCCTGTATCATACTGGACCACGTAGTTTAACCTGCCTACATGGGTGGAAGAGGAGTTGCCATTTTTGTGACCACTCATGGGGTTTCTTGATGTTCTGCAAACATCATAGTAGTTGAGGACAGACCATGCGGAAGGTCATTGATGTATATGACGAACAACATAGGGCCTAGGACTGAACCCTGTGGTATTCCACTACAAACATATGATTGAGTTTTTCAGATAGTGCCCCATTCACCATTACCTGTTGTGTTCTCCCTGCTAGAAAGTCCTCTTTATTATACCCCCCATACGATAATGTAGTGGTGAGTGAATGGGAGGTTTGTATTCCACCCACGGGGAGCATATGGGGGGTTGTATTCAACGCTAGGGGTGTATTTGGGCGTGGGGAGTTGAATCCGGGGGTCTGGCGTTGAATCCGGGGGTCTGGCGTTGAATCCGGGGGTCTGGCGTTGAATCCGGGGGTCTGGCGTTGAAAAGTCCGACTACAGTGCTGCCAGGGAGGCTGGAGCGGCAGTTTAATGAACTAACCGCCCACAGCGCCCCAAGCGGACCGGGCCGACAACAAAATGACGACGACAGCGCCCTCAGCGAGTCACTATGCTACTATAAAACGTACTGCAGCGCCCCAAGCGGGCTGGCCGACAACTAAAAAACGACGACAGCGCCCTAAGTGAGGGAAACGTCAACTAATTTGCGCGGCGTTTTGGGGGCGTGGCAGCCGACAATTAATCATTCCAGCGATATGAGCGACATGGAGAACACGTTTGAGCTGCAGGCGGATGAAAATGGGATATATTCGATTATCGTAGACGATTTATTGGTCGGCCAAATAGCTGAGATCATGGGTGAGTGTAATGTGGAGGATGGGAATGGTACAGAATTCCAGGAGGGAGCGTACGAGGCCCTTGTGGAGATGATGACAGAGGGAGTTGCTGCCTTACATACCAACGATACACCTGTGGTCGGCTCTGAGACCGACAATGCCGACGACGATACAGGCGATATAGGCAACTTAATATCGTCGATGGAAGGCCGACAATATCGTGAAAAGATAAAAGAAGTTAATGCTGAGGAAGAGGACGATGTTGTTCTCCCTATAGCGCAGTTAGATTTGAATGTGGAGTTAAACCCTAACCCTGATTGCCGATCGAAAAATGCTGGTCCCAAGCCTGCAGCCACTGGAAAAGGGGGTGAAAAAGGTGCCAAAAAAGGGAAGAAGAGGCCCCCCCCCACCAGAAAACGCTACAGCCCCCCCAGAAATTCCTGAGCCTGCCCCCACCCCCCCAGAAGCAGAGATGATGAATGACCAAGAACTGCAGGCGTACGTTGATGCCCAGAGGTCAGCTAACACAGTGAAACGCACAAAGCAGGTAAGGGTGTATTTTAAGTTACGTAAAAGTTAATTATTAATTTTGAAAAAAAAAAAAAATCATGAAAAATGTGTAAAAATTCCCAAAAAATTGTAAAAAAAATCCAAAAAATGCCCCCAAAAAAACTAAAAATATATCTAACATTTGCCTTTTTTTTGCAGGTTGTTGGAAAATTTGTGGAGTTCATAGGGCTTCAGTTTGACGATTTTCGCAAGGTTTGGGAGCTAGACGCAGCTACCTTGAATAACTATGTCTGCAACTTCTTGATATAAGCAAAAAGACAGGATGGGACCCCCTACGAGCCGGACACGCTGACTTCTATGCTGAGAGCAGTGGACAGGTAAATAAAATGTGTTGTTATTTATTAGTATAGATTAATGTGTAAGTCCTAATATTACCTGTGTGCCTTATGGGATTGGGGCCATATTTTTGCAATTAATTTCAGGTCAGGATCGAATTTATAACCTGTTTTAATGTCATTTTGTTGTTTTTATATTTTCAGACACCTCCGTGAGAAAAAGTATCCATACTCCCTGCTGCAGGACGAGGAATTCGAGGGGGCCCGAGCCATTTTGGCATCTAGAAGGAAGCAGTTGAAGGGTCTTGGCAAAGGTGGTAGGCCTAACCGGGCGGAGGCTCTCACCCCTGAGATGATAGACATTATTTGGGAAATGGGACTCTTTGGTAGGGGTAACCCTAGGGCGCTACAACATGCATTATATTTCTACCTCACCTGTGGATTTGGTTTTAGAGGCTGCCACGAGTCAAGACAACTATGCTGGGGTGATGTCCATATGGGTAAAGACGAGGATGGTACACGCTACCTGCAGCTAGATTGCGAGCGCATCACTAAAACTAGACAGGGATTGGAGGGTGGGCATACCAGAGCTTACAACCCAAGAGTGTACGAGGATGACAACTTCAATAGAGATCCTATAACCTTGTACGAGCTCTTCACGTCAAAACGCCCCCAGGATCAGAGAGCAGCTAATTCCCCTTTCTACCTGTCAATCCGCCCAAACTGGGAGTTTGAAGACGAGCAGTGGTATAAGTCAGCTCCTATGGGAATTAACACGCTGGCAAAAGTTATCCCTTCAGTAGCTAAGGAGGCAGGTTTCGAGGGAAGGCTCACCAACCATTCGTTACGCAGAACGGCATGCCAAAACTTAGTCGCAGCAAATATACCTTCCACTGCGACAATTCAACTAACTGGCCATAAAAGTGTAGACTCCCTCAGCTCCTACGCCGTGGCGACAAAGCGCCAAAGGAAAGAGATGAGTTTGATAGCGACCGGGCAGGCCACAGAGCACACAGTCGCCCTAGCTCAACACCAGAAAAGGCAACGGGTAGAGGCTCAAGTACGAAAGGAATTACAAGCTGAATCTGAGGAAGCCATTGTTCCAATTTGCCCCCCTCCCCCCTCCCACCCTGTTATTCCCGTATTAGATGCCTCCCGGGGTCCCCCGGCTAGACTGCCGGAGGGGATGGAGGCGTTCGCCGCCGCAGCCCGGGGAATGTTTGCCGGGGCCAACGTCAATGGAGGGGTGATCAATGTGGCATTTAATTTTCAGCCTAAGACGGAAAATAATGCTTCCATGGACATTTCCAACACACAGTAGGGTGTAAGAACACTTCATGCATCTATTGCAGCTTAAATCTTAAGGTGTTACCTTGTTTTAATAGAGTTTCCTCGGTTCCAAAATGGAGCGTAAAATCCGACATGTTGGCGTGCCCGCCATTGTTCTAACACTGATGTTTCCCTCGTGCTCCCGAATCACAAATGACAGAGCGCATGCGCAGATGTAGCGCAACCGGAAGCCCGCACTAGAAATAAAATTAGCCTCAGTGGCTTTTTTTTGTTGAAAAAGTGTCTTATTTCATTAAATTAATTCTATAATGGCTGCATAAAGTCGATATGATTCCATAAATTGCATTCGAAAATCATATTTTACGTTAAAACGAAAAAAAAACAAAAAACAGTATCGCCGCCTGGTGTCATTTTTGAGAACTCCCGTGAGGTAGCGTCCCAATCGTCACTTCCGGTAAAAATGGCGAAGAATCCAGAATTAGGCTAAGGATATTGGACATTTTGCTGGATTACGGTAAATATAAAGCTTTTTTGGGTACGGGCGGGTATAATAAATCAAAAACACAACTTGTGGGCATAACTACGCGTAGTTATGCCCACTGCGTTGTGTTTTTGGTTAATATTTGTCTCGGAAACTCCTCAATGCTTGACAAAACCTGGCTGGTCCTTACCGTACAACACCCCCCGGCAGCACCAACCCCGCCGCCCCGGGACACCACCAACCACCAAACCTTACTTGAGTCTTGACTACCGTGACGCCTGACGGCCTGTGAAGTTTGAGTCAAATAAGAGAAATTGGCTACTTTTTGGCACTATTTTCGTCGAAATTTCTGTCTTAATCTTTCCCTTGGGTCAATTGTATCATTTCTCGTAAACCGCACCGCGTCAAGATCGACTGTAACGAGCGAGTGTTTCTTCAAGTTTTGCACAGAACCGTAGATCGAGTTCCACTTCCAAAGTTCGTCTGCTCCAAAACGCCGTCTGTCCGAGTCGTTGGCGCCAACAGTGACGTCACAAATCGTTGTCAGAATTTTATTTCAGTTTCTTCTTTTTACATTATCTATGGATTTAGATACCTCATTGTGACTTTGACTAACTCACAACCATCAAAGATCTATTAAAAATGCGATTTGGGCTCGAATTTTAACAAAATGAGGACTACGCCCGGAGAGTGACGGTTGCTAAGCGTCGTGTTGCTAGGGTACGGGGCAAGTCGTCAAGGATACAACAGATAGTAGCGGACTACGGCAAGACACGGGATTTGGTTTCCCTCCGTGAAAAATACCCGCATTATGTCAGAATTTAGTTGTCTGTAACTACAAATAAGCACAAATTATCAGATATCATGGCCAAAAGACGAGGTAAGTTATATGTACCGGGGTATCTACTTTCTGTTATGTTCATACTTTTTCGATTTGTCCGAAAGTCGGATGATCAGGATGGCATAACAGCGGCGACAGCTTTGTTGATTTATCTTTGTCTTTGACTCAGTTTGAGTTTTGTAGACCTAAATTGTGAAACTGGGCCTGGGAAGTTAAACAGAAAGTTAGGGTCCCTACCCATTAGGGCCATACAACTATGGGAGTGATAATTTTTGGAGGGGGGAGGGGATTATTTGGCCTACAACTTTCCAAAGGTGGGGAGCGGATCCCGGGGGGGATTTGACGCCTCCTGACCTGAGGCTGAGCCCGCCTAGTTGAGCTTACCCAACCTACTACTCAGGCCTTGCCTCAGTGGGTTGCATCGGAACTAAGCCCGCCGGGGAGGGGGGGGGGGGGGTACTCGTATTTATTTTGACACCGGTGTGCAGCTGAGCCTCTGACAAACCCATACCCTTGGCTGGAGGGATTTTGGTAAAAAAGGGCCTATATTTTACGCGGAAACGCACCTCTTTGCTCAAAACTAAAGTGCTTCTGTTTAAAGAAATTTGCCGAAAACTGACCCTCAGTTGGAGGGATTTTGGTCAAAAGTGACCCTTTTTGCATTAATCCCCCAGCTAGCATCCTGACGTTGGCCCAACGTTGGCTCAACGTAGTCAAGGGTTGGACTGACGTCAGCATGCCAACGTTGGCACAACGTAGTTTTGGCCGGGGGCATTTTGTTTGAGCCAACGTCAGCATGCCAACGTTGGCCCAACGTTATGCCAACAGTCATTATGTTGATAGTGTACCAACATCAGGTGCAGATATTGACACAACATAGTTTTTGCCAACAGGTTTTCCATTCTATTAAACTTTGTATTATGCTCATATAGAGTATTGATGATCATTAAATTGTGATTTATTCTGCTAAAGACAAGAATCAGTTTAGAAACACTGGGAAAGTTGGTAATTAAGTATGTTATAGCATATGAATGGAATATCCCTGGCTTTTATAACCTATATAACACACGTGGGGCCCAATTAATGGCCACTTATGATGAGAGATAAAGGATCTGCTGGGCAAAATCTCTTCTGACAAGCTTCCATGCCCTCTAGTGGAGGTTGGACATGCAACGTTGGCCCAACATTAATATGCCAACGTTGTGCCAATGTTGGCATTTCAACGTTGGCACAACGTAGTTTTGGCCGGTGGCATTCCATTTGAGCCAACGTCAGCATGCCAACGTTGGGCCAACGTTATGCCAACTCTCATTATGTTGACATTGTACCAACGTCAGGCGCAAACATTCGCCCAATATTGCAACATTGGTATAGCATAAATTTCCCAATGTTGGTACAACGTTGGCATTTCAACGTTGGCACAATGTAAAATTATTGCCCGCAACGGTGCCAACCATTGCCAACGTTGGCCCAACGTAACCATGCTAGCTGGGCCTGGTGAAAATTTTAAAAGGTGACCCTTGGCTAGAGGGATTTTAGGGAAAACAGACCCTTGGCTAAAGGGATATTGGTGAAAACAGACCCCAAGTTGTCTACAGGGATTTTGCTAAAAACTGACCTTTAGCTAGAGGGATTTTGCTCAAAAAACACCCTTGCCAGCCGCACACCTATGTATACAAAATATACCGGTACCAAGTCCTGGATCCACTAAGGAGGGGGGGGGGGGGTATAACTTTAGAGAGGAGGCTTGGTGTGTTGCATCAGTAAAGTCTTTGCGTATCCTGTAGGCCTAGATCTACCCCGGGATCTACCATATGGCCCGCCCTCTTTTTAGGAGACTATAATTCCCAGAATGTCATATGCATAGCCTTAGGAGTGAAAGGCCTAGCTCTAATTATGATATCACATTTTCTCTTTTAGATATCTCTGAGGATGGCTTTGGGCATCTTATGAAGAATGAAACATTTGTTGATTTCTTCAACATCTTCCTCTCTTTACCGGTAAGTAAACGAATATAGGGTGCCATCTTTTATCATAGTCTTCCTTCAATTTCACAAATATCCAACCAGGAAGTCATAAGATGATGATGGACTGTTTAGGCAAAACTGGAAACCTATATTAGAAGTAGTGTCATATTTTCATTACTAGCATAATAAGCTTAGATAAAATGCATCCATGAATGATAACACTACCATTCTTCTCTTGCAGTCTTTCTCACAGAGGATGATGTATATGTATGATAAGAAGACCTTCCAGTTTGACCCCCCTCTAAAGCGACGCCAACAGGTAAATAAATCCTTATTCTAGAGATTTAAAGAGGGGCTAGCACCGATCCTAGCAAAGACCGGTACCTGCCCAAGTTAAATTTGATTGGACAATAGGTAGTCACATGACTAGCGGATACGTGTAGCAGTACTAGCTGCCCCATAAAGGCGCAAACAACTCATAGTGGGTACTGTAAGAGTCACCTGATGGATACACCAACATTGTGTTACACATAGTGACTTTTAGCTCATATACTGTGCAGGTATTGGGTTATAAAACTGCCTGTGGCAATTTAAGGTGACAACTAGTGACAGTGCCATACCTAGGTATACTGCTCACTTGTGACTTAGAAATTTACACAGTGCAGGATTTCAATGCCTGGGTTTTAATGTCACCCAGAGTTCAGGGAAGTGCAAAATATCAGTGGTATTAAATGTCATAGCAGCTCTGTTAATGTCTTACACTTTTTCACTGGATTTGCCTGGATGTGATCCACTACTTGACTGGTTAACCAAAGAAATCCTGAAATTATTCAAAACTTGCTTTGTTCCTGTCTAGGTGCTGGAGAAGCGGAACCTTACAAAGTGGCTGTGTGAACAGCGGATGCCGTACTTCAGTCGGTCGGAGTACTACCTCGAGTACCTACTGTGTGAGGAGCTCATGACGATACAGCCACACCTCACTACCAGCTCACATGATATAGACTACGGTGAGTTATAACATGTTTGAATAGACCGTTTGGTTCAAATATATTGGATTACGGATCTGCCAACGGTATTTTAGGCATTTTGGGGGGGGAAATGAATCTTTTGTTCTTTTTAATTTTTGAAGTTTTCAAATCCATATATAATAAATTATATATGTATTAATTAAAGCACAACTACAACAACAAAATTTGGTGTCGATGACAGAAATGATGTTTTTATTTCTGAATGTATATCACTACGTTTCGGCTGAATTAGCCTTCATCAGGTGATCTTTTAATTTTTACCTTTGTCCGCTGGGAGTTTTGACAAAAAAGAAAGGTGAGTTATATAACATGTTATATTTGGCAGTAAATAATCCTAATAACTCACCAACATACATCCTCATGTCATGACTAGGTCACATGATATAGGATAGGGTGAGTCATGTGTGAATGACTCACCATAACAAAGACTACCTTAAATCTTGTACACAAGTTGCAGCTAATACACAATTCAATCTTAGCTTCAATTTGATACAAACATACCTATGTAAGGTGCAGTATATTTGAGGGTTTTTAGATGTGTATTACAATACTATTACTCAGCTTTTGAAAATTGTTCTGTACTCCTTCTGTATTATCATCAGAATTATACTCTGCAAAAAATATTATTTAAAAGCATTCAGGCATGCATAGAAGGTGTATCACTGTATGGTAACACTCCTGCTAGAAATAAGCAAAATAAATTTTGTATTTTCCCTATTTCACAGAGCAATTCCGCGTCTTGGAGGACAAGACGTTTGTGAAGTCTGTCATTGGTCATGTGGTCGGAATGTGCCACTTCCGGGTGTACCTCGCAGGGTCCCCGGGGGAGAAGGTGGGTACCCGGTCATGTGTTTTGATATACCGTATTCGACCTGATAAGCGCCCTCTCCCTAATAAGCGACCTCCGCCTTTTTTTCAGAATTTTTCCAGAGTATTTGATATGCTCCTCCGATTTTTTTTTCCTGTTTTTCACACCTTGTGTGAAATGAAACACTTCACATCTGTGCAGGTGGTAAGGCCATGCCAGGTGTGAAGGTAGAGGTTTTAGTAAAGGCTACTAAGGTGGGCCAATATTCTGTATAATGTAGTCATGGGGGGGTGCTTATTAAAATGATAGTTGGGGTTGAATTTTGACTCAAAATATTTTGTTAAGCACCCGGGGCACCTTTTATGTTGAATACAGTATTCATTTGAAGATAAGATTCATTAAAAAACTCATGGTAATCATTGATTAACTTAGTAATAAAGACCTACCTAAATACCATGAATCTAAAAATTAAGGCCTTCAGTTAAAGATATACTTTTAATTCTGGTCTTTGATGCTTAATGTAAATCAACCAATTTAGTAGAATAATTCTTTGTCTTCTATGTCAACAAAGTTAACCACCTTTCATGGCAGAGTATTTCAAAGTGTAGTATCTGATTATGAATAAAGAAAAAAGGGCACCAGTTGACATGGTACATTTCATCATAGTGTTCTTTGTTTACAGATTGCGAAATATGTAATTATTTTAACCACCTGCCATGGTCGTCCATCAAAAAGGTTTACGGTTATTATAGTAGAGTTCCTTTTGGAGTGTTCTGTATTTAATCATTTTAATACTGTTTTATCTTAGGCCACTTAAAATTGATTATCAGCTTTGCGGACAGCATGGGTGTTTTTTGCACCTTTTGAGAAAAAAAAGGCCTAAAATGGCCGCACCTAAAAAAAATCTTAAGAAAAGTTGCAAAATGATCAATATCTCAGCTCATAATAAGGGTAGAAACCTAATTTAAAAGGGGTTTTAGACCTAATTTCCAATTGCAAACTATCAATTTTCTAGAAAAAAAGAAAAAGGCCCTCCCGCCCCTCCAGAAAAAAGTATAACAAATAAAATAAAAAAGCGCCCTCCCGCACCCAAGATTGTTTTGATCTTTTTCAATCGTTCCACTACATAATAACCTGCAAAGGGAAGAAAGCTCCTCAACATTTGCCTATTTCATTTCATGTACTGATAAATGCATATGGCAGAACTCCTCACAGTGTGGTCTATGTTAACAGATATTGGAGTTCTGGAAGGATGCAGAGCGGTTTCACAGAACGCAGCATCGTGGACTGAGACGCCTCCTGTTTAGGGAGATCCAGATCAAATATTATAAACCAGGAGGACTGTCCACCTTCATTGACAACAGCACTTGGCAAGCTCTCAATGGTAAGTTTTGAATATTCATTTTATTACTTTTAATTTACATGAAATATCACTTGCTGCTGCTGCTTCTGCTGTCTCTAAATGCTTAGTGCCCCTACTGGGGTCAATGTCTAACTGACCTAGATCACAGGGTGTCTGTCTAGTTGACCTAATTCAATGTGGGTCAAGCTGACCTACTTACAACTGACTGCTCTGATGTCATTAATAATACTGATGACCAGATGGTAGCCATTGGTCACTATAAATGAGAGGGACTGATGCCTTTGTTACATGTTTCCTATTTCACTTTTCCAGATGGAGCCACTGCTGCTGAGTTTGATGAGAATCTCCCTGAGCTCCCGGCACCTTTCCGCGACCTTCAGAAGTCAGCGATGACCTTGCTGCAGCACTATTGGCTACAGAAGTACCTGCTGCACCATAATGCACAGCGGCAGAAACTGCTACCTCCTCCCGGCCCCGTCACATCTGACCTACGCCTGATGCAAGATATGAAGGACATTGACAAGGTTTATTGCTGCCTCAAGAGCAGTTCAAACTACCGTAAAACCTCTCTCATAAGCCAACCTATTTTGGGGATTTTAGACTTGATTCAACGTATAGCATTGTGTCAAAGAAGGGGTAGGGGTACAAGAGAGGTTTTATCAAGTAGATCATAGTTTAATTCTGTTAAGATGAACCAAAATCCAGCATATAATTTTTGGTCAAAGGGGGGGTTTGGCTTATGAGAGAGGCTTTATGGTAGGGATGTCATTGACACCCAATTTCGTATTTAGGCCGATTCTTGCAATATTTGGTCTTGATATTGTGATATTTCATGACATTATAAAAGAATCTTCAAATTATATATGCCACTCCAATACAGAATATAGGAAATAACTAATAACAATATCTGACCATTTTAAATATTGATATCATCAACATTGAGATATACCGATCACATGTATTTAATGCTCTGCTTGTCCCTATGTTGTAGCTTGTATTCATATCTCTTTATCCGTTCCCTTTCAGGCGCTTGGGGTGGTACAGGGTGCCTCCACAACGAACAACACAACCAAGGCACTTGGCGCCAAGGCCAACTGGATGGCCATGTTTCCTGGTGTGAAGATCGACGACTCCTTCCTGACATCAACAGAGGACATTGTGACGTCACACAGCGATGGGGAAGTGACCTTGACCCGGGTAGGGTCAGAGTTTGAGGAGATGTTAGAGCGTTACTTTGAGAGCAGCAGCAGCTCAGAGAGCAGCTCGCAGGAGGACCTACAGTGGGGTATGTACTCACCGCGATCTCCCAGCAGATTCTCTGATTTGTTTGTACCCGCAATACTTCCCTCTGCTAATAAGTGGCGGAGCACCATGAAAACTTGCCGACACCATGGCTGAGGATGATGCTTTTAAAATACCTATTTATACTACTATGAATGTATGAAAAAAAGGGAACTATTTTTGGTAACCAAGTTGTACCTCCCTTCTTCCACGGAATATTCCCCGTAATCCTAGCCTTTAGTCAGAGTCTTATTTGATACAGTGCTGGGAGAGTACTCATAATCCAGATATTTAAGCTCATTATGACCTAGTTTGCTCAAAAATGTCCATACTAGTGAGAGCTACCTTATGTTAAACTTATTAGAAAAACTGTGACCTTCAACTATGGAGGTTGCGGTGTCTTTGAACTCACATGAAGGTGATCCACTTATGTCCCTTTTCCTTTCTGTACAGAGGTGGGACCCATGTTCCCCAACCTTATACCTGAGGAAGTGGACCATGTTCAGGTCACCCGTGATCTAGTCGCCCAGATTGCCGAGGAAGAACACCGGAGGAAGCATCTTGTCACTGACAACCTGGCCATGTTTGAACAACTTCAAGGTCAAGATCAAGCCCAAGGTCAGCCAATGACCTTGTACTCTGAGTTTGGCCTCCCAAGGCCAAGGACGTGTGAATCTGGAGAGGTACGACCAAAGGAAAATACGACAAAGGGAACAGGGTCGTTGCACGCCAACTTGAAACTCCCCAGTCTAAAGGGCAGCCATGGGTTCACAGCGCCTTTACGGCAAAAGAAGAAGATGACTAGAAAAAGTTGTGCCATCAGCAACGTTGACGTATTGAAGCTCAGTGGGGACCAGCGGAGACCGGGGGAGAGGGAACCAACCTGTGTTACACCGCTCGGCTTCTCCTATACCAACCTGTCTGAGGGAAACTATCGTTACGACAATAAGGTAGGGGCTACTAAATAATCTAATCATTGCTCGTAAGGAAACCCTCCAAATACTATCCCATTCAAGTGATAGCCTTTAGTTAACTAATATGTCATGGCTCTTTACTATCTAAACTCTTATGCCTTCACACCTGTCTAGGCAAGGTGTCAAAAACAGTAAACAAATCAGAGGAAAAAATGAAAAAAGTCTGGAAGAAATCTAAAAAAGTGGAGGAGGCGCTTATTAGGGGGAGGGCCCTTATGGCATGAGATTGATACAATTGAAATGTCTTTGACCAGGTGTAGTCCTTGACCAGCAAGTTTCAAAAGGGCTGAAACGGGAGCTATGTAGACAGAAATGGGGGGAAAAGGTTAATGGATATTCTAACACAATATATTGCAAACGCCCGGCATTTCTGTGTACATAGCCCCCATTTCAGCCCTTTTGACTACACCCACTCAAAGACATATCGATTGTATTAATCTCATGAGACAGAGCCTTATTAGGTCGAACACGGTAATCAATCATTACTTAACTCACCTTATGCTTACTCATTACCAGGTGTCAGGTTTATCAACCTGACATACGCCTAGCTCCTTACCAGCTAGGTGCTGGTGCGCTCCCTGGTGTCTGGTGATGTGGCTGCCAGTTTGTAGGGGCCAGCAATATACTAAATACTATAATCATATTTTATTTCGCACTGTAGATATTTTAAATATACAAGGTGACATTTGTCAAGTCATGAATTTTATTTCAATAAGGCATTGCACTATGATTACATGCATTGCTATAAGAGGTAAAACTTGCTCATTACCAGGTGCTGGTTTGTTAACCTGACATATACTTTACTCGTTACCAGGTGCTGGTGCGCTCGCTGGTGTCGGACCTGATGTGTGGCCGTCCGTTTGTGGCCTACCTGCTGAGGTACAGACACCAGGAGGAGGCCCGGCAGGTCCGGCTCTGGGAGGAGATCCACTCCTACCTGTCCATCAAGCCCATGGTGCCCCACGAACCCACCGCCACGCGCCTCAGGTACTGGAGGGCCAACCAGCTTATATTGAGGTAAGAACTGCGTAGGGAGGGCCCTGCCAAATCTATCGCGAGATATTGACGCTAGATGTCTCCACCCGTGGGACTGAATTATAGCTCTGTAAGGCTCAGCTCTCCATCACTCTCCAATATCCACCGGTGGATAATGGCCACCACCCATAGTTAGTTAGCACCAAACCTCTGCTAGAGAGTGAAGGCTACGTTGGAGACTTGAGGCACGCAGAGACTACTCGGCCGCAGACTGAGGGCCCTGCCCAGCTAGCACGACTTAATTCATTTGATGATGTTAAATGCTCTAGTGCACTGCCACCTTAGTTCTGTGAATCTAAATGAAATCTGAGGAGAGATAATGAAGGGGAACCTAGAGGGTATCAAGACTTATCCAACTGGGTGTTACCTGGGTGTTCTGAGAATAATGAGAATAACACAAGAATTCAGATTATTGATGTACAGATATTTAAGTGTTGCCATGAGCTTGTAGTTTTGGATGTATTAATAACATTTTCTACATTTTGCCTCTAAGGACGTAACCTTTAGGTTTGCTCTATTTAGAAAACTTTCGTGGAAAGACACTTCCCTTCCGCTTTGGGCTCAATGCATGACTCTGTCAGTGACCTGGTCACCATGGCAGAGGGTCGGACATGTGGCTGGTCGAGGTTGAAAAATTTTCACCCCAAAAAAAGTGATACCCAGTTAAGAATGTAAAGAATATATTTTCAGATTCCTAAATGAGACCGACCCGAACCAGCTGCTGCGTAAAGAGGGCTGCTGTCCTGAGTTGGTGACTCTGCCACCAGGGGTCAGTGCGGCAGTCCGTAAACTCATCGTGTTGGGTAAGGCCGACGGCCTGCTGGCACACCTACAGGACTACATCAGTCAGGTAAGGCACACCTCTAGGCCTAAAAATTAAAAAGAAAAACTGTTCTGTTCCGGTAACATAAGCAAAAATAAATAGGGTCGGTAGGTCGGATTTCTTTTTTTTTTTAGCAATTTTTTTTGTCAAAATATCTGATTTTGGTAGTGATATCGGCAAAAATGTCATAATTTTCTCAAAAGTTAAAAAAATGTCTTAAAAAAAATTAAGGTCGGCCCCAAATATGTAGGGTCGGTCGGGATACTGGAACACAATTATTTAATTTTTTAGGCCCTATCAGCAGGCATACCGAGTTCGACATAATAAGGGAGTGGTCATTTTTTAACAACAGGGGGGGATCGGTGGATTTTCGCGCGAGCGGGTCGAAAATTTTTGGTCCCCCCCGCGGAAGGGGTCACAAATTTTTCGGTCCCCCCCCTAGGCAGGTTGAAAATGAGCGCGGACGACCCCTTTGAGCTATAGTAATGCGCGGGCTTTTTCGCTAAAAAGGGGTGTAATTTTTTTGGTCCCCCCCTCAAGAGGGGTCCAAATTTTTTTGGTCCTCCCCCTTCAAGGAGTCCAAATTTTTTTGGTCCCCCCCCTGTTGTTAAAAAATGACCACTCCCTAAGCGCAGATATTTTAAACTTTAAAAAAGAAAGGAAAATATAATTTTGCGCACATCCCACACACATTTTTCCCAATCATTTTGCTGATACAGTGGGAAAATTTAATTGGGCGTACATCCCACACCAATTTTCCCCAGTTATTTTACTGACTTTAGATGCACGAAGTTGGTCCTTCCTCACACTAGCCAGAGTTATTTTACTGATGCAGTACTATATTCTACATAATAATCACACATTGTGCTTAGCAAAGTGGGGTGTGCCCGCTTATCAAGGGATGTGCACTTCTTAATTTGAACACGGTAGACGCTAACACAGTTTCAAGGTTCCATTCGTCAGTTTAAAGTCAGGTATTTTTTATTTGTTTTAAAGTCAGTTGAATATCAGTAAAAGAATATTTTACCGGTTCCTTTTCTAAATTTTGAAAGTAGTTTTAAAAAAGATTTTCAGTTAACTTTTCAAAATGCTACAAGGGACACCGTGGTGACTTCACAATTTTAGTTCTAGTTTTTGAAAATTATCTGGGTGCGGTTATCAGCGAAATGTGGTTATCCGCTGCCTTTTTTACCCAGAAAATAATAAATGAATCAGCCCTCAGAACTATACATCAGAAAACCTTGTATGACTCACACCCAAACCCCCAATAGTGTACAACCCACACCTAGGGTTCCTTTCCGTAAACCTCCAGGTTGTATTTAAGACTCTACTGTGTTCAGGTAAAGCTTGCAGAATTATTACAATGCTGATATTATTTGATGTTACCTGAAGTCATCATGCCTCAATAAAACCTGTCCTTTCAGAGTCTCCATGGACTGTGGAAGAGCTATGTCCACTTGGACAAGGAAACCTTCATGGAATCAACGGTAAGTTACTCACTTAAGCATTGGGCTGTGTCTCAAGAAATAGGGCCAAGTTGATAGTCTACGACTGGGTGCAATCTATGACCGGGTACAATCTATGACCAGCTTGGGAAAAAACCCGCTTTATTTAGGGCAGATGAAGATATAAATGGTGGAAAATCTTAATGGGTGTTTTACGACTTTATATCACTCATTTTATTTCAATTTCTATCTATAGCGCTAAATAAACTGTTTACTTTCAAGCCGTTCATAGATTGCACCCGGTCATAGATTGCAACCAGTCATAGACTTTCAACTTGGCCCAATTTTGTGAGACACGGCCATTGATTAATTGCGACAAATAATAGACATTTTGATTCCAGTCACCTGTTCGAGCATATCAAATCAGTGCTGACCCTGTGTTTTCTAGGTGACATTTTTTGGTGAAAATTTTTCAAAGTCCCAACCCTAATGTCTGTTCTACTCTGATGGTACAGGGTACCGAGAAGGCCATGCATCAAACCTTCTCTATGAAATTAAGTGGCTTTCCACAAAAAAAGTGTTTTCTTGAAGAAATTTACACATTTTTAGCCCCATATCTATAAACAGCCGAAATTTTGCCCTAGGCCTAGAGACTCCTAGTATGTAAAATCAGAAATCTGACCTACCAACACTTGTCCACACAGGCCCTATACTAGCAACTAATCAAACCTATTTTTCCTTCAGCTTCCATGCCCAATTAGATACCAAATAGAAAGTCTCATGGGGCCCAGTATAATCCTTTACAAGCACATGAAGTATGACCATTGTGGTTCATTTTCAACAAGATTAATTTTGAGCACTAATCATTGGACATAAGGCTGTGTCTCATGAGATTGAGCCAATGTGAATGTCTTTGACTGGGTGCCATCTTTGACCAGGTGCCATCTTTGACCAGCCACCACAAAAAGAAAGATTTAAGAGAAATAAACAAAATAAAGAAAATGACAGTGATAATATCTCCATCTATAGCTTCATCTGCCCTAAATAAATCAATTTCTGTCAGGAGCTCAAAGATAGCACCCAGTCAAAGATGGCACCCGGTCAAAGATGGCACCCAGTCAAAGACGTTTAAATTGGCCTGATCTCATGAGACACGGTCATAATCCCTTTGATTTCCATTTCAGATCTACAACAAACCGGGCGGACATGTGCACAGGGCCCGCTACATGCAGGCGGTACCCTCCATCCCCTCAATGCGGAAGGGGGACAGGGTTCTACCTCCGCTAGCACAGGGAACCCCCTCCAGGTAGGGATGACATTGTTATCAAGTATTCACTACTGTAAACATACTTTATTTCGCGCTGTACATATTTTCACAGAATTTTAAATCCGCGCAAATATGTACAGAGCGAATATCTATCAAGTATAATCATACGACTACCCTATTCCAAAATCCTCGAATTCAAATATACATGAAATTGTAATTTGTAGTCAATCCGCGAAAATATACATGCGCGAAAATGTATACATTTACAGTATTTTGGTGTCTATATAGTGATATATCAGTTAAACTTGTTTTGTAGCTTCATTGTCTGGGATGAAAGTTTACAAGTTTTTCCCTGTTTTTTTTATGTCGCAAAGACCTGTACTTAACTATAGAGTACCTTTATTCTCTGGCCTCAATTCGAACATTTCAAGTTTTTTTAAGATTGATCACTTTCATCCCTGAACTTGAAATAATTTATTTGATACAAAAGATAGGAATAAGTTCAAGTTCAAGTTCATTAATTGATTATTTTTTCCAAGACAAAAGTACAGTCGTCAATAAAATGTCGATCTTCCTACATAATCCGTCTTGGATAATAATAAATATGCAGGGTTGAGAGGGTCCCTCAATAATCTATAAAGAAATATGCTACACATGACATTAGAGTGTCAAATTTACCAGCCCATTTTCATTGCCTTTGGCTTAAAAGACAAAGATTTGGCCTCTAATAGGAATATTCAAAAAAAACTTTCACTGTTAGGAAGCTGAGATTCAGAGGGTATCGATACAGTGTGATATGCGATATCTAACATAAAATAGCAATGTATCGATCGTTATGATACCAATGACATTCCCACTTCCAGGAGTCTCCGCAGGGAGTCACAGAGCCCATCAGGGGGCAAACAACAGGGGAATAAGGACCAGGATAAGCCACAGAAGGGCAAAGAGGACAGCACAAAAGAGAAACCCAAGGAAGGTGAACAGAATAAGGACAGTAAAGAGGACAAGAAAAAAGAAGCTGAAGATGCTACAAGTGCAAGTGCGGAAAATACGGAACCGACAGAAAATGTAATTATGTTGATATTTTAAGAGCCGCATAATGCTTTCATAAATGCGCTACCATTTGTCATGGTTATGCTTTAATGCAGCCCAGAAGAGTGATTTGCCAGGGCTGCATACATGCATCATGCTGACCCTGTTAGGTTATATCCCCCAACAGTTACATTATTACACTCATGCATATATTGTATTTTGTTGCTGTCTGTTTGAATATGTAGGTATAAGTTCCTCCTGATGCCTCTTCCCTTTTGATACTTTCTCTCAGGAGTGTGCCGAACGGCCAGAGCATGCAGTAGGCCATGTCCAAGAGTTTGCATGCTTCACTCGAGACAGCCTTTAACCTTGATAAACAGTATTCACCACGTAGTAGTTATAGGACGTGTACCAATCTGTACGCGAAATACAGTGAAGGAGCCTTGTAGGCCCCTACAGATTGGTACGAGTCCTATAACTATTTCATGCCACTAGCTTTATACAGTATACAAGAGGTGTGAAATGCTTTGTTCTCCGTGGTATAAGAAATGATATAGGCTGTGTCTCATGAGTTTGTAACAATTGAAATGTCTTTGACCGGGTGTAGTCTTTGACCTGTGTAGTCTTTGACCGGTGTAGTCTTTGACCAGCAAGTTTCAAAAGGGCTGAAACGGGGCCTATGTACACAGAAATGCCGGGAAGTTTGTAATATATAGTGTTAAAATATCCACTAACATTTTCCCCCCATTTCTATGTACATAGCCCCCATTTCAGCCCTTTTGAAACTTGATGGTCAAAGACTACACTGGTCAAATACTACACAGGTCAAAGACTACACCCGGTCAAAGACGTTTCAATTGTTCCAAACTCATGAGACACGACCTATGAGGTATGACACTGATACTACAACAGCAGATATTGACCTTGTGTTTGCAGACAGAGAAGGAGGAGGAGATAGATGAGCACGGTAACCTCATCACCCAGGAGGACCATAAGGGGCTGCTAGAGCGCAGAATGTGGCGCGCCCTGCAACTTACTGCCTACGTCAACAAAATAGGTACCGTAAAACCTCGCTTATAAGTCAACCTCACTTATAGGTATGGCCCTAGACCCTTAAATTCGACACGGCGACATGGACCTTTTTTGGGTCCCTAAATAGTTAATCTTTGTAGGTGGAACGGGATTACAACCTGTCCTCTTCTGCTGATCGCTACCGCTACCGCTTAAATAGTTAATCTTTTTCAAAACCTCACCTATAGGTGGACTTTAGAGAGGAAAATTCAACATATAGCAAAAATAAATTCCAAATTAAAATCAACTGTTTTTTCTTTTTTTCTAAATTTCATCGCCTTTCAAGGGGATGTTCTTCATTTGAACTTATAAGCGAGGTTTTACGGTAAGTAAGATTTTAGTGGCCTAATGTGTTGATTGTATCTGTAGACCTGGAGCCAATGCTGATGGACCCGCTTCCTGTGAAGGAGCTGGTTTACAACGAGGACAACACGTCCGGCAGCCTCACTCTGAAAAAAGTACTCATTATGAGAAGACGTAAGTTACTCTATTCACATTCTATTTCGCGCTGTACATATTTTCTCAAATTTCATGGAATAGCTGTAGGCTATGCAACAAGGGACGAACTTGCCGAGTCACTAGACGCCACCCATTCTGTGCGTAATCTTAAATCGCCACTTTTGGCGTAATCTTATTCCCTATTTGATACACATCTTCCTTATAAGATTATGGGTTGAATGTTTATTTGTCATACATTTGTGCAAGAAGGGAAAAGAAGAGCGGAGGTTGGGGGGCAGAGCCCCCCATATCAATATAAAACACCATCCATATTAAGATTACGGGAAAAGTGGGCTTTTTAAGATTACAGGTGGAATGGGTGGCGTCTAGTTTGTCCCCACGTGCCTAGGCTATGTGTAAGTGCATTTGGTGTGAGACTCATGCATTTAGAGACTGTGTCTCATGAGATTGTAACAATTGAAACATCTTTGACCGGGTGTAGTCTTTGACCTGTGTAGTCCTTGACTGGCAAGTTTCAAAAGGGCTGAAATTGGAGCTATGTAGACAGAAATGGGGGGAAAAGGTTAATGGATATTTTAACAATATATAACACAAACTTCCTGGCATTTCTGTGTACATAGCCTCTATTTCAGCCCTTTTGAAACTTGCTGGTCAAAGACTACACCAGTCAAAGACTACACCTGGTCAAAGAGTACATCCGGTCAAAGAATACATCCGGTCAAAGACTACACCCAGTCAAAGACTTTTAAATTGTCACAATCACATAAAACACAGCTGATAGTCAAGACCGGAGAATTTGGCGAAACTCCCCACTGAGAGGTCGTAATCCCCAATTTTGGGTGTTAGCTTCACATCAGATACCATCACCTCACACCATTTAAACAACCCATTTAAACATTTATTTAGGAGCAACTCACCCTATTCTGAGAATCACACTCTCAGACATCACAGGTTTACAGTGGTCATTTATGATGGACAGTGGACCCTGGAGGTAATAAAACTGACCACAGGGTATTTAGGGGTGCCCCTCACTGTGATGGTTACATTCAGCTAATGACCCCCTGCAGTTCTATCAATTAACTTTCTCTTTGGCGGCTTTGCCAAATTCTCCGGTCTTGACTATTCTGTATATTGCAGGAGACCTGGTGGAGCAGGAGGCGCGCCAGCATGCAGTCAGCCTCGCTCGTTACACCAACAGACTAGAGCAGCAGCAGGCTAAGGAAGCTGCCGATACGCCCCCCGAGATGTTTGATGACAGTGTCCCCGAGTGGGCCAAACCATTCAAGGTAGGCCTATCTAGCAGTACATGTATATATGCACCTTTTTTTATTTCTTTGATAAAATTCCAACTTTATTTGGAATTTTATAAAATCACAGGTACATATATTCCTTTATATAAACAGGGTTTGTTGGGTGTCCATTCTATGTCTTCAAAGATATGTATCGTTGAAATATGAAAAATATTGTATTTTGTCGATAGAATAATGTGAATTTAAAGCGAGATATATTTGAATAATTCTGTACGCTAATTATCTGTTTTCGACCCATGGCACTTTGGTGCCCACAGGGTTTTATACAACAGTTTTTACAGAAAGTGAGACACTTTTTGCTCTCGCTTCACATCAGATTTACTCAGCTCCTTAATCCTAAATGTTGTCCTGAATATGAAGTGTTCTGTTTAACTAAAGCTAAAATGCAAGATGTATTTGGAGAACACACTTTTTTTACCTAAGGATAAATTATACTGATTTCTTTACATCTATATGCACACCATCCTCCTTGCTATGTTCTGCAATCATTTCTGTTTCAGGGAGAGAACAGGCGCTGGGTGCACCGACCTCCCCGGCCACGCACAATGACAGAAATATTTAAAAACCCGTACAGCGTTGAGTTCTTCAGAAGATACCTGCTGGTATGTACAGCTACTGACATCAACTTATTAGGCCACAGCAAATGAAAAAGTCGGTCTATGCCATAATGGATTTCCCGCACCATATGTCTGGAAATGCAATTCTTTTCTTTTTTTTTGAAAAAAATTGTGTCTATGAAGTCCACCCGCATCATTTCCTGAAGAACTGGAAATTTCCTCCCTTTTTTTTGGTGCCTTTTTCTTTTATCGTGAGGCAGGAAAAATTTGTTTGTCAACATTTAAAAAAGATTTCCCTCCGATTGGCCTCATTCTTTCAAAAATTGATTTTTATTCTTTTTAATCTTTTATTCTGTTGATTCTCAGAGATCCAGCTTTGATGTTTTATTGCCATCTGTTCAATGTGAATTTTTGTCAGAGGCGCTCCACTTTTCCATCTGCAAAATTCATTGATATAAGAAATTAACTGTTGCAGCCATCAAACTAATACTGGACTATTGAGGGTTATTGCTATAGTTCATCCAGGAAGTGATATTGGAATATATGATAGTCAAAAATATAAAAGGAAAAGATGCAATGGCTAACACAAAGGCCCTTCTTCAATTAAAGGCACATGGTAGCGCGGGACAATTGAACTTCTGGTGTGATGTCGAGAGTCTTAAAGTGGCAAAAGATTTGACGTATCGTCAGCAGAAGATCAACCAGATACTACGGCGCTACTTCCTGTCTCCAAAAGGTAATTATAGGCTACAGACTGGTTAAATTAAGTGTCTCCATATCTGTGTTACATTTTACCTGGATCACCACCTGAGTGGTTCGAGGGTAAAAAAATATATTTTGAGTGAAAAAAAGAACGGCCTCAGATAACCATTTTAAAAAGCATCTCCCCCTCATTGGTCTTAAATATATACATACTACTGGCCCAGTCTATACGAAAAGTTTTTCGCCTTGCAGGACATTCGATCCTGCAGATTTGCTATTCTGCAGGCCCGGCTAGATATTTGTAGGCCTGGATACCCAGAGGACATGATTTTATCTAGAAATGTAGTATAAGGCTAGAATTTGCATAGGAAATGATGATGAATAGAGGTTACTGGTATATTCAAATCATTTTGACGATTACAATTTGTAAAAAAAACATTTGGTAACTTTCTACAAAATATTCAGGCATTCTTGATTACTCTCTAGAAACCTTAATAATGGTCCGATTTACACGCTGTAAAATCTGGCATGTAGATCAGGATTATAGCCAGCCATTGGGGTCAGCAGACATAAACTTTCTGCGGGACCAGCAGGCATTTAGCCGGCTATAGCGGGTGTCCGGCAGGTTTTCATATAGACTGTGGCTTCTACATGGGTTCTACTGACCCCTATGTCTTCACACTTCTCCTAGTATTACCACCTGCAGAGGTGTTTAATAGGTGCTCCATGTCACACGAAGGTGTGAAAAACTGTTACAAAATCAGAGGAACAGATAACAATAATCTAGAAAAATCTGAAAAAGGCGGGCAGGGGGGGATGCTTATTAGGGGCAGGGCAATATGGTAATACTCTATACGGCGACTGTATTACTGTTAGCGTGGATATTTTCGCTGGTATAATTTTTTGCACATTTTCTAATAAATGCAATTGCGCTGGGATTTAAATTCACAGATAGTAGATACAGAGCTTCTTTTTTTTCTCTTTTTTTTTATGAATGACGTCATAAGCTTTTATTCACATATGTTTTTATATTGGATAAATTTTCGCTCTGTACATATTTTCGGGGATTTTAAAATCTGCGAAAATATGTACAGTGCGAAATATAATATGTTTACAGTATCTTACACAAAGATGACAAACGCACTTGTAAAGATTTACCTTTTCTCACCCCAGGCTACAATTCCCTGGAGTGTGATGATGACGTCATAAAGGAGATACCAAAGATGGAGAAGGTCACTCCTGCCATGCTTGTCTCTGGCCAATCGTGTATCGGAAAATTACTTGAGGAGAAGAGGTAATATTATACGTAAGATTTGCTTCAATGTCATTTTTATTATTTAAATGTCACATTTAAGTACATTCAAGGTGAAACTTAAATGTCGATTTTCACCATATGACTTTTCCAGTGAATTAAAGTTTTCCGGTTATTTTAAGGGTAAACTTAAATTCACTGTAAATCTATGGTAAATTTAAGGTGAACTTCAAACGACCTTTCCCTGACCTTTCCTGGATATTGAAGTAAACTTTAATATACTAAAATAGGAATTTTGATGCAGTGGATCTACCTCTCCAATATATACACTACTACTGGGGAGGATGGTCATGGCAATCTAAGTACATAACTATAAGTAGAGGAAAAGAATGATAAGCTAAATATCAAACTATTGGTGGGGGGGGGGGCAGAGGAGCTTGGCACCCTGTGAAAGTTAAAAGAAAATCGCATATAAGCCGCACCCTAAGTTAAGGTCGATCTGAATGTGCCGATTTTAGTACTGTACCATAGTGGCAAAAACTCACGTATAAGCCGCACCCCGACCCTGAGCCGATCCTATAAGCCGCACTGCCGATCTGATTCGCGTACTAGCTGCGGCTTATACGCGAGGTTTTACGGTACTAGCTCTATATTCCAGTGAAATATCATAATGGTGACTAAATGAACTGCATGAAAAATGGTTATTTAAGGACCAATTCCATGTTTATTTAGACAAAGAGTATTTTGTCTCAGTTTTGCGGCGTACCAGGCGACCTTCCCCGGAGTGGAACCGGTTCACGATGAGCTAAGCCCAGAGCAAAAAGAGAAGAAGCGGCGATGGACAACTGACAGATCGGTAAGTGATATAGATTCATCAATTAGGACCAAAAAAATCTGCTTTTTTCAAAAATTAATGACATTTTGGGGTTTTATTTCTAGAATACCAAGAATATTTGATGAAAATTATTAATCAACCTACGACTATCAATATAAACTCAATCAAACTTATTTTGTGTGTGTAATCCTATGATAAGACAGCAAAATCATCATTGGTTCATCCTCAGTGGTCCTACACATACACAGACAGGCTACACCACACTGATCTCAAGTGTCAAGTTTTTCTCAGCCAAATTCGAGTTAACTTGAGAAAGCTTGAAGCCCTCTCTCTCCTCTATAGTCCCATGCATTTACACTCTTCACATAAGGCTTAGCCACTGAAACCAAGGTGCTATGCATGGAGAGTGTATGGACAGATTTCTCATTCTCCTCAGCAGGAGATAACGTCCATGACCACATGGACATGACAAATGCTTCTCCTCAGCAGGAGACGACGTCCAGGAGAATATAGACGTGACAAATCACAGAACTAGATATGTGTCTATAGATGCATTAACATATTCATAGTGTTCTGTAATGTAGTTTTGAGGTATGTTATATCTTCAAGTTTTTTTGACATAGTCGACTTTCATCCCTGTTTTTTAGGCTTCAGGGAGATTTACCTCTTGCTATGTACAACTCAATTAGAGCGTGCTCATTTTTCAACAATAGGGGATGGGACGGCAAGATTTCACACAGAGCGCGTAAAATCTTATCACACACACCCTCCAAGAGGCCTCCAACATTTTTAACCAGCACCCCTGCCACCCTGAAAGGGGTCAATATTTGTTACCCCCTCCCGCTGATGTTAAAAATGACCACTCCCTATGTTAGGGTTAGGGCCTCAGTCTTTGTGAAAACTTTTTCATCCTACAGGACATTCGACCTGCAAATTTTCAATGTTGAGGGACCGGCTACATTTTTGAAGTACCGGATAACCACATATCTGGCAATTTATGTACTTTAATTATAAAATATTTTTGTCCATTGAAAAAACATATTCGTAATCATCTATGGCTAAATCAGGATAAATACACAGTATATTTACAAACATATTTCAGGTTTAGAGACCAACTAAATTATTTTAGTTCAGAAAAGCCCAACATGTGACTGGACATTCGGTCCTGTTACACTTGTCAATCTGCTGGACCGGTGGCATTTTAGGAGGACATTGCCACTGTCCTGCATGTTTTCGCAATGACTGTTAGGGTTCTGTTTCAACACATCCACGACAACATTACAATGATCAACATTAAGTAAGATCAAACTTGTGCGACTCTCAACTTCACCTTACATCAATAGACAGCCAAAGTGTAAACTTGTTCTGCCAGAAGTCAATAAAATGTGATGGGATATATGTAACATTAACTAAGCATACATATACAGGTGAGCTAGAAAAATTAGTCAGGAAGACCATGTTGTACTGTATGAGGACTAAATATAAAAAAATTAATAAAAAAAATAAAAAAATTTAATACTTACTTGTAAAAATTTGGGTATCATTTTTTGGTGAAAATTTCTCAAAATCCCAAGCCTAATGTCTGAGCTTCTCTGGTACCGGGTACTGAGGAGGCCATGCATTAAGCCCTCTCTATGGAGTTGAGTGGCTTTCCCCCCAAAAAAGCTAGAGGGTCACCCACACCTTCCTCGTCTGCCGGTCCCCTTGGACGGCAACAACATACCGTATTTCCTCGTGTATAAGCCGGGCCCGTGTATAAGCCTGCCCCATGTATAAGCCTGGGGAAAATGTGACTTAGTGCTGTATAAGCCGGGCCCCGAGTATAAGCCTGGGGGTTGCAATGTGTATTCAATAAAATTCATATTTCAGGCCATAACTCCACTTCTACTTGGAGTATTAACGCAATTCTTTCAGCTTTGTGACCCCAATTTACCTCATCTATGTGAACAATCCATTTTAAAGAGAAATAAAGCCTACATTTGTGAAGAAACATTGAAATACTGTGTCAAAACAATAGATAATTCTAGTAATTATGAGAAGGTATCAGAGTAACATGAATATAAGCCTGCCCCGTGTATAAGCCTGCCCCGTGTATAAGCCTGGTCAGTTTGCCACTTAGTGGTTGTATAAGCCGGGGCTTATACACGGGGAAATACGGTACTTGTATAAATTTCTTCTATGTATATATACCTTGACAGCGTGCTCTGTGGATCGACTTCATTCGTACCGTGATGAGGTTCCGACACTCCATTATGGACAAGGACATGTGTAAGATGTTCGGCATGTACCTGAAGAACGAGATCGTCAAGGAGACGGAGCGACAGAGGGCGGCTGGCGGTCTGGCCTACGTGCCGGGGCTACCCATTAAGAAGGTCATTAAGAACCGCCTCATTGATGTCACAAAGCTACTCAATGACCTGGCCTTCCTCGCAGAGGCAGAGAGGTAGGTATTGTACCGTAAAACCTAACCTATAAGCCGAATTTATTTGTGATTTATTTTTCATACAAGACGGATTTTTCCCAAAAGTTGGGGGGGCGTCTTAAAGTGGCATTCTCACCGAGCATTTCCCACTCACAATTATAGTACTATTCTAGTCTGCTATGTGGTAAGTGTGAATGGTGAGAATGCCCCGGTAAAGATGGGGTTTGAATACAATAGCTCAAAGAGAAATCAACTTTAAAGGCTTTTTCCTACAAGACGATTTCTTTTCTCAAACTAGGGGGTCATCTTAAAGGCGGGGTCGTCTTAAAGGTGTGGTTTTACAGTGGTTCATATTTTATTTGGCATTGTACATTTTTTGTTAAATTCACAGAAATGAAATATTGGCGAAAGTATGTACAGCACAAATATTTATCCAGCAAACTCGTACAACTATCATATTCCAAAATGCACAAATTCAAATGCATGCGAAGTTGTACTTATAGCTTATTCGCGAAAATGTATAGTACACACGGAAAAATCGAAAATGCCTCTGGTCAGGCAGAATGACTGGTGCTGCCTGGCCAGATGTCCTGCACCTTCTGGGCTTTTCAGAGCTGAAAGCATTTTTTTAATATTCCAACTAGAACTGAAGTTACAAGTCCTAGAAGACATTAATTTTAGGCAAATTAAAACTATTTTTTTGTTATTATTTTCTTTTTAGATACACCATTCATCCAAATTGTGATGCAAAACGTTGATTTTCTTTATCCAGTCCTGGGGAACCTATCCGGTCCTGCAAAATCTGAAAGATGCAGCAGGATCAAATGTCCTGCAAGGTGGAAAAGTTGTCGCAAAGACTGCATTGAATGACGTTAAATAACCGTTACTCACTCACTCACTTTTCTGGTTCTCTGTAGGTTCCGTGCTCTGTGTGACAATGCTCAGGAGGCTGCAAGGCAGGGCATCTACCGCACAGGAGACCAGTATATGCTGGACCTCAAGGCCAAGACCATCATCATGTGCTACCTCGACTCGGATATACCACCCAAAATACAGGTAAGCAACCCCCCCCCCCCCACACACACACACACACACTCCCATAAAAAAAAGGGGGAAAAGTACTTTGTCCAAAATTTTTCATATTTCCCAGCTAACACGTCTTGTCTAAATTTAGCTTTCCCACTGAGGGTAGTTTCACCTGTAGACCCATTGGATTTACCATGGCCTGCTCTGCACTCACAACTTAACACCCAGTATTCAGTTTCTTCCTACCTCCAAAATCACCTTAGATTCGCTGACCTATAAACTAATGCAGCAAGAAAGGGTGACTTTTCTATAATAAAGTTGTGTTTCGGTTAGTTTTAGCAGAATCCTCATAGCACTGTCTGTAAGAGCTATGTTTGCAAACATCGCACATCAGTAGATTCACTGGATAATTATCTTTCAAATAGTAGATATTAAAATGTGGGATTTCAAGGTTATACTCATGTATTTGTCAGCCGCACTTCAGAAATGTTCAAAAACTTTATCAACAACTTTTCTGAAAAAAATCACCCTTTCTTGCTGCATTGATCTATGGTAGCTTTAGGGAGTGATCATTTTTTATCAACATTTTATCCCCCCCCCCCCCCCGGTCGAGAGGTCAACATTTTTTACCCCCCCCCCCCGTTACGGCCGAAAAGCGGCTCGCGCGCGGGCCCTTTGAAGCATAGTAACGCGCTGGCTTTTTGGCTCAAAACAGGTTAAATTATTTTGACCCCCCCAAGAGGGGTCCAAATTTGTTTGTCCCCCCCCCCCCCCGGTCAAGGGGTCCAGAATTGCCCCCCCCCCCCCCCCCAAACCCACCATCCCCCCCCCCCCTGTTGTTAAAAAATGATCACTCCCTTAACTGATACTATCCCTTCCCGCCCTCAGATCAATGCGTCTAGTGACGTGGCAGACAACATCCTGTCCACCTACCAGTCGGGGCTCGTGGACCGGGGACTCTTCCACGACGCCAATATGCACATCTTCCCTGTCATGGCCTCTATATGGAAGAAGTTCATGGCAAGTACTGTTACCGTAAAACCCCGCCTTTAAGGCGGATTTTTTTTGGCATTTATTTTTCCTACAAGACAGATTTTTGTCTAAAAGTAGGGGGTCGTCTTGAAGGCGGGGTTTTATTATGTAGGATCAAAGAGAGAACAATCTTTAAGTCTTTTTCCTACAAGACGGATTTTTCTCTAAAAGTAGGGGGTCGTCTTAAAGGCGGGGTCGTCTTAAAGGAGGGGTTTTACGGTAATTGTTTTTACATAAAAACCTATTTGGGCTTAAGATTTGATATATTTTGGGCGTTTTATTGGCTAAAACTACGGCAAAGCCTTACTGGCAGTGTATTTGATTATCCCCTCTTTAACACTATAAATTGTTGAACATTTGATAAGCAAATAGATCTAAAAATAAAACATTACACATTGAGGAGCAAGCAAATGATGACTTGAATAATGGGCCAAATTACGATTTCAATTAATCATAAGAATTCATTCTTGTATCATGCTGACCCCATTGGCAATGGTATTCTATTGTTACGATTTTGGTTACAATTTCAACCAAAAATTGTTACGATTTTGGGGGGCAAAAATCATAAGAAAAACTATTTTAGGCCGGGGTAACTTGGCATCCCTGTCACACCCCTGCTTTTCTGCTGTAAAAATAATTTCGGATTTACTAAATTTCACTGTTGTTGATTGTGTTACAGAAGATCCGGTTGGCTCAGATGCTGGGGATGGGCCTGAAGGGGGAGGAGGTGCCGGTGGTGCTGGAGAAAGCAAACAGCGTCAACTTTATGGACATCAACCACGCAGACTGTAAGAGGGTCATCTCTGTACATGGTAAGCACCTTATTCAACTTCCCCCATTACTTCCCCATGGTCTTCACCCCTCCCCCATCCATTCCCCAGGGTATCCCCCCTCACCCAAGGTCTCCCATCCCTCGTCCAGGGTCCCCCATCCCTCCCCCAGGGTCCCCCACCCCTCTTCCAGGGGCTCCCATCCCTCCCCCAGGGTCTCCCACCCCTCCCCCCAGGGTCTCCCATCCCTCCCCAGGATTCCCCATCCCTCGTCCAGGGTCCCCCATCCCTCCTTCAGGGTCCCCCACCCCTCCCCCAGGGTATCCACCCTCCCCCAAGGTCTCCCACTCCTCTTCCAGGGTCCCCATCTCTCCCCCATGGTCTTCACTCCTCCCCCAGGGTATGCCCCCCCTCCCCCAGGGTCTCCCACCCCTCTTCCAGGGTCCCCACCCCTCTTCCAGGGTCCCCCATCCCTCCCCCAGGGTCTCCCACCCCTCTTCATGGGTCCCCCACCCCTCCCCCCAGGGTCTCCCATCCCTCCCCTAGGCTCCCCCACCCCTCCCCCAAGGTCTCCCATCCCTCCCCCAGGGTCCCCCACCCCTCTTCCAGGGTCCCCCACCCCTCCCCCCAGGGTCTCCCATCCCCCAGGGTATCCCCCCTCTCCCAGGGTCCCCCACCCCTCCCCCAGGGTCCCCCATCCATGCGGACTGTAAGAGGGTCATCTCTATACAATGCAAGCACCGTAAAACCTTAGGACCTTAAAAATAAAATAAAGAAACTATAAAAACTGCTTCATGTGAGTAGCACTTTTATTAGACTCACTAATTTTATATATGATATATATATATTATATATCCCCTCGTCTCATCTCAGACTTATCAATTTATTTACTGCTAGTATGTGCAATATGTTCAATTTCTTTCTAATATATAAGCAGGGTCGGTTGGTCGATTTATTTATTTTACCAATTTTAATAGTAAAAATTCAAAAGATTTCGTCTCTTTTTTTTTAACATTTGAAAAAAAAAATCATGGTCTAATCATGTCTGTTCCTGCCCCTACAGAGGACGACCCGCCCCGCATGCTATTCTCCCTCTCTAACGGCCTGCGCATCATCTTGCCCCCGACACGGGAGCAGCTGCTGAAGCGCGCCCTGGAGGCAACAAGGGCAGTTAGCCGGGCGGGAGAGCCGACCACACGCAGCATGACGCTAGCGACGCTAGGAGACCCGCACCTTCACGGCAGCGCAGGAAGCGGGAAGATGTCCGCCCGGGAAATACACCAGGTAAACGATAGAGATATCAAGTTTTTATTGTGGGAACCCTGTGAATATAGCCCTAAGTCCACGGCGGCAGAAACATGCAATATCCTGCGTTTAAACTGTATTGCACTTCTGCCGCTTCTATTTCGCTGCTATTTTGCCTGTGTCCACAGCGAAATTGCAGTGAAATAGTGGCGGCAGAGGTGCAATACAGTTTTTAACGCAGGTTCTTGTCGCCGTGGATTTTGGGCTATTGTCGGGCACAGAACCTGCACATTTCCTGAATTGGCCCTGCACAATTTCGGCATTGCGTAGGGCAATTCCCCCCCCAAAAAAATAAAGTGTGTAAATTTTTTTAATCGACCTACGGTACCTACCCTATTCTTTTTGTGCCATGCTACACAACTTTATTCTTTTTTGGCCTTACATAAAGAGGTGGACAAGAGAATACATAGGCATTTACATTTACTTATATGTACTGTTATGTTATGAGCTTACAGCGATTAGCCAAAGTGTCATAGACACACATGTAGTTTATCGAGCTAAACATAGGTTACTCCCAAGTCGTCTGGCCTAAGTTGATGAGGTGCTGTTCCCGCTGGCCCCAGCTCGCAGTCCATATATAGGCATGTGACGTCATTAACACGTGACCAACTATAAATAGATTTCTGCTCTAACTGTTTGATCATGTGACTTCGGCCAATCTCTATACCACCTTACATGGTGCGAGTTGAGCCAGCAGAAAAGCAGGGAAATCCCGGCTATTGCAAATGGCGGGTCAGCCTGTATCATACTCAGGTCGGCGCCAAATCTGCCCCCGTGTATGACTCGTTAAACTAACACACATGGTGAAGCCTGAATAGTACTGCCACCTGGTGAATATTGTATTAACTAATATACTGATCACTGCTCCACCTGGTGTGATAATGTGAGACACTCCTGAGGCATCATGGGATTGAATAAAACCACTTCCTCTTCCTCTTAACAACCAGCAGTCATTACATGTGTTATTCCTGATACCATTTATAACATGCCTCAATCTAATAGTTTATAAGAACCATCAATCTTTCTAAACATGACAGAACCATTCATCTTTCTAAACATTACATGTACCATTCCCCTCTAGGTGCGACAAGGGAGGCGCCGCAGCAGCAGGGGCAGTCTAGCGTCAATCAGCTCCAATATGAGCGTTGAAGTTGATATGGATGACTTGCCAATAGCAAAACGACGTGGAGCAATCTCTGCGGGAAGCAAGGGAAGCAAACCCTCAGTGAAAGTTCCATGAAGCCCTCCAACAGAGAGTTAGTTGTATATATCTCATTAATGTTTAATTTATTTATTTGATTTTTTTAAGTTTAAATGAGCAGTCAGTTTAATTGTAAAAAATGTAGTCATTCACCAATCATGTGTTTAATATTAGAAAAAGATCTATGATATACTCCATCCTAGAAAGTCAGAAGTATCCCCTTTGCTAAATATAGGGTGTAATACAGATAAAAGAGTCACTAGGGCATTTACAAATGATATGTTATTGACAAATCATATGAAAATCCTAATCTATTATGTTTACATAGAAAACAATCATGTTGAACATTTTTATATCCTGCTTCATTAGAAAAGGTTACTTATTATAGATTTATATCAATGTTATATGTCCTATACAACTGCCTAGTTGATCAATATTTTGGCTGAAATGCCCAAATAAAATCTATTTTTACATATTTCATCTTTGTATTGTTCTCACTTAAGATAGTCAAATGACTTATGTATTCATCTTTAAGGTGGTTGCCTATCATGGATCCAAAGTATCTAGATCCACTCCAAATATTTCCACAATATACCTTACATACTTTGAAACAAAGTAGTGAAAAGAAAAGTAGGGGGTCCCGAGCTACTTTTTTAAATATTGAATTTTGAAAAATAAAACTATTTCTCCAACACTAGACCAGGAACTCATCTATTTCGTGTGTAATGGTAGTAAAAGTATCACCACTTTTCTTAAACTCCCCCAAAATATTCTTCAGATCATTTCTGAATAAATGATATCAATTTAAGTATATGGTCCCGTGCATAATTCAGTGCTTTAGGCCAATTTAAAATAAAAAATAATGATTTTCTATAAATCAAAAGGTAACATAGAGATAGCTATATGTATGACCACTTGCAGACCAGCCTCCATGGCCTAATAGGATCAGCACAGAACTTACACACTGGGGTTGTGAGTTCGCCCCTTGGTCAGGCCTTTCTCTATTTTACATACTGCTACACATGAGAGCTAGATACAGCAGCTGCGCAGAAATCGTCACAGTGAACGTATTCGTGAAGGTAGGCAACCACCTTAAGTCAGAAATACAGAAAGTCTTAATAGTAATACAGTCAACTCCCTCCCAACGGCCACTCCTCCAGTACGGCCACCCCGCCATTAAGGCCATTTTTTGGAAAGTACATAAATGGTGGGGTGGCCGTATTCGTTAGCGTTAGGGTGCCGGCAGGCTTATAGCTGTCTGCATGCTGAACTGACAATGCCCTACAAAGACTCGACCCCCCTGGATTGGTAATATAGCATGTCCTTGGTCTTAATCATGCATGAATGCTGAAACTTCGGGTGTGGATGATTTGCCAATAGCAAAACGACGTGGAGCAATCTCTGCAGGAAGCAGGTAAACTATAGTAACATAGTTCAATTCTCTCACACTAGGTGGTATCTAGTATATATGAGATGACTTTTCTAGGGTGTTCAAATCATAAATGATATCTATAATTGTTAAAATGATGATAATTTTGGAATACCTGAAACATTAAAGCCATGAACAATTTGATCTAGATGTACTTTTGACAAAACTTGCCATATAAATTGACAATAGACTGCAGGAAGCACTTGAAAAGATACAAACACCTATTTGTTGTTAATATATGACTTGCATATAGCCACAGGGGTGGAGAGGTATCTTTGTAACAATCTAATAGTAACTTAGAACTATTCATGGTTTACAATAGTAATGTACCTGGAATCATGTTCTAAGTTCTGGGATGACACATGTGTCTTGGTACTAGGATACTTTGTGAAAATTTATGTGGAACCAAATTGGATTTAATTCAAATGGATTCCTTTTGGACATAATCAATATCATGATATACCAGCATAAAGATCATGATAATATCACAGTACAATAACCAGTTAGTTCCAAAGTACCACAGTAAATTTACCGTGGTGTACCACATATTGATACCATGGTATACATGTGAAGCTTTGTTAATATGATAGTATACAGGACACAAAATATTATGATACATGTATATCACATATCAGAACCATATAAAATTGTAGTTTATATCATGGTATAATATATTGTAATGCTAGGTATCATGATTTATTACAGTATAGAAACCATGATTGGTTCCAAAGAACCCCAGTAAATCTATCATGATTTATATCACGATAAACCCTGGTATTTTTTTACCTGGGTTATTTAAATGAGCTTGTGACCCAGGGGCACTACTTAGCCTCAGGGTCTTATTGACATGGTATATGAAACACTAGGACTGTGATGCTGAAACCTCCCTCGGAGACATTCATTTATGTAGCCTTTGCTGCGATAGATGCCTGGTGCATGGGTTGGGGGGGGGGGGCTGTTGGTGACATGTGTTGGTGATATGTGAAATGTGTTGGTGACATGTGTTAGTGACTGGTGACATGTTGGTGACATTTGACATGTGTTGGTGACATGTGTTGGTGACTTGTGACATGTGTTGGTGACTTGTGACATGTGACATGTGTTGGTGACTTGTGACATGTGTTGGTGACATGTGTTGGTGACATGTGACAGTCATATGTGACATGTGTTGGTGACATGTATTGGTGACATGTAACATATGTTGGTACATTTGACATGTGTTGGTGACATGTGTAGGTGACATGTGTTGGTGACATGTGTTGGTGACTTGTGACATGTGTTGGTGACATGTGACATGTGTTGGTGACATGTGCCATGTGTTGGTGATACACCCACCTGCACTCTCACACCCACCTGCACACCCACACCCTCCTGCACTCTCACACCCACCTGCACTCCCACACTCACCTGCACTCCCACACCCACCTGCTCTCCCACACCCACCTGCACTCCCACACCCACCTGCTCTCCCACACCCACCTGCACTCCCACACCCACCTGCTCTCCCACACCCACCTGCTTGCCTGAAATTGAATAACCTACATGTATAACACATGACTTTTTAACAAGGAATTCATTTCTGATGCCAGAATTGACAAATAAATGATTGTAAGGGAGTACTATATCTAAGTACATGATAAGCTACAGATCCAGCTTACCCTGAGTCATCTGTGAGGCACTCACAAGCTTAGTATTTTCTTTCTTTTTATTTTCTTTTGGGAAAATGACAATACACCCATGACCAAGTCCAATTGCCTTTAGGCTTACTGGTGTAGGCTTACCATAGCCTACTTAGGCTGTGTGGAAGGAGGGGGCCCTTGATGGGGGGGTCCCCATGTCGCATGTCGATTTTAAGAAATGGCCATGTCGCATGTCTGTGTCGCTTAAAAATGCTCATGTCCCATGTCGATTTTAAGAACTGTCCATGTCACATGTCACTATCTCTTTAAGCCTCATGTTGCATGTCACTAGGCCTCATGTCGCATGTCGAATTTAAAAAATGCCCATGTCGCCATGTCGAATTTAGGGGTCTAGGGCCATAAGGAAGGGGCCCGTGGTGTGCATTCTACTCTAGTGTTTAAGATTATCCATTTTAAGATTATCCATGTTAAGATTTTCATTTTAGAACAAGAACAATACATATTTCATATGTTTTTCATTTCGTACACCAGTCTGTCAAGGCAGTGCCTGCAATAAATAATAAATAATTGGCCATACACAGGTGCTTGTCATAAAGGGGCTCTATCCATAGGTAATGGAATATTTGACACAAACCGACCCAGCGTACCGTCACAACAACAGTTACCACTGAAGGGGGTATAGATGGGGGGGTCCCCATGTCGCATGTCGATTTTAAGAAATGGCCATGTCGCATGTCTATGTCGCTTAAAAATGCCCATGTCCCATGTCGATTTTAAGAAATGTTCATGTCCCCTGTCACTATCTTTTTAAGCCTCATGTCGCATGTCACTAGGCCTCATGTCGCATGTCGATTTTAAGAAAAAGGCCATGTCGCCATGTCGAATTTAGGGGTCTACCCCCATACTGAAGCTCTCCAGACAAACAGTCAATATCCACTCCAGTCAACAAGACACCAGCAGCAGCACACGCAGCCATGGCAGAATCAGCTCTACGTCTAAGGTAATGACTGTTATTTATATTCTGTAACTTATACCACAGCGGGCATAAGCACTTCACACCTCTTGTATAGCGATGGCTCGGTTTTCTCCGTATGGGCAGCCATGTTAGTTCTGAGCTCGCAATCTATCGTGAGACTTAGGCAGTGACCAGACACTCACACACCATAGCTTCCGGGGAACAAGCTGCAATACGAGAGCAGAACCAAGGTCCCCCAAGGTCTCACAAGATTGCTGGTGTCCGTGTACACAGAGTGGCTGCGGGAACAAGTCCTATCCCGGTAGAGGCCTATACTGCATATACAACTAGTGGTATAAAGTAGTTATAGGCCTTGTACCAATCTGTAGGGGTATAAGGCTCCCTTCACTGTATTTCGCGTACAGCATGGTACTCGTCCTATAGCGAAGACTCGGATTTCTCCGTATGGGCAGCCATGTTAGTTCTGTGCTCGCAACTTATCGTGAGACTTAGGCAGTGACCAGACAGTCACAAACCATAGCTTCCGGGGAACAGGCTACAATACGAGAGCAGAGCCAAGGTCTCACGAGATTGCTGGTGTGAGTGTAAACAGTGTGGGTGCGGGAACAAGTCCGATCCCGGTAGAGGCCTATAACTATACTACTTAAAGCGGCATAATCACCGAGCATCCCCGTGCCTCTACATGGGTAAAATTCGACACGTGCGACACGGCGACACGGCACTTTTAAAAATCGACACGGGCGACACGGCACTTTTAAAAATCGACGGACACAGTCATCCTTATAATGCCCCAGTATGTTCTATATACATAAAAATCGACATGGCGACACGGCCCTTTAAGCTAAAAATCGACACGGCGACATGGCCAAAACTGCGGGTACCCATGTAGAGGCACATCCCCCATTCAAATTGCTAGTACTATTCTAGTCTACTATGTGGTAGCTGCGTGAGTGGTGATATTGCTCCTTTAAGGAGGTATATACTCTCATATACATATGACACATTTGTTGTGTAGCAAAATCTGCATATAAATACTACCCAAAGGCAATTAGAAATAAACTTTACAGTAATAAGCCTGGTGCGTGGCTATCATGGTGATACCAATGCAGCCCCGGCGAGTAACTCGCGATCGCCAGTGCTGCATTGGTGCATCATGCCAGCTCTTCGGGGGTGTTTTGACCCCTTGGGGTCGGCATGATGCCCAAGGCACCATCTCATTCTTCAAGAATAATATTTTTGGGGATTGCTGATGATTCAACCACTGAAAGGGACTCCCCTGTATCCCCAGGGATACTTCGTAAGAAACCAGGGTTAGCTTAGTTCTTTCTGATTACAGTTAGGGTTAGGCTTAGGGATAGCTATCTATCTAGGGGACCAGGGGAGTCCCTGTCTTTGGATGAAGAATGCATTAATGCATTATGCCACCCTTAAGCAGTTTGTTAAGGGTTAAAAGGTGCTACATGTAGTGAATTTCATGACTATGAAATAAATCAAAACTCAAACTCTCATTTCTATTTTCTTATTGTTTATTTTAAAATGTTTATTTCAAACAGGTGGGGGGGTGCTCAAACTCTCATTTCTATTTTCTTATTGTTTATTTTAAAATGTTTATTTCAAACAGGTGGCGGGGTGAGAACCACGATATCAGAAGGCATACAACTATTCACATCATTCTAATTCTCTTCCTGAGCATACATATAGGTAAGATTGATTTTCTTGCTATGTTGGAAGTACATAGATAATGAATCTGATGCTTTCAAAATTATCAAATTGTTTCTGAATAATTTGTTGAGTGGCTATTATTGATTAACCTGCCAGACAGTCATTGCGCTAGGGCCGGTCGATTTATTGCCAGCTGGGGCGGGGGGGGAGGGGGGGTGGGCTTGGTGGATATGGGGGGGGGTGTCAAATTGAAAAACAGGCCCTGGAAAAGCCTCCATATGCTGGAAGGGTCAAAATTAAAAAGCGGTCCATTTAGATACCCGCGAACATGCGTAATCAATTCCACAGGCATATGCGATTTTAGGGTGGTGGGCGGGGGGGGGGGGGCGTGCATTTCTTAAGATCTGAACGTAGTGGGGGGCGGGGGGTCGAGATTACTTTCGGCAAACTGGTGGGGGCCATTTTGGGAAAATGCACCAAGCCCCCCCCCCTAGTTCGTAATAAATGTCTCGGCACTTATTTGTCACTCTGCTTCACATGCCTAGACGAGAAAGTGTCAAGGTCAAACAAATAGTGACGTCAACAGCCAGGTTTAATTATTCATAATGAACACTTAACCCTTCAAGGATGGCATATCGTGAAATAGCTACATTTGTTGGCATGATGCAGCAACACAGCCCCGGCGAGTTACTTGCCATTGCTGCATTCATGCTTCATGCCATACTCCCTATCAGTGTGTAGAAACGGTGTTGTTTCTTCACACTGACAATTCACTCTGGGCATTGTGGGTAGCTAACCGCTAGCGGTTAATGATATGCATAGACCCCTGGGCCACCCCCTCCCCCAAATTACACCTTGCCCTCCATATATTTCCAATACATGGCACGGATGTACAGGTTGTCAATAGCCACTCCACTCTACCTGACCCTATTCACTGGGCTGTATCACTGCTGAGTACTACTCTCAAACTGAAGGTTATTACTAGGTCAGGCCTGATTGCCTTCTTCTCAATACACCCTCCCCCCTCTTCACCATACCCTATTAAAATTCAAGGCACTACTTTCAGGTGTCTATTGTGAGTGACAACATACCGGCCATGGACGTGTATGGTCACTCAGGGAGTGTTGCATCATGTCGACCCTTCAGGAGTGTCTCAATCCACTGGGTTGGCATGATGCATGAATGCAGCACTGTGGAGTCACCCCCCCCCCCCCAGGGCTGCATTCATGCATCATGCCGACCACGGGCATAGCGCATTAATGCATGATGCAGTCCTTAAAGGGTTAAATGACGCATGATACATGACTGCAGCACTGGTTAGTAGCTCGACAGTGCTGCATTCCCGCATCATGCCGCCCCTTGCGGTTGATACACTCTTGAAGGACCTGTATGATGCACCAATGTGACTGTGTCGGTGCATCATGGAGCCTTATGATTAACCCTTCAAGGACGGATGTCGCTAAAAAGGGAAATTTGTCGTCATGATGCACCAATGCAGCCCCAATGAGTAACTCGCCGGTGCTGCATTAGTGCATCATGCCGACCCTTCGGGAGTATATCAGCCCCATGATGCTTGAATGCAGTACTGGCGAGTTACTTGGCAGCGCTGCATTCATGCATCATGACGACCAAGGGCATGATGCATTAAGGTATCATGCCGTCCTTAAAGGGTTAAGGCTCGGTACAATTCTGAACGTGCTAAGGCAAAAAGAAAAGGTTTGTTTCAGGTCACCCGACCGACCCTATCAAAACAGGGCCGACCCTACTTTATTTATGCAACTTTGAAGAATATTTTTATATTTTTACACTTTTTCGGGGTCAATTTTAGGTTAACAAATCCGACCTTTTTTCGCACCTTCCCTGCAACAAGCCATTTTTTAAATTGGCCTTAAGGGTCGCATGTGATGTTTTAATGTGTTTCTCATCAAAATGCAGGAATGCAGCACTGGCAAGTTTACTTGCCAATGCTGCATTCATACCGGAGGATGCTATCCATATAGGCCTAAGCGCTTTGCCGTAAGGGAGTGCTCATTTTTTAACAACAGGGGGGGGGGTGAGATTTCGCGCGGAGCGGGCGAATTTTTTTCACCCCCCCCCCCCCTCTAGAGGGGTCGAAATTTTTTACCCCCCCCCCCCCGGCAGGCCGAAAACCGCGCGTGTTCGCGCCCCTTTGTAGCATAGTAACGCGCTGACTTTTTCCCTCAAAACAGGTTGAATTTTTTCACCCCCCCCCGGTCAAGGGGTCCAAATCTTTTATCCCCCCCCCCAAAATCCACCACCCCCCCTGTTGTTAAAAAATGAGCACTCCCTAACCCCAGAAATGTATGAGCCTGGACATTCAGCCGTGGACAAGGGGGGGAAATTACTGTTTTTCAGCTAGAAAATCATATTCCGGATTTATCTTTGTTAAAATGAAACCAAATTGCCTCATTCACTCATTTTTGTCTCTTTCCAACGACATATTACATGGCTATACTTATCAGGCATATTCCTTCACATATGCTGTCAAGTTTCCTGTGGGCCATCCGGGCCCATTGGAAGGTAATTTTGAAGAAAATATTGGACCCGGACCCAAATTTACGAGCCATTGGCTATTGGGCCAGCGTTAGGACCTTAGAAAATTAGAATGGTTTCTCATCACAACACGCATAATAAAAATCAGGTTTTGAGGGAAACTTTTCTTTTGCCAATGGAAAACCTGATAAAAATGGACACAAATTTTCAAATTAAAGCATTACAGTGGTATAGAAATAACCTACCCAGCTAACAAAAAAACGTTTACATTACCAGGGTTTAACGTTTGCAGAAGGTTTGCAAAGGTTTGCAAAAACGTTTACAGAACGTTTTTTTAACGTGAAAACGTTGACACAAAATAACGTTTTTATAACGTTACACCCAAACGTTTGGCTATAACGTTATATAAACGTTTGTTTAACGTTTTTTCTAATGGAAAAATAACCATGAACTGTAGGTATCCATAGGTCACAAATCTAGCATAACATCTGACAAAATAGTGTTTTGTTTCATGGATCTCACTAGGCTAAACTACTGTATTATATATGAGTACACAGTTACAAAAAAAACCATAGAAACACTGTTTGGTAATCATTGTCAATAAGATAGCCGTGAAGTAAAAGTTTATACATAGGGCACACAGTCTCAATCTGGTACAACTACAAGTAGGCCAGTACATAGCAGCACCACCTCCTCAATAGAGCAGTGGTAGAGTGTTAGCCTCACATGCAGAAGACACTGAGTTCAAGACTCTGTCAAGTCCTGCTGAACTTTTTTGATCATACATATAAAGTATTCTACTCTACTTCTAGACACTTTTGGGTTTTGAAATCTTTTATTGTCATTATCATTATAAGGAGGTAAAGAAGAAGAAGGCAATGAAACTCAATTGGTGTTTGAAATTAACCTGGCTAGACCCTATCTAAACTAAGCCCAATACACAGTGCATTTGGACATGGATTTATGTCACAAGACCCCAGGTAGGGCAATCTGTCTCAGAACGTTATATTTCCATATAGTAAAAACGTCACCAAACCCTGACTGGGGTCGACCTCAAGGTCTCTGCATATAAGGCATATGCCCTACCCCTACTCTATTTAGGACGTGGCAGAATGCCTACAGAAACCTATACTTGTACCACATGGAGATACTGGGACTCATTTAGTTATATTTTAACACCAAAATCCTTTAGATATACATATATACAAGTAGGCCGGTACATCTCAGCACCACCTTCTCAATAGAGTAGCGGTAGAGTGATGGCCTCACATGCAGAAGAACCTGGGTTCAAGGCTCTGTTAACCCCTGTAGGGCGTTCCTAACCATCTAAAAACATTCTTACGGCCCTGGGCTCGGGCCTCAAGGTAAATTTTAGTGTAGATGTAACAACAATGGTGATGCACACCATCTTCAAACCTTTTACAAACCTTTTGCAAACCTATTCCAAACCTTTTACAAACGTTTTCAAGACATTTATAAAACGTTCTACAAACACGTTTTGGTTTAACCCTTTCCAAACGTTTTGCTCCAAACCATGTGGAAACGTTTGCAAACGTTTGGAAAACGTTTGTTGTTAGCTGGGTACATTCTCTCCACTTTTAAAAATCAAGAAATTCTTAACTAATGAAATGTGAATTTTGGTCATGAAAAACGTAAATTATCCTATACATTTTAGCCTGCCAGTAAAAAAACAAACAACAACAAAAAAAAACTCCCTCGTAAGATTTCTCATACCTTTGTGATAAGAAACCACTTTTATTTCATGGTGAATACGGTGTATCAATGCTAAAGCAATGGGAGGGCCGTTCCCCAGGACAGCGTGCAATAACCCTAGGCCGTATTGCACTCTGTGGCCGTATTGCACGTAACCTGTGCGGAATTCAAAATGGCGGCACAACGGAAGTAAACAAACACCGCGGAAGTAACAAAACACCGCGGAAGTAACCAAACATTGACTACGTATCTGTTTTAACTCAATAAACCCTGAAATAATTACAGAGCGTCACTTAAAAGTGCCCTCGTCAATGGTTATTTCACTTGTGGTGCTAGGGCCGTATTGCACTCGGCCTACGGCCATCGTGCAATACGGCCCTAGCACCACTCGTGAAATAACCACTGACTCAGCCACTTTAGCGTGCAGCTCTGTCTATATATTTTTGAGCAGTCTTAGTGTCTACCCCTGGTATCATGACGACAACAATACAAATTGCATGTAAGCACTATGCGACCCTTTAAAGCTACTATGTCAGCTAATTGTAGGTGAGTTTCTCATATTAGGGTGATTACATGATCAGTAAATTTGTATATGGAAAGTTTGGAGGCTCTCATTCATCATTTAGCATAGTAAAAGTGCTATGTATTGTCATAAATTAATAGTCGTTGGCGGACAGAAATCCAGACCCGTTACGGGTGCATTATAACACCATTAGATTTACCTAGCCTGCCCTGCAATTACAACAAAAGGACCTGCTTGTGACCATAGCATTCAGTCCCTTCCTACCTCCAAATCACAATAAAGAGTACATGAATACCATAAAGAATTATGTCAAATACTTGCGAAATGGTAAATGAAATTAATTAGTTAGTTAACTTAGTTCTGGGGACTTTTAAGGTAAGGGTTCAGGGAAATTCAGCTGGACATATTTTTTAGTGCATTATTTACCACAGATTGGTTCACAGTATATGTAACACACACCAATCTGACTGGAATTGATGTTTCCTTCAAACAATTACCGTTGCTATGTATTAAATGAAAATGGAACAAAAACATTCTTTTTTAGCTTCCAAATCTTCAAACGGAATTTTGGGATGGAAATTCAACAAAACTATCATTTCTGATGATTGGACATATATATTGAAGTCATTTCCCGAGGAGCTTTTTTAAATCATGTTGATATTCCAAGTATTAAAGGAGCATTCTCACTGCTCGCACTTAACCACATAGTAGACTAGAACAGTACTAGAATTGTGAATAGGATATGCTCGGTGATTATGCCATTTTAAGGTTAGAGGAGCTCTTCAAAGTTGCTTAGTTACTAAAATTGGCAAAAAGCAGGTAAAATCACCCTTTTTAGTAACTATGCAACTTTGAAGAGCTCTCCTGACCTTATTAACTGGAGTATTCACATGATTCAAAAAACTCCCCAGAAATGACTTCAAAATATGTGTCCAATCATCAGAAATTATAATCACATTTTATTTCTATCCTATAAGTCTGTTTGAAGATTGAGAAGCTCAAAGAGAACGTTTTTGTTCCATTTTCATTCCATGCCCAGCAACCATACACAAAATCGAATTTACTTGAAAGGGACATCCACTCTGGTTAGATTGGTGTATGTTACATATAATTTTAGCATACTTGTGACCAATAATGCACTAAAAATGTTCAACGGAATTACCCTGAAACCCTACCTTAACTGATATTGTATCTTTAAGGGTTAAACCCGCATTAAACTCCCATATAACATGACGCATGAGCGGGGACCTTGCATAAATAAAGGATAAATGGTGGTAACTCGTATATGTTGTGATCAATAATATCATGAATAATCCGATCTGGTGTGTGGCGACCCTGGGAAAATTTAGCTATAATTCATGACCATCGGACGTGATATGACGCCAATAACATATATGGGTCCATTGGTGTATATATACACCTATTATTCATGATCCTTGAACATACACACATGGAAGGGATCAATATTTTAATTCAATATTGCGCGTTTAGATTCGCTGAGTCGGGTAAGGCCTTCTGGCGATGTTTATGTCGGATTTCTACTATCTAATAGATATTTGACAGATAAAGTTGCAGAGTCAGGATGTAGGAGACAAAATTGTCACACATCATGTAATATTTCATCTCTAGGAGCAAATACTCTCAGATTAATCAGAAAATAAGTATGTAAATCATAATGTACACTAAAATAGGATCTCAAATAATTGTCCGTCATGTATAAGTACTGGGGATAAATCACGCTGGGACTAACTAAAGAAGATGCCTTGACAAAAAGCAATCTTGTGTAGTCTTAAAAAGTATATCTCCCTTAAGCCTGGGCTCCACTAGGGTGACACAGGCCCCTGCGAAATGAGGCGATCCTTCTAATGTTTTGGTCTTGTATATTTTGCTTCATTTCGCTCCATTTCACCCCATTTCGCCCTGATTTCGCCCTAGTTTAGCCCTGATTTTGCCCTGCTCCTGGCGATACTTAGGGCGACAGTGCCACTAAATGAAGCGAAATGAAGCGAAATATACAAGAACAAAACATTAGAAGGATCGCCTCGTTTCGCAGGGGCCTGTGTCGCCCTAGTGGAGCCCAGGCTATAGTCATACTGCTCTACTGATCTCATGAGGTAACAATCGGAACATCTTTGACCGAGTGCAGTCTTTGACCAGGTGTAGTCTTTGACCAGCAAGCTTCAACACAGCTGAAATGGGGGCTATGTGCACAGAAATGCTGGGAAAATGTTAATAAATGTTAATACTATATCTTACAAATTTCCCCGCATTTCTTTGTACATAGCCCCCATTTCAGCCATTTTAAAGGTTGCTGGTCAAAAACTACACCTGGTCAAAGACTACAGCTGGTCAAAGACTACACCTGGTCAAAGACGTTTCAATTGCATCAATCTTATGAGACACAGCCATAGTGTCCAGTCTGGTCCGGCAGAGAGGCTGGTACTGCTGGCTGTAATCTGGAGATCCTTGCCTACATGCCACTTTTTACGGCTTGTAAATCGGACCACTATCAAGGTTTCCACAGTGAAAAACAGAAAGCTTGAATATTTTCTTTAAAATTCTTCAGTAATTTTACATATTAAACTGATGAATGTTATTGTAACATACGAAGGAACCCTATTCATGTATTATTATCAGTATAAACACTTGGTTTATACTTAATTCTTAAATAAGAAGATTGCATGCCAACACCCAGGCCTGCAAACGTGACACCGGGCCTGCAAAAATACATTTCTGCAGGACCCTATGTTCTGCATGGTGAAAAGGTTTTTGTACAAACTGAATGTGTCTCCCTTTGTTGTTTGCCTGCATGTAGACCGTGTGTTGTGTGAGTCGTCCTACTTCTACTCACGGTACACGGCCACTTGGGATGAGGCCAAGCTGGACTGTGAACATATAGGAGGCTTCCTTGTCCAGCTGGACGACATGGATGAGCTGACACACCTTTCAAATAGATCGTAAGTAAATTAAACTAACCAATAAAAAAGAGGCCCCTATGTATAAAAGTCCATTGTAGGAAAACTAGACCAAAACCAATTTCAAAAATATACTTTTTAAAACTTTGGGATCTCAAGGCGATATGCAAACTAAGGTGAGGATGAAAAAGGATAGATGTCTCGCTGTATACTTTTCTGTGAAAAAAAAGCCAATATCTACTTTGGGATTTGGCTGATAGTATTGACTGGCAGGTCCTCTTTTTACTGTTAAAAATACACTTAGAAAGTACCCAGAAAGTGATCAATATATTTTCAATTTACTTCTGACTTGGAGGGATGACTTGGGGTCGTTAATTCTGTGAATATAGCCAATAAATGTATTTAAAGGATCCCTTATAGGATCCGCATTAGAATTAGAATTGATTTTTCAATATACACCACAAGAATGACTTTTAACTACATGTATAGCTGAAAAGGTTGTTTTTAAACGATTCATGCAGGGGTAAGATGGTGTTGTCAGATTCCAATACGGACCGGTCCCTCTGGTGTGGCTTGAAGGACGATGATGGTACGAACGCCACCTACCATTGGCTGGACGACACCCCTCTAGCTAACCCGGCTATGTGGGCGCCTGGCGAGCCCGACGGTCTCACACATCTCTGCGGCTTTATGACCAACAATAACAGCATTGCAGATGGGGACTGTAACAGTACTATAAACTTCATGTGCGAGGTGCAGGAAGGTAAACTCTATTTGATTAACCCTTTAATGACAGCATTATGCCTTTGAATTTTCCAATCATCGGATATACTAACTTTAAAGTGCTAAATAATAGCCCACCATATACATGTTGTACCATTAACATTGCCTAAATATGAACTAGCTTTTGAATAGTATACGGCTGAATGTGTAGAAGATAGGTTAAATGCTATTAATATAGAAACTGCATGAACCATTTGATTTAAACAACTTTAAGCAACGAATAAAGCACATTGATGGCATTCACTCAGCAGCTTGAAGCACTTTAGTTTTTATCAGATTAAATGTGCTTAAAGCTGCTGAAGAAGGCCATTAATCAAATTAGAATTATGCTCAAAGTTGCTTAAATTGGATGGTTCGTGCAGTGAATGCACTTGCATATTAGATTTGTCCTAAAGTTCAATTTTCTCAAATACAGATGTACTTCAAAGCAAGGTGTACGTTACTACATAGTATCATGTGCAAAGTACAATTTCAGGCAAGAGGGGCCAATTCAGGGTCTTGAAAAAGGGGTGGCTATCGGGGAACCAAATCATACATAAATTAGCACAAATTTTGGGGAAAATACACTGTGGTATACACTGATAATCTATATGTCTAAGAAGTTAGTCAGTAGTCGCTATCCCAGGTCAGTCATAAAGGTGTTCCTCATGCATTAGTCAAAATGACAAAATTGTATTTAAAAATGACTAGGTCCAAGCAAAAGGTGACCAACGCCTTACTCAAAAAGACCGAAGACTCCTTAAAATGAAAAGAATAATGTGGGTTAGTCAGTATTGACTAACCTGATGATACTGACTAAAATGGGTTGAGTGTATAGGGAGCCAGAAAATGACTTAGAGGAATCTATCCTTGCCTGGCAGGAATATGACATCAAAGTCAGTCTGTACTAAAAGTTTCTCGCCTTGCAGGACATTCGGTCCTGCAGATTTGTTATTCTGCAGGCCCGGCTAAATATTTGCAGGATACCCCGAGGACATGATTTTATTTATCAAAATATTCAGGCATTCTAGTTTACTCTCTAGAAACCTTAATAATGGTCCAATTTACATGCTGTAAAATCTGACATGTAGATCAGGATCATAACCAGCCACTGGAACCGGCAGACATAGACTTTCTGCCGGACCAGCAGGCATTTAGCCGGCTAAGGCCGGTGTCCGGCAGGTTTTCGTATAGACTGGACTTTCAAAGTGGTAAGTTTTCTGTGGGTGGCATGTGAAGAAGCTAGAAGTTTTAACTCTTTGTATATTTTTATCCTCCAGGTTCTGAACTAGCTCAGTCCAGGGCCGACCTGCGCTCATGTTATGTCGCCAATGACCTGCTTCGTCCTGTGAGAGACGCAGTAGGCTACGGTAAGTAATCAAACATGAACGACCCACCATCCATATTCTATTTGTAACGCAATCACTCCTTATTCAAGTGAATGTGTAAATTTTTAGAAGGCCTAGTGCAGCACATGGAATGATACACGCCAATCCAAAGTTGGTTGCCATTACCACGGGAACAATCACTGCATGAAGGTTTGCATTTAGCTAAATTAGATATACTTAAAGGGATGCTTTAAGTATATTTGATTCCAGTAAATGCCACTTAAAGCCACTTAAATGCCCTTATCACCTTTCCATGCCGTTTACATGGCATTACTGAACTTAAAGCTGCTTAAAGTGTACCTTTAAGGCATATAAAATTGACTTAAATGCAAACATTCATGCAGTGAATCTCAAGCATTATCAGATCAAAGATGATCAATTCGATTTAGCACTTTTAAATTATTATTTTTCATATCTTATATGATATTATTGGTCTCCCACAAAGGCAGAGATGAAATGCAAAACTAAGACGTAGATTGCTTAGGTGTAGTATCAACCAATAGTTTGAATAAAACGCTTAGATATAATTCATTTCTACTTTTTAATTTGATATTTTAGAAGTACCAAAGTGTCAAAGGAAGAAGACATACTTCAGTCCGTCTCACGTGAAAAACTTCATGACTTGGAGTGAGGCGGATGCCTTTTGTAAATCGGGAAACGGCAACTTAGCCAAGATAACATCTCTTGAAGAACAGCACATCGTGGACAGATTCGGGTAGGAAATGTTGTTGTTGTTGTTAGTTCTTTGTTGTTGTTAGTTCTTTGTTGTTGTTAGTTCTTTGCAGTAGTGTAGGGCCAGGCTCAGTTCACGTTATGAAACTCACATGCATATCCGATAACCACGATATTATGTCCCTAAGGGAATTGTTATAAGTCTTAATAATCTATATAATATTTCATATGGATTCATATAAAAATATTTTGGTATTGCTACTATAGATTCAGCCCCGGCGAGATATGATTTGTATGCATCTATTTTCTTTGCATAGTATCAACAATTAAAGAATTTTAAATTAGCTATAAAACAGAGCCTTTGAATTCTGTGTTTAATTAATAATATTTCTGATCCTGACATCTGTTATTATTAATGACCTATGGTCTCATGAGATGATAACAATATATTATATTATTTCATACTATGATATCAAGATTATGGGCTCTGAAAAATGCAGCTATTACTTTGTGTTTAAAATGGATATTTATGGTCTTTTTTATTAGAAAGGTGAAAGGCTTTGACACCTACTGGATTGGAGGCACAGTCAGTAGCACAGAGGGGAACTACACCTGGGAGGATGGACAGCTTGTTGGTGGTGACGGTGGATGGCCAGACTTTGCTCCAGCTGCTGAACCAGCGGCCGATCCCTCTAAGAACTGCGTGACCAGTGTGTGGGATGTCCAGGCCTGTGACACCCCGCACCCTGTACTATGTGAAATAGATGCCGGTAAGGCAGGTTTAATTTCAATTTAACAGAATGTACCATCATGATTTAGGCCCCTTAAAAAATAAAATGGTTTCTCACCACCGAGTGCATCATAAATATCATGTTTTGAGGAAACCTTTTTTTTTTTTTTGCCAATTTCCGATGAAAAACCTGATAAAAATGGACAAAATTGTCATATTTAGTATCAAATTAAAGCTAATAATGCCAGCAATGCAGTATAGAAATAACTTACATTTTCTCCACTTTTAAAGGTCAATTAATTATTAACCAATAAAATGTGAAATTTGGTCACGAAAAACGTAGATTATATATTTTTACCTGTGAGTAAAAAAACACACTTTTTTTTGGAGTGGCCTAAGGCAGGTTTAATTTCAATTTAACAGAAAACACAATTATGATTTAGCACTATCTTTAACATTGAATCAACACTGACAACCCGTTTCAATGTTGGAATGTTGATCCAATGTTCTGTGCCCACAAGGTTAAGACTGATTAAAAAAGGACTGGGAGTTCGATTAAAGTTGATTAAGGCTGATAATATAAATCAATATTTCTGCTCATATTTCAAGACCTGGTGCCAAAGCATCAGTCGTGTTACTGGAAAATAGCACCCCATTATTGGACTACCCATCGCAAGCAGTGCGCGGACGGTGGAGGGAACCTGGCAAACATTAAAACCATCGACCATTTTGAACTCATGCTGAAATTTGTCAACAGGTCAGGAAGGGCCTTTTATTTCTAGCTTTAGGGAGTAATCATTTTTCATCAACAGGGGGAGGGGGGCAAAAAAATGTGGACCCCTTGACCAGGGGGGGGTGTAAAAAATTACGCGCCGATTACCGATCCATAGGGGGGGGTAAAAAATTTCGACCGGGGGGGTGAAATTTTTTTCGCGAGCTCCGCCCGGAAAACCACCCTCCCCCCCCTGTTGTTAAAAAAAGATCACTCCCTTAGCTGTGTTCTTTTCCCCTTGCATTTCTAAATATGTCTCGGAAACAGTTAATTTTTAAAATCCAAATGATTTATTCATTGAGTAATAAGCTGAGGGGTTGTCAAAGAGGAAATATAACAATTCTACCAACAATTCACTATCATTCTCAATCTGGACCATAATGAGAGGCAAAGATTGAGAGTTAATGTCTAATAAATGTGGAAATAGTGAAAATGATTATAACCTGTTAATCGTATAGGTTACCTTTTCTTTAAGTACGGATCTTTAAAGTGGAGTTGTCTTAAAGTGAGTATATCCGATTATTGGGATCAAAAATGTTCTAGAAATTGATCTGGGATGTTAGCCAAGATCGTAATTACCTGTCCCATTCATTCATGCTAATAATCTACCACCCCCTCTAAATTTTCTCATATTGACCATAATAAGTCAATTGGGAGGGATAGAATTTTTATTCTCTCCATTGAAAACATGCTGTGAATGCCCATGGCTGGGCCCCATGGGACCCCCTTCTGAGCTGTTACTGACCACGGATAACAGTTGATTGTCCCCATTTCCTCAATAATATACTTTGCAGTGTTTTGAACATGTTTAGCTAAAATATAGAATTTGGTCAAAATCAGATATAGCAACTTTAAAAACTTGGATTTGACAGGGGCTAATACGCGAGTCAGATAGATGATCGGCGGTGCGGCTTATAGCATCGGCCCACGGTCAGGGTGCAACTTGTAAGGGATTCTATGGCACAGTACTAGAAGTCACCATAATTAGATCCCTGGTGCGGCTTATAGCATCTGCCCAAAATGGGTGTGTGGCTTATATGCGAGTTTGGCTTACCCAACTAACAAAAAAACGTTATATAACGTTATGCCATAGTAAGGAGCCTTAAAGAAACGTTATATAACGCTATAAAATGTTGTATAACGTTTTTTGTTTACTGGGTATACGCGAGGTTTTATGGTAGCTAAAATTTTGAATTTGGTCAAAATCAGATATAGCAACTTTGTGCCTCTACATGGGTAAAAATCGACACAGGCGACGCAGCGACATGGCCCTATTAGGTCAATTTAAAAATCTACGGACACAGGAAGATTAGGGATAAAAATCGACCGACAGGGATTTTTCTCTATGTTCTTATGTACTTAAAATTCAACACGATGACACGGCCCTTTTGCTAAAATTCGACACAGCGACACTGTCAAAACTGTGGGGACCCATGTAGAGGCACAACTTTAAAAACTGGGATTTGATAGAAGTGTGTGTTACCGTAAAACCTCGCGTATAAGCCTAACTCGCGTATAAGCCGCACCCCGACTTTGTGCTGATCCTATAAGCCGCACCAGCGATCTAATTATGGTGACTTTAGTAATGTACCATAGTAGCAAAACCCCTCGTATAAGACGCACCCCGACTCTGGGCAGATCCTATAAGCCGCACCAGCGATCTGATTCGCGTACTAGCCGCGGCTTATACGCGAGGTTTTACGGGTATGTCCCATATGCCTGCAGCTACAACCTCAACATCGGGATGAGTGACCTCAGCAGGACTCACACGTGGACCTGGATGGACGGCACAATGGTGATGTGGTCTAAGTGGTACGGGAACACAGAACCTAACAGTCTCACTGAGGATCACGCTGAATACTGGTATGACCGCTGGGGATATAACGACGGCTATAATGTGGTTACAAACGAGGCTCTGTGTGAAAAAACAGGTATGAGCATTATGACAGAATCAGTTATATATATATTTTGTTTAAAATAACACAGTCAAGAAAATAAGTAAAATAAATTCGCCTGGTGGACAAATGGCTAATTTTAAGAAAAAATATTTTATTGGTTGATCTGTAGGAGTCACGAGAAAAAATCAGGTGCATGAAATCCATTGGCCAACTTTTCTTCTGCATGGTCTAGCCTTATCCCGGGGGAGCCACTCCCTCAGCATTGGATACTATGTGTGAACACGATTCCAATGGAAAGGGTCCGTTTTTGGGTCCTAGGCACGGACCCGCGAGGGCCCGTGATAAGGGTTACATTTTAAGCAAATTCTGGGAGAAAGGGGTGTATTTTCAGACCATGATCACTCTTTGAAGGTTTATTAAACTTAATTTTGCTATGATATTTTTGAGTCACCCTTGATTCGCGTATTTCTTTTCAGGGTCACCCATGATTAGGGTACATTTTTCAAGGGTTACTTGTGATTAGGGTCTGTTTCTTCGCTAAATTTGCCTTGAAAAGGGTGTGATTTTTGAAAATTTCGCCCCTTGATAAGGGTAGGAAATTTGGGGTGATGTTCGCACATAGTGACTATAGAAAAGATAGGGAGTGGACCCCCCGGGAGCCTTATAAGCTGAGGTTTTTGATATACCCGTAAAACCCCGCCTTTAAGACGGATTTTATTTGGGATTTATTTTTTGCACAAGACGGATTTTTTCAAAAAGTTAGGGGGTCGTCTTAAAGGTGGGGTTTTCTAAAATTTGATTTTGGAAAATGTTGGGAAATAGATAGGATATAACGACCTTGTATGAAGGAATGCAAATACACTTTCTTTTCTTTTTTAAAGTGTTTCTTTGCGTAAATAATATAACTGTGAATTATTTAGTGCCATCACTCGTATTTTTAAGTAGAAAAGTTGATAGGGAGGGGGTCTGGGAAGGGGTATAGAGCCCCCAAAAATCTCTAAAGTCGGGGGTCGTCTTAAAGGAGGGGTTTTCCAAAATGTCATAATTGTTTTGTACAAGACGAATTTTTTTCTTAAGTTGGGGGGTCGTCTTAAAGGCGGGGTCGTCTTAAAGGAGGGGTTTTACTGTAGTTGTTCTTAACTGCAGTGTTTCAGTTTGAGAATGCGGACATCTTCCATACCAACGACTCCATCACCGTCACCTGCCACGAGCCGTGCCTGTTCATGGATAGAGCGACCACCAAGACCTGGACATGCGCAGACATCAACGTGACGAGCGCAGCAGAGGGCTGCATATGTACTAAAGGTAGGCATATTGATTCTACAATCTGACCTACAGTAAATTCCCATGTAGAAGCTGCGCCTGTGCGGTTAATAGGATCCTCCCAATATAAGCTTGCGGCTTATACGCGAGGCTTATAAGGCCAAATAAAAAAATTGTTTCAGGTAACATGAGAAGAAACTCTACACTGAAAATCCATAGATTGAAAGGGTTAGTCAGTTCAGACTATCCTAGGCTGGTCATATGAGTGTTAGTCATAATGGCAAAGTTATATTCAAAAATGACTGAGGGGTCAGTCAGTAGTGGATAACCTAGGTTCATCATTGGTGTGTTGTATTTGTATACCGCTAGTTGGGGCCACCTGTCATGACCACTCGGTGGCTCCCCCTGGAAATAAAAAGACTAAGGTGGGTTGGTCAGTACTGACCAACCTGACAATAATAACTGACCTAGGTTGGTCGTATAGGGAGCCAAAAAATGACTAACTAGGTTAGGCACTAGTGACTGAGAGGTTGGGCGTATAGGGAGCCTAGGAATATCAGTGTAGGGTCGGTAGGTCGGATTTTCTTCTTTTTTTAAACTTTTTTTTTTTTACTTCCCCTCTAAAATTGACCCAAAAAGTGTAAAAATTTGGAGATTTATTTCCCAAATTTTGTAAACCTACAATTGACCCCAAAAAAGTATTAAAATTTCTTCAAAACTGCATAAAAAACGGAGGGCCGACCCTGTTTAGACAGGGTCGGTTGGGTGACCTGAAACAAACCTTTTTTTTTGGCCTAAGTGAGAATTTACGGTATTGCCTTAACCCTTTAAGTATGGAATAATGTCTTAATGCATCATGTCATCGGTCGTCATAATGCATGAATGCAGCCCTAGCGAGTAACTCGCCAGGGCAGCATTCAAGCATCATGCCGACCCTATGGGGTTGAGAGACTCCCGAAAGGTGGGCATTTATGCACCAATGCAGCGCTGGCAAGTTACTCGCCGGGGCTGCATTGATGCATCATGACGACAAATGGCATCTTTTAGCAACATGTGTCCTTGAATTAAATGGTTAAAACTTTAAAGTGACAAGGTCCGATGGTTAGGGCTCAAAAATCAATTTCATTAAAAATGAAAGAGAGTGTTCCCAAAGCCATACTTCATGTACATGCCAGCTACTATATTTAGTCTTATTCCCGAGAATCCAGCTTCGAATTTAATCAACTATCAGATTATGGCTCAATTTACTACTCTTAAGGTGTAAGCTATAATTTCCCCATTGGAAATACACTGTAAAATACCTGGGCCACATCTGAAACCTCTAATGATTTGGTTTGAACTTTAGAGGCGTAGGAAGTAAATCTTCACTGGGGGGGGGGGGGGGCAGGCGGGCCCAATCCAACTGGCCTTAAATATCGGCTTTCAATATGAAAGTGCATATAATGTATATGCGTATATTATACACACTCTTATACTCCGCCTGGGTGTTTGGTCTATTGTTCTTACTGTAGGTTATATAGCATATTCTCCTCTCTCAGACCACCAGCTGACCCTGAACAGCCTTGGTGGAGTGACCTAGTTCACATAACCTCCTCAGGAGGTTATGTGTATAACCTCCTCAGGAGGTTATATGAACTAGGTCGAGTCAGACAGGAGGTTATGAGAACCGTTTCTCTTTTAAAACCATGCTTGTATTGGGATTTGAACCCAGGAGCACAAACCATCCAGCCTGCAGTCCTTTGTTCTACCAGGTAAGCCATCGGGGCAGACCTATGTAAAGGGCATCACATGAACTACTGGTTGGTTAATTAGCTATGGTCGACAACCTTTTTTCATAACGTCAAAAGAGATTCAAATGACTCATGTCGACCAAAAGCTTCTGGTAGTGGGGGGCCGAAATTGCAAATGTCCCCAAAAGGTCAAAAATAAATGTTTTTATAAAAATCCAACTGCATAATATGAAAGGCCTATACTTGATGTACATGTCTATTGATTTTTATGTTGTTATTTGTTTAAATAAAATTTTTAGAAAGAAATTAAAATTTTGTTAAATTTTTTCATTTTACCCCAATAAAAGAGATCACAAACTCATCATTTTCATAATTTAGGAATTACAATTTCACCTAATTTTTTTGTGGAATGTAAAGTAAAGTAGTGTTGCCTGATCATGCCGAAGGAATCATAGTAAATTATTAATTGACCTACTTTGCAGATCATCTCAAACTGAAAAGTCTTATTTTTAAGCAATCTCTGTCTTTGAGGCCATTGACCGAAAATTATGCAGATCAAATTTAAGTCAAAACTGGCTCCAATTGTATAATTAACCATGTCAATTGAATATAGGTCATTTCCCATTTACCTACCTTGTCCACCTTAAAATAAAATAATTAAGAAAGACACTTTAATCATGTGAAATGCCAATTAATGTCAACGTCAACGGTCCGGTTTGAAAACACGCCATTGTTTTGACCAAAACCGGAAGTGTCAACGTCACCATGACAACTCGCATTCTCTCGCGCCCGGCGAGAGGAGACGAGACCTTCATAACGGTCGCACAAAAGTCTCCCAACCAACTCTCCTGGGCCATTTGCGACGGCTTTGATGGCTGGGGGGGGGGGGGTAATCGGTCACGCTCTTTCGATTGCGACAACTTTTGAGTCTTAATTCGCCTTCGTTCGGTCAAAAACTGCGAAAATGCGACTTCGTTGGCTTTGTTTTCGTCTGGGCGGAAGCCGGGGACGGCCATGTTGGTTGGCGCATGCGCGCCGAGCTGCTGCTTCGCGGACAGAGACGGAAAACTTCGGTTGGAGTCTTCCCCGGGTACTGCGGACAGGTTGTGGCCGCTGGTGCCTTGTTCCGCGTAGTATAAGGCTGTTCCGCGGGCGCCCGCGGACCCCTGCAATCCGTCTCCGCGTTGTCCGCCCTGGATAGCATCAACAACACCGCGGAATGCGGCCTCTGCGAAGTTCGTATCCCTTTCTATTCGATTATTTGCTGCCCTTAAACCTGCCAGCTCCATCTCGGCCTCGGTATAGAAACATTACTTCAAAAGGAATTTTGGAGAAAAAAAAAAATTTCCCGAAAATTCAGAAATGTGAAATTTGGCTCACGCCCGTATCAGGAAATCGCCTATAACATAATAATCTTTTATTGACAACAAAAAGGAGGTCATTACTGACCTATGTGTCATACATTCATATAACTCAGTTTCTACTGCTCTGATCGAAATTTCGATGACAGCATCATGACCGCGCAAAAATTCTGGTATAGAAACATTACTTCAAAAGGAATTTTGGAGAAAAAAATAATTTCCCGAAAATTCAGAAATGTGAAATTTGGCTCACGGCCGTATCAGGAAATCGCCTATAACTCAGTTTCTACTGCTCTGATCGAAATTTCGATGACAGCATCATGACCGCGCAAAAATTCTGGTACAGAATCATGACTGTCGACCATAGCTCCCCTGTGTTTCCCAACTCAGATCTATGTCTCATCGTCCCTTTTTCCTTTGAAAATCTCTACGTCCTTGTTAATGTTTTATCCATAGAGAAATCAAATCTAAAAATGGTCACAGCCTTTTGGTGAATTGAACTCACCACCTTCTGTCCGAAGGGCCGAGCTGGTAACCACTACACTAGGGAGGCCTGCCTATCAGGTGCATGAGAAGATGTCTTATTTATGTTCCAAAAAGCAAGCCAGTACAGAGATTCCTGAAGGGAATGTTTTAGGTGAACTATTCCATCTTTGTTATTGGGGCTATTATTGATGGATATATAACATTTTCTTGCTCTACTATGGAGGGTGGGTGGAGTATAAGTGAGTAAAACGTTTTATTTAAAAAAGGTAGCTCAGTAAAAGGTGCCTCGGTCGGGACCGGAACCCACCATGTTCAGACTACAAGTCGGCAGTGTTACCCACTGAGCTAGCAAGCCTGTCAATAATCTGTATAACTGATTATGCCTATAAATGAGAACAGTGTTGAATGTGGACGGGTGCGGGTTCGAACCCCACAGTAGGGACCTTTAGCAAACCCAACGTAGCTCATTTTACACAGACGTCTCCTATGCCTTCAGCACTGCTACGTCTGCGTTTAATGAGCTTTTACGTGGTTGCTAAAGGTCCCTAATATCTCATGGAATGAAATTTCGAAAATCATGTAAATTTCTTATTTAGAGATGGATATATAACATTTTCTTGCTCTACTATAGAGGGTGGGTGGAGTATAAGTGAGTAAAACGTTTTATTTTAAAAAGGTAGCTCAGTAAAAGGGTGCCTCGGTCGGGACCGGAACCCACCATGTTCAGACTACAAGTTGGCGGTGTTACCCACTGAGCTAGCAAGCCTGTCAATAATCTGTATAACTTATCATGCCTATGAATGAGAACAGTGTTGAATGTGGACGGGTGTGGGTTCGAACCCCACAATATCTCATTTAATGGAATTTCTAAAATCATGTAAATATCTAATTTAGAGATGGATATATAACATTTTCTTGCTCTACTATGGATAGGGGGTTGGAGTATAAGTGAGAAAACCTCCTTCGACCTGTAGAATATGGTCATGCCATATGTACCATATTCTACAGGTCCGCGGAGGTTTTCCATCACATATAGGAATTGTAAAGAAAAGTAGTATTTGAGCCTCCTTTAGTTTGTGTTACCGTAAAACCTCTCTGATTAACCGACCTCCCATATGAGCCAACCCCCCACTTTGAGAGAATATTATAAGCCGAATGTGGGTCCATCTAAACATGGTTATTTATTGGGTTAACTATAACCTACTTGATAAAAAAACTCCCGTATAAGCCGACCCCCCACTGGAGTGGAACTTCATTTATTTACCCTGGTGGTTATAAATGACCTAGTAGACCGTATTATACGCAACAAGGAACGAACTGACCAAGTCACTAGACGCCACCCATTTTACCTGTAATCTTAAAATGCCCACTTTACCGGTAATCTTAAAATGCCCACTTTTCCAGTAATCTTAATGATTCCCTCCATCTCTCAAGATGGCCCCATTGTAACGTCCCATCCTTTAGGGGTAGATGGGTTCGGGTTTAGTTCTGTTACAGTTTCATAACGAAAAGGAAGAGAGAAAGAAAGGGGGGGGGGGGGTTGAGAGGGCAGAGCCCCCGATATATACAACAATTTTACTAACTTACAGTGCTGCCATCTATAGGATAGGCCTGGAAACTGAATAAGATTACAGGAAAAACGGGCATTTTAAGATTACAGGTAAAATGGGTGGCGTCTAGTGACTTGGTCAGTTCGTCCCCACATGCGTATTATACATACACCAGCATCTGTTCCGATGAGCTCTTATTGTATGACATTGTATTGTTCCCTATCTTCCAAATATGATTACTAACATTTAAGTAGAATTTAAGATATAAAAAAACATCGGACCATGTCACTTTAAGGATGGTAGGTGACATTCGTTGTCATGATGCAGCACTGGCGTGCGACTGGCCAGTGCTGCATTGGTGCATCATGCCAACCCTCCAGGAGGGTATCAACACATGTAGGGTCAGTATGGTGTCTGAATGCAGCATTGGCGAGTTACTCAACAGGGCTGCATTCATGCATCACGACAGCAAGGGCAGAAACACAGGCCGTTAACATACATGATTCTCTTTTTTGGGGCAAATACGGGATAGCTCTCCCAGGTGAGAGGACAAACGTTTAGAGCATTATCTTGATCTTAAATCTTAATATCTTAATTCAGTGTCTTATTTTGGGGCAGCGGTGTTTTGCATTGAGACACTATCAGTATATTCCCTCGGCTTACAAGAAAAGATAGTTTAAGATAGGATTGAAATAGAAGAAAAAGAAGAAAAAGAAGAAAAAGATGGGGGTTGGGGGGGCGGAGCCCCCCCCCCCCCCCATTGCATACTAGATAGTAATAGTAATTCTTTTAAGGTAAGATGGCGACCTCTAAGTTCAACTTCAGGTACTAAAGTTAAGACAAATAAGATCATCTTAATAGTCTGATTAAGATAACTCTCTAATGTTTGTCCTCTCACCTGGGAGAGCTACTTATGATCTTAAATCTTAATATATAATCTGATAATTTGATCCCTTGTATCTGCTACCTAGTTTAACATACCCAAACTATGTTACCTGAAGTCTGCCTTGTAGTATACACCCAGATGGAACAACATAAACATTTAAAAGAAAAGAAAAAGAAGAAAAAACGGGGGTTGGAGGGCAGAGCCCCCCATTGCATACTACATGTAACATGCTCAATTGAGAAATTTCAGTACTAATTTTAGGATATTTAAGCCGATCTTAATTCTGTGTTAAGATTGCGCTGTTAACGTTTGTCTGCGCACCTAGGAGAGCTATCCCGGGCGTGCATGTATAATCAAATCTGTCTGTATACAGAGGGATCGTGGTCGATACTGGAGCCATTGCTGAGTGTGCGGGATACTTCGGTACTTCTAGACAACGACACCGACACGTGTATCACCGTAGGGAGCAGCTTCCCCGTCATCACGCTCTCCTTCGACCAATCCATCTGGGGAAGCTTCGAAACAGAAGTCGTGCTATCTCCGGATATTGAACATTTCAGGCGGGATATAATCCGTGTGTTCACATCAACTGACCTGAGTTATCCCGAGTCTACGTGTCAGTTGTCGGGGGATTTGTTTAAATGTAAGCGTGTGTCCGACTCCAAGTTTGGCTGTATGTGTAACCAGACCTGCAATGTGTATGTCAAACTCTTTAAGATAAAGAAGACGGTGCTGCCACTAACACTGTGTGAGCTGGGGGTAGTCAAGTTATAACGCCACTCAAAAAATACTGATTTCTTATCACTGCTTGAATGATAATTTGATGAAACCTTTTTTTCGTTTTTTTCCCCATTTTCCATTTAATCTAATTATCAGATTATGGCTCAATTTACTACCTTTGGAGTGCAAGCTATAATTCCCCACATTGTAAAAAGCTACTTTTTAAACATTTTTAAACAGAAAGCTGCAGGTAGTTAATCTATAAGGGGGCCCCATGTCACATGTTGATATTAAGAAATGGCCATGTCACATATCTATGTCGCTTTAAAAATGCTCATGTCCCATGTCAATTTTAAGAAATGTCCATGCCCCCTGTCACTATCTTTTTAATCTTCATCTTGCATGTCACTAGGCCTCATGTCACATGTCGATTTTAAGAAAAGGCCATGTCGCCATGTCGATTTTAAGAAATGGCCATGTCGCGTTTCTATGACGCTTTATAATGCTCATGTCCCATGTCAATTTTAAGAAATGTCCATGCCCCCTGTCACTATCTTTTTAAGCTTCATCTTGCATGTCCCTAGGCCTCATATGTCACATGTAGATTTTAAGAAAAGGCCATGTCGCCATGTCGAATTTAGGGGTCGACCCTCATAATAAGGCCATTCAAAAAAATACTGGTTTGTCATCACTGCGTGCATCATCAAAATCGTGATTTGATGAAAACATTTTCTTTCTCTTTTTACATTTGTGAATAGAAAAAATATGTTAAAAACGGCCACTCAAAAAAATACGGATTTCTCATTCCTGCTTGGATCATGATTTGATGAAATCTTTTCCCCTTTTTTTTTCATTTTACATTTAATCTCATTCTCTAGAATTCAGCTCAGAAATCGACTATTAATCAGATTATGGCTAAATTTATTACTTTTGGAGTGCCAGCTATAATTCCCCACATTGTAATGAGCTACTTTTTCTTTAAAAAGTTTTTAAAACATTTTTAACAGAAAAATATGTTAAAACTTACAAATGTTGGCATATTTGGTATCAAATGAAAACCTTAAACTACCAGTAATCAGATAATGCTCTGATAATAGTTTGTCCCCACAAGCAATGTGGGTGTTATATTAGGAGGTTGTCATAATATAATATACTGCATGACTGTATTTTATGTGCAAAATGTGTTTTAACCTGTTCATTTTTATATCATTGTAAAAATCATCTTTAAATCATCCCTATAAAAATGTGCTTATAATTTTGTCATCATTAACGAATTGATAATAAAACTTTACTATTGGCATAATTCCTAACACAAGTGTATACCATGTGACTTGTTGATGAAATAATTTGAAACCTTAAAAAAATATATATATAATAAGAAACTGAACCAGCAGTCCAAGGGTGTAATGGTATTGAAGACTGTGTGTATTGTAGTATGTAAGGGAGTGTTCATTTATTAGTTACAGAGGGGGTGGTGGTTTTGGGGAGAGGGCGTAACAATTTCTGACCCCTCTTGAGGTGGGGGAGGGGGGCATAAAAAATGTTGCCCTTTTAGCCAAAAAGCATGTTACTATAGTTCAAAGGGGGGAGACGAAAAATGTTGGCCGCCTTCACCGAGGGGGAACGTGAAACATTCGACGTGTTTTCTAGGGGGGGCATAAAAAATGTCCGTGCCTTCATGCGAAATCTCACCACCCCTCCCCTGTAATTAATAAATGAACACTCCCTAGAGTGCCGTCATAATGACAGCCTTTAGTCTGCTTAGTCTGCTTGTGCACATGTGTATCCAGCAAGGCGGGCCTTAGCCAAAAAAAGGAGTTTGTTTCAGGTCACCCAAGCGACCCTATCCAAAAAGGGCTGACCCTACGTTTTTTATGCGATTTTGAAGAAAGTTTCACATTTTTACCCCTTTTGGTCAATTTTATGGTATTCAAAAAAGTTGGCTAGTACATTCATATTTTAAAAAATGTAAAAAAAATCCGACCTACCGACCCTATATTTTCCTCCCATTTTTTTGGCCTTAGACCAAAAATGTAAAGGTGTGTTCCAGGTTACATGTCTGATAATCTAGGCTGGGTAGGTAGGATTCTTTTGTGGGGAGGATTTTTTTAAACTTTGGCCTGAAAAGCACCCAGAAATTGACCTGCAAGCTTCAACGTTGACTTATCAATGGCAGCCTCGACTAGCAAATTATCAAGTTGACTCTGAAATAGTGGATAAAAATGTCTAGGGTCGGCCCTGTTTTGCTAGGTAGGGTCGGATAACCTGAAACACACCTTTTACTTAAAATTTGGCCTCATTTATAAACAGGAGCCCTGGTTGCTTGGGTACATACTTTATATTGACATTGACGGGTTTTACAACATGGACCTTCATGTGGTCTTTGTGCCAGTAGGTACGTATCTACACTGAAAAGGTAAACTTGTCTCCAGACTCTTACAAGTGACTGTCATAAAATAAAAAACTTGTCTAAGTGACAAGGAAGCAGGTCTTCTAGCTGGAGATAGAACACCCACTTGTCACGTGCCAGCCCAAAACCCGACATTTGCCGGCTCTAGATTTTATTCATGGGATGGTAACCTGATAGATTAGACAACTTTTGACTCGTTTATTTTATGACAGTCACTTAGATGAGTCTGGAGACAAGTTTACTTTTTGAATTTTCAGTGTATATATGCATGTAAAGTACTAGTATTACATGTATTCAATAGTACTGGTAATGTGGTATATAGGCCTATAACGTCTAGTACTGCCATTTATGTACAGTTTAGATGTAAAATCAATTTATTTTACTATATAATAACTACACAATGTAGTACATATATAGGTGTGGAAATACCTAGCCAGCCCTGACTGCTCCACTGAATGCTTCCACACCGACGAGCTCAGCAGAGTTAGGAAATACCTCATGTAAGAAGTTAAATAAAGTGCACTTAAAATTTGTCATTGACCCAGGGAACCCTGGGTCTAAGGGAGACGGTTTTGACAAAAATGAATAGATTTGCAGTCAAACTTTGATGCAACTGTATGAATTTCCTTTTACATATTTTGAATAAAGAATAGCACTGCAACTAACTTACAACCTATGTCTGTATTTCCCTTCATCCAAAGATTTGAAAAAAATAATCTTTCCTATTAAAATAGATGGGAGAACATTAGTCAATTTGACATTAAAATACACCTCTCTGTGAACTAATGCTAAAGAATAGCAGAGTGACCTTGAATCCACCCTTTAAAAGAGTCACGTTCACACAGACACCCATAGAGCTCAGTGCTCAAGGGGAAAATTAGACTGTTTTATGAGACTCTTTTGGTGCAATTACCACTCTAAAGAAAGGTCAGTGCATGGGACTAGGTGATCTGTAAAGGCCAAATGACCTGTGCATTGCTTAGAAGAACTGAAGTGTGGTGGGGGGTGCATGATGGAGGTCCGTGATGGAGGGACTTGGGTATTGGGACTTGGGTATTGGGACTTGGGTATTGGGACTAGGGTATTTGGACTTGTTTCTTAATGGCTATAGCCCTGGGTCACATGTGATGTATATCACACAATTAATCTTTTACTATGTAACATCTGGTACAAGTGTATAAATACCTCATCTACTAATAAGGTAATGTATGAGAGCTGGTTCACCTCGATTTTGCCACCCTACCTATCGGCCAAATGCGAACGTCTTTGACCGGGTGTCATCTTTGACTGGCCAAGTGCCGTCTTTGACCGGGTGTCATCTTTGACTGGCCACAATAATAAAAGTTTTAAGCAAAATAAATTTCTTCTTTGATATGTAAGGGATAGAATTAAGAAAATGGCAGTGGTTATCTCCAAATATAACTTTACCTGCCCCAAATGAACCGTTTTATGTCAGGAGGTCAAAGATGGCACCCGCTCAAAGATGACACTCGGTCAAAGATGGCAATTGGCAAGGGCATATTTTAGGCAGATGTAGGCATAAAACGCACCCTAATACTTCTAGCAGTGCAATATCATACCATAGATCAAAGATACATCTTTTTTGTGCGACTGTTCGCTGATCCGTGATGTTGAATATAGACCTATTATATAATTGATTTTACACTTGTTATTTCATAGATATCATTTAAGCATATCCGCCATATTCCATGTGAATACCCTATATACAAAAAGCACCATCAGTGCATATGTGAATCACGAGGAACTATGTTTGGTTAATAAAGTTAAATTGTTCTTTAAAGAGAAAATTGTTCTTTTTCAGTTGTAGAGCTAGGCATTTATACTTGTGCATATGGCCTGATCAAGATTTAGGTGCTTTGTGTGATCAATAAAATAATTAGTTCTTTTCACATGAGTGTTCAAAGATAGATAGGTATAGTTTTAAAACCGAGACAGCCAAAGGCATGTTCACAAGGTCCATACGGACCGAACCTGGGGAGTTTGGAGTCAAACTCGAACCCAGTCCCACTCAGCGAGGCCGTTAGGCCGACTCAGCCTGTCGGCTTCGCTGATGTCTTTGGGTACGAGTGTGGTTTGGAGTGTTCAAAATAACTACCGGTACCCTACGTAAGGCCGTTTTATTTTGATAACTTGGATTACGGATCCGCCTCCGAGATTTTTGGCATTTTGCAAAACAAAAAAAAA